>CM068828.1:70722819-70997819 GCA_028554795.2 Sinohyriopsis cumingii
ATATATATATATATATATATATATATATATATATATATATATATATATATATATATATGTATATATATATATCTGTGTGTGTGTGTGTGTGTGTGTATTTGGAGTTAGTTAACGGTCCGATTATGTATGTATGTGCGTACGTCAGTAGATGGAAGGATAGATAGATACATAAACAATTATCAGCTCAGTTTTATATATCCTTTACTTCTTTAGTTCAAGAAGTAAAAGTAGCTATGCAGAGCTGGCAATTTATTTATATGATGCATATGAAATGCTGCCTAATTGTGTACTCTCAAACCGAAAGAGACCGCATCATTCAATTATTAAAAATATTAGGGGGCGCTCACCAGTTAGTATGTTCTTTTGTGAGAGAGACGTATGTAAGGTGAAATTATTTGCATTTGAAACATACACAGTGGAGAGAATGTTGGCCTACCTCTATGCTACTTTAATGTAATGTGGCTGACATTTCTTTGGATATTGTACTTGTGGAAATTGTACATGATTTAAGCACACCGTTAACTAAAATGACTGGTTCTTTGTGCTAAATAAATCCGCCTGAATTAGTTTAAAATACACTTTAGCAGCGATTAAAGTAGAGAAAATGAATTTTGCCAGACTAGACAATGCCAGCTTCTGAAAGTGCGATAAAGGAATTACCAAATATATAAAATGCAAAAAAGTTATCGGCTCCTTTTTACAATTTACATCTAAAGTTGAAGAAGTGAAAATGACTAAGTAGAGCTGGCATTTTTTTAAAGGTACACATCTGAAGTAAGGCCGTATACTCTATAACCCAAATTACATCCATCAATCATGCACCGAAATAAAGAAAATTTAAGGTTCTTTGAAAATACCTAAGATTTACTTGGTATTCTTTTAAATAGCCAGTACAACCAGTGTGTAGACCCGGGAAATTCCTTTTTTGTTTGTTGTAAATTCTAACCCTATGCAAAATATGAAACTGCAGAGCGCCACCTAAACCCCCATTAGGATATATACATTTCTTGTTGATAACAAGAATTATCAATGGAAAAATCTGGGGAATTACATTTCTTTAATATTTTGCCAAATTGTGAAACTCTGGAGAGAACTCTTAAGTTGTGAATGTTACAATGGTGGCGCTATAGTTTTTATTTATTTCCACTGTTTTCTTACACAAGCATGAGATCTTTCTATTGAATCTTCATTATGTTCATAGTAACACAAACTATTTAAAATGATTTCTTTGGTTTAGTTTTTCCTAAAACTGAAAGAGTTCTAGATAAAGGTGTTGCTAACGTAAGCAAATATTACGGAGTAGTGACTGATGGGAATAACAGATAGCATACTGGTATTGTTGAATGGTATGTGCCCTTCAAATTTCTTCTTCTCCTTTTTCTTGATCTCTGTTTTTGTTTACTATGTCGCATATCGGAAAGTACTTTGTTATAACTTTATGTACATGAAAGCAAACTAACTTAAATGTGAAATTTACACGATATTCATTAAATCCGGTATGTCATTAAAAGTTCATACTTCATAGCCACATTTATAATTTATTCCTATTTACCATCCATGCACTAATACACACGGTGCTTACCCACCAATAAGTAAATGTAACAACTGTAAATGTGATCATTTAATGATTTACTACAGTCCCCCTGGTATTATGAACATGGGTAATTATACAGCCTTATGGGCATAACTGTCACGATAGCTCCTAATTTGAGTGAACGTTAGTTGTCACCCTGTATTTACCAAGCTTTTCCCAAAACTGATCACACAGCTTCAGTATTTTTTAAGATGATATAAACTCCATGCTAGACCGTGAATGTCAGTACAAGTAAAATTTATTTCCACCATTTCTAAGTTTATCGGTGGAAAATCATTGCCCAGGTATGTCGCTAGAGTTAGTAAACGGTTCGGTTGTTCATTTTGACCTCGATAAATCTCATCCTAATTGCTTTTCTGGAATGCCAGCCCCATCTGTTGCAGGGTAGGCCGATTTTCGAACGCATGTCGGCATGGTTACCGACGAAATCCGGTTAGGAAATGGCTGAAGGTAAAACATGACAGACAAGACACACAACAAAATCTTTACCGCAGCAGGGCTTGCCGTAACACTATCAGACTTTGGTTGATATAAGGTTGGGGTAATTTATTCCAAGCCCCATCTCACACCGTCACGATACCCATCTAGACGCTCGACTTGGATTACGCAAAAATTCGCAGAGTAACTCTCAATGAAACTAATTGAAAATGAACCAAGTGTATGATAAGAAAGTAAACCCCAATCAATAGATAATGCTTTCATAATTTCAAATAATGAAATTCGATCAGAGATAAAATACGGTTTCCCAAGGTTTCAGCAATTAACCAGGCACAATAAAAACGATTTTTTGCCCCCTCCTCACGAGAGCGGATTTAGTTATCGTCGTCCCATCTTTCCCATGGCGAGTCTCAAAGCAGATCTCCATGTCATCAGTATTGTAATTTGAGAGAATTGTCACAGGGGGTTTCCGCTCATGTTATCAATTCGGATTAAAAAAATTAATGTTGAAAGTTATCTGTTCTCGGGTTTGATGGGTACCAATGCAAGAACATCTTTCCTGAACGTGATAAAATCATTTTCAATTATATGCCTTCAGAAGAATAAACTAATAAATTTCAGTCTGAAAAATAAATATCTCGAAATTTAGTACGATTTCGCACACGGTTAGAAATGAGAGAAACTTTAACCATTCAGTTTCGCTTGGATATAGCTTTACTTTAATCAGTATAATAGTCGATGATGTTAAAGATAACAATAATGATAACATAGTTATTATTATATGTATTGTTCTGTTGTTTTTATTATTTCTTCTGTATATTTGCTTTTAATATGGAAATAAATGTTCAGTCAAAAGAAATTTAAACAAAACCCTTAAACTTAATATAAAGGACTTCATCAAATTGTTATGCTTCATAAGAAAGGTCCTGTGTTCTCATTTTTGGATCACTGACATCTCACCTCTGTCAGCTTGGGTTGGTGTCTAGGGCTAGGGCAACGTGGGTATATGAGAAAGCTTACCAGTAGCTTCCCGTTTGTCCAAGAGTTTCCTCGGATTTTTCCTCCACCAAACACACTGGCGATAAACTGGTAATAAGAACGACAATATTTAATAACACCATCATTTATCTCTTAAATCAGCCACGGTCTGCATAACATCTGACTGTCATCGGGTTTCAGAGAGTGTTGGGAAATTTATGTTAATACAAGCTTAAGCTTGTATGCATTTTCAACACATTAAAGAGGAGGTTTTGAATAATTTACTATAAACCGTCGATCTCTGAAATAAAGGGAACGTGTGTTAATACTATGGGACCACTAAACTATTTCGTTTGTGAATGCAACGTAAAAATTGTATAGCCCTGATATAATTGGTATTGATCAATTGAAAGGGAAAATACTGATCCGCTTTCCATCAAATAACGATCATTTACCATTTAAATAATTCTGATGTAAAGAATAGCTAAGCATTTGTAAGCACATCAAGGTGGATAGTCCCTATTTTCCCTACAATGAATACAGGTCGCGTTACAATTCGTGTACAAGTCGCAGATGTTTATCACTGCACGGACCTGAAAGAGAACAGTCGAAATAGACACCGCACTAATCAGATTTATATTTCCACGATATAAATTATTTTTCATTTCCTACGCATAGTGGAGTAACGCTATGACTAGAGATGGAAATTTGCCGAGATTAAAGAATCGGTGAAATCAGAGAATTAGTAGCGTTTCGACGTAATTGCTACACGGGAATTATTCCTCAGCAAATTAGGGCTAATCGAATGGGTCTGATTCAAAATGGATCATAAATTTCATACTGGCATAACTAGTACGACCATTTACTTAAACGAGAATCGTAAATCCTTGTGTTTTCTGGTAGCATCTGCAGAAGCATACAGATAAAACATAAATAATATTAAGGACTAATTATACACCGATGCTGGAATTTAAAAAAAGTTCGATATCAAAATGCATCATTAAACATTTATTAGATTTTTGTTGTCGTCGCACTGACCAGCTGTTTAAATACGGGACTCTTATGCACTGTGAAACATTTCTTCTAAAACGCTTTCACAAACAAGCGAATTGAATTCTAAAAACGTTCTATATCACAAAGTATGCACTAAAATGTGGCATGTTAGTGGCATTAAAACGAGAAAAAGGAGGAAGTGAGAAGGTTTTACCTTTGCTTTTATGATTTATGTTGTTTTTTATACGTTGAGTTGATTGTATTTGATATTTATGTTTATTATTCAAGAGTCTGTAATCAATTTTCTAAAAAAATTTACACTGATAAAATTCTGATGGTGATTAGTCTTGAGCTTCTTGGGAGAAGTCTATCATATCATGCTTTTTTATTTGAAATAAAGATATACAGGTTAACATCCATTTCCACGCCTCTTTTGGTGAGAGAACGGTACAGCAAAATGCACACGATTGTTCGGAAGCAAAAATATAAATGTCTCACAATACAAGCAACCTAGTATTCTTTGTGATTAATACAATCAATGTGTGGATGGGGGTCTGTTACATGTGTATCTATATTCTATTTTATGTCCAGTACAGTTTAAAGATGGCATAAACTATCATCTGGCTCTTTTTTATCCAAAAGAGAAGATGACGTATTTATTATCTGTTATATTTTGAAGGGTTACTGACAATATTCTGTTATCTAGATGGTAGCTGTCAGAGTTTGAGTCCTATCTTAGCTCTGAAATTTCGGTCTTAAGACGATCGTATATTAAAGCAAGTGACAGTCCTTTAGCGCTACGTTGTATAAGTTATTCTTAAGGGGTACATTCGTGTGCTGTTATAAGCTGTCTCTAAGTTTAAAAAAATGATGGCTTCGATATGTTCTTTGTATGCTTCTCTAATACATATTTGTCTGACTAAATGGTCATTTGTTCTTTGGCGTCTCAATCCACATGAAGCTCTTCTAGCAACTTACTGAATCCAATATACCAGAGGAGTCTGTCATTGATCATACCTTACTGAATACAATATACCAGAGGAGTCTGTCATTGTTTATAGCTTATTGAATCCAATATACCAGTGGAGTCTGTCGTTGATCATAGCGTATTGAATACAATATACCAGAGGAGTCTGTCATTGATCAGTGTTAGTGCTATGGGACTATAGTTGGAAGGGTTTGTGTTGTCTTTTCCTGGTCTGGTTGATAGTATCGCTAGTTTTTCAGATTTAATTGAAAATGTTTATATTGATATGTATAGTGATGTGTATATGTATATTGGTTGGTATAGTGATGTGTATGTGTATATTGATACGTATGTTGATATGCATGTGTATATGATGTTTATGTTGATTTGAATGTGTATATTGATGTGTACATTGATGTGCATTTTGATACATATATGTACATTGATGTGTATGATCATAAGTATGTATATATTGATGCATATGTTGATGTATATGTGCATATTAATGTGTGTATATTGATGTGTATGTTGAAATGTATGTCTATATTGATGTGTTTGTGTTTATTGATGTGTATGCTGATATGAATGTGTATATTAATGTATATCTTGATGTGTATATTGATGTGTAAATGTATATTGATTTGTATGTGTACGTTGAAGTTTATGTTAATTTGTATGTGTATATTGATTTGTATGTGTATATTAATGTGTACATTGATGTGTATGTTGATTTGTATGTGCATATTGATGAGTGTGCATATTGGTGTGTGTATATTGATGTGTTCATTGATGTGTATGTTGATTTGTATGAGTATATTGATTTTTATGTGTATATTGATGAGTGTGTGTATATTGATATGCATGAGTACATTGATGTGCATGTTGTGTAAATGTAGATTGATGTGTATGTTGATGTGTATGTGTATTTGAATGTGCATGTTGATGTGTATGTGTATTTTGATGTTCATGTTAATGTGTGTGTATTGATATTTATGTTATATTGATATGTTCGTGTATACTGATGAGTATGTGCATATTGATATGCATGTGTACATTGATGTGCATGTTGTGTAAATGTAGATTGATGTGTATGTTGATGTGTATGTGTATTTGAATGCGCATGTTGATGTGTATGTGTATTTCGATGTATATGTTAATGTGTGTGTATTGATATATATGTTATATTGATATGTTTGTGTATATTTTTTGTGTATTAATGTGCATGTTGATGTGTATGTGTATTTCGATGTGCATGTGTATGTTGATGCGTATGATTTGTTGATGTGCATGTATATATTGATGTGTAAATTGAGAGATGTAACGGGTAAGTGTTTCGGACATTGAAAGTGGATATCCTCCTGAAATCTCCTGGGTCCATCAGGATTTTAATTTACCTATATGAGCGAAAGGTTTACTGTACAGTTTCCTTTTTGTTGTACAGTTTCCACCAATTTCCTAATCCTTGATGTCCCGGAGTATCATGTTTAAATGCATAGGAAAATGATCACTGTCACCAAAGTACACATAAACTGGCAAGGCGAAGTCACGTAAAACTGATGATCTAAATACTTGTAGAATCCTTTGGCAAGATGCGGTTGTACAAGACTTATCATGAGAAAGACAAATATTTTATTTCGAAACCAAGGTCTCCTTTTTTCTTTTACTACTTGTGGTCAATATCTTTGCAGGCAGAGTCACAAATGAAACCAGAAAGAGTGCTGATAACCGTTCAAAAATATGTTCATGATCAGACTGGTTAATTGGAGTTAGTCGAAGAAGGTGTATTGTGCAAAGTATGTGATATAAATAAACGAATGACTGTTCCCTTTTCGTTTAGTAATGGGATCGATTTCGCTGAGATTGTTACTTATAATCATTGACACTCCAGTGGCCTTATCAGTATCCCTTATTGTAATGGCTTTGTTAGTATTCTTGCTTGGCGCTCAGCATTAAGAGTTAGTGTTAGGACTGGTCGGCCTGGTGTCAGGATAATGTGACTGGTTGGGACATCATGCTAAATGTCTGCAGCATCATACCCCAGTGCGAGACATCAATATAAACTGCTACAGTGCAGACATCGTAGTGTTATGACTGAAAAAAATGTTAAAGCTACGTTAAAAATCCAAATCACACAGTATTCTTTATTGGAGTAACCCTCTCATTTTTTTTTCTAAAAGGTCTCCCAGAGGCAGTAAGCTATTGGGTCATATTCTGTCAAATAGGTCTTCTTTAGGCAGTATGCTATTGGGTCATGTACTTTCAAATAACTTTGCTTCAGGCAGTAGGCTGTTGGGTCATGTGCTTTCAAATAGGTATTCTTTAGGCAGTTAGCTATTGGATCGTGTTCTTTCAAATAGGTCTTCTTTAGGCAGTAAGCTGTTGGGTCATGTTCTTTCAAATGTGTATTCTTTAGGCAGTAAGCTATTGGGTCATGTTCATTCAAGTAGGTCTTCTGTCGACTGTAAGTTATTGGATGTTCTTTTTTAAAGGTCTTCTTTAAGCACTAAGCTACTGGGTCATATTCTTTCTTAAAAAAGTTTTCTGGATCAAGTAAGCTATTGGTTCATGTCCTGTCTAAAAGGTCTCCTGGATGCAGTAAGCTAATTGGTCATGTTCTATCTAAAAGGCCTCTTGGATACAGAAAGCTATTTGGTCCTTTGCTAAAAACGGTTTTTGTGCTATTATTTGAGTCGTATACAATCGTTCTTTTGCTAGTAGTGTTGGATATCTTATTTGTCAGGACCTGCGGACAGTGTTAAATGGAGCTGTGTCTTCTACAAACTTACTTGATTCAGGGAAGCTCAGGCCATTCTCAGGTTTCACGTGTTGGATCTCCTTTCCGACTTACCACTTGAGGCAGTCTTAACAGCAGGACCAATGCTCAGTCTAGTGATTCACACGTATGGCAATTCAGTTAATACATTGGATTTGGGATGAAAGGGTCTACCGTGATGTTCAAGAGTCTCCCCCCCCCCCCGATAGATGCTGGAACAGGGTGCAGTCTAACTTCAGCATATAGGTGTTGGTGGGAATCAACATGCCGTAACGGCAACTGTTGATTCATTACATTTAGAAGACGTTCTGAGTTTTTGAGACTTTCAAGCAATTCAGTCTCACAACAGCGTGCGAGTGAGAAATGTCCATCAGCTTATATTTGTCCACTTGAGCTGGACTTTAACTAAGACGAGTGTGGTTTTGTTAACAGTCACAATTATTAAATTTTGAATATTGCCTAGAGCAGGAGTGTTAGTAGTTTGCGGGTGGACTAGAGAGGGTGGGGAGTTGATGACAGTTATGTAAAGAGGGGAGACAATGCAGTTTCGGTGTTGGTTCTATTATCTTTACCTATACAAATCGCATTCGGTTTCAAATATTATACACATGCTTTTGTTTGTTGGTCATATTCGGAGATGCTGTAGCAAGATAGATTCCACTCGTTTGAGTCAACTTTGGAAGAGGCAAAAGATGAAACATTGTTTTCATGTTTACGAAGCACTTGTTGATAGTCTAATAAGGAGATGACATGGCAGTGTACATTATTACATATCATAGATAGAAAGTGATATAATTATTCCCTACCATGGACATTTTAGAGTTAAAGAACAAAATGAAAGGAAACAAGACAAGGCATCGATTCTCTCGAACACGCAATCCCGAAATTGAGGGGATGATTGCATTATTTGTGTAGAACTATGTAAAACATTATAATTTCATTCACAAAATGGAGTGGTTCTAATAGATTTCAGTCGTATTCGGTTTAACGTTCTGGTTAAAACAATCAAATGAGATATTTAACGTTTCTACTCCTTTAAAATATCGCTCCTTCAGTTTTTAATTATTTAATTACAACATGTTTCTATCGTGTACATGTGCAATTTTCATTGAAAATTATCGGTTTTAGTGCTTGACGTTCAATGTTGAAGTAATCATAGTTTCCCCGGGAGCCATTTCGTCTTGCGTTATCTGATTTGACAGAATCGCCACAAAATTAACGAGTAAATTGCGGAGCAATTATGTAAATTGCCAATGATAACTTTGTTTTAGCGGTCTCGCCAACCAAACACCCCAACTTCCAAGGTTACCCGGTTATGACACATGCGTGATTTATGCCGTCAAGGTGGCGGTTTAAATGGGTTTCTTCCAAGCAAATCCTGCGAAATTCGATCTGGGAACTTTAAGTTCTGCACGCTAAGAGAAACAATCAGCCAGTCATCGTGGTTGCGCGGACAGCCTACATCCGCTGATACGACAAGGTAATAACGTTGTCAACCGCCCTATCGCATTCTCTTGAATGAATGCTACCCCTTACTCTCTCCACCCTTTTTAACTTCCAGAAGATAATAATTAGAGAATATTTTCCTTCCAGTAGTTAACACTAGCTTCCGTAAGCAAGATGGCTACCAATGGTTACTACATGAGTAAAGCAGCTGTAGTTTGCTATCCATTATTTGAAACATTTAAAAACTGTCGTGGCATTCAGATAATGAGATCGCATTCAATAAATATAGCGGACAGCCTGCATTTATCAAAAGATAATAATAATAATAATGATGATAATAATAATAATAATAATAATAATAATAATAATACAAATAATAATAATAATACAATTATTATTATTATTATTATTATTATTATTAGATGATGATGATCATCATCATCATCATTGTGATGATGGTGATGATGGTGATGATGATGATGATGATGATAGCAGAAGCATCAGAGTAGTAGTTGTCACAAATATAATGTTTATGCTTATTATTGCAAATCAAGCCATTCTGAAAAAAATACTGAATAATGTTGTTAATATAAGGAGGAACAACCTTTTTTCTGAGTCATACAAAACAATGTCTTTTTGATTATTCTTTATGTCCTGGCATAGATCGGGAGAAGGGACAGATACAGATTTATTATCCAAATAGAGTTCTGGCGATACGGTACAATCATATCGAACTTTCTGCTCAACGCCAACCCACATCATTCCAGTTAGTAAATACAAATAAAAGAAAAGATGGCGATTTAAAGCGAAAACCTCGTGGAAGAAGAACTGGATAAGCTCCGTTCCCATTACAGATTTGTATATACTTTGGCTTGGAAACATCTAACGAAGTGTTCTGAAATTACCCTGTTACCACATTTTCAATTGGAGCATCGCAATGTCCTTCCAGTCGATAAATAACCTTGAATGTATAAACATACATTTGGTGGCTTTGCTGATTTCGTCACATATTTTGTAACCGAAAAGGCCGATATGATCCGATTGTGAATATGTCTAATTCCATCTCCATATTGTAATATATGAACAAAGGTGGTTCCGAATATAGTTCTCAAAGGTGGCGAACTACATCTGAGGATTCCTTCTCGACCTGACGGAAAAAGGCCGAGAATGTTCTGATTGCCACATTCTGAAAAACTTACACGCTTTAACACACATATATTGCTTTTAACTCACAAATGAAACACTTATGTCATGTTTACGGTAGGTTAGTAGGTTATAACTGATTTTTCATTTCTGGATAAAACGTATTCAAAAAATTTCCTATGTTAATATATAGCCTGTAATGTGATGACGTGTCGTTAATCCGCGTCCGTAAAAACAAGAATGGTTTAAAACATCTTATGACTTCCGGTGAGAAGTTAGCTACAAAATAACGAACCCCACAAATTTATTAATTATTTATAATTTTCGCATGCTTAAAAAATACACAGCGCCACTACTCTACAGCAAGATCCGTGCTCAAAGGTTGGATCTTAATATCAGTATTGTCAAATAGAGATGCGAACAAAATAAATATTAACTGACATAAATTTTTACAAAAATAAATACAATATTGCATGGAAATAAGTTGTAACAAACAGATAAGTGTGTATGCATGAAATTTTGCGTGTGATGCGTATATATATATATATATATATATATATATATATATATATATATATATATATATATATATATGCATCACACGCAAAATTATATATATATTTATATATACATACATACATATATATATATATATATATATATATATATATATATATATATATATATATATATATATATATATATATATATATATATATATATATATATATATATATATATATATATATAAAATACGAAAAAATCATTTGACAAATTTGGGGCATGGAATTGAATGATTATTTTCGTCTCTTGCCCCTTCCATGCATGTCATAAGACGAGCTACGTATTGCTTGGAGGAGATAGAAGATTAGACTGAAAATTGTGTTAGGTTGTCTACTTGCTAAGGAAACCAAATTGACGTCTAGTTGGTCTCGTTGTTTTCCATGTGAAACTAATAACAATTCGATGAAAGCTAACAACGGATGTAACTCTGTATAATATACAGCAATATCATGAATAAAACATTTTTACATTTACTGGCATGACCTAATTTTGGAAGATTAGATTTAATAGTAAATGTCATTTTGGCTTTCGGCTAATCATTTATATATTTTATTTACATTTAGAGTAATTAAACAGAGAACATGTATGAACAATGCAATTTAAGAAACGATTGTTTTATAGGAGAAACTACAGGCACGAATTAATGGGAAATGAATGTTACTGTATTTAAACACTACGCGTAGTATGATTAATTGGGTTAGTTAGACTCATGACCTACAAGTGTATCATTCTTCATATTGTTTCTACAGATGCTTATGTTGCTATGGGAAAATTGTCACTCATTTTCTCTTAATATCCAAAGCACGCGTTTGAACACTGACCGATGCAAACTATTCATGAAAATAGTGCATGTATTTGATAAACGATAAGATAAATTCTGAGTCGAAAATAAAGAGGTGAGGACAGAATGTTCAACCCTTTTCTGTACCCTTAGTGGATTCCTTAAACCCAAGTTCAGGACATAATTACTGATAAGAGACATGTGTGACTTTTGTTTGAAAAAAACAACTGACCTTGTATATATGAAACAAGCAAAAGCAAACATACAAACAAATTATAGTTCTAATTATTGTTTTTGTTGGAAAATTGGTGTTGTGCAAAATCTTCCAATGACAGCAGCAAATAGGGAAAACTAACTTGCAGAAACATAGCCCATGGCACACTTTTGACAAAGGCTTCATGCCTCACCAACATGTATCATTCTTTAACAGATGACATTCATGTGGCACTCAAGATAGACACGTTCCGGAAAAACGCCATCCGTGACGAACCTGGATCTGACTTCGCCATTAGATTCACCTTAGATAAGGCGGCCATTGTTTTAAGTCTTGTCACAGTGGGAAGATTAACACTCCGTCTGTACCAAATCTGAGGTTTAAATCTGAGTTTTCTGACGCTAAGAGATCTTCCATCTCCTAGAACAAGAGGACCATGCCGCCCAATCAGCTTCCATCTTGCATCTATCATTATTGTTCGTCAACTGAAGGCATTTTGTTTTAAAACCACTGGCGTATAAAATACAAGATTTTATCTGCCCAACTGAGTTGGCGCCTTGGTCTCTCAATCTAAGCTGCTATCTTAATCCTTGGTAACTAAACGCGGGTTCTCACGCTGTTTAGGTTACGATCCGGGTAGAAAACGGATAGGGTACAGATATTTCTCCTGACTTGGCCAGTATTATTGACCATAACTATGGCTATGTGAATAAACGCTTCCTTGTTCCTTTTTGGGGATGGTTAAGCTCCATTAATTTGAATGCCCGTAGCTTTAAATTTTGGATATTTTAGCCGTTGTCGATTTGCGATTTGTGTCAACTATACGCACTATTCTACGGTATGTATTTATAGCGAGCACTATTTGGAACAATATAAACACAAATACAATCTTTCATTCAACCAGAAGAAAGACCCTGTGATTAAAGAGACAGAAACATTGTTACATTAACCTATACTTTTCAAAGCAAGTAGATGGAAGCAGTACGCTTTCATTTTATAAGTAGGTCAAAATGTCAACAGAGATATCATAATTCAAAATACTTATTTTATGTTCAGAAGGTCAGTGTTTGCATTAAGTGTTACGGTAAATGGAAGACATGAAAATTAAGGTTTTATTTTGATTGTCCTTAGCTATTATTCTGAAACAAAAGCTTCCTTAGTAATTGAATCTCTTTTCAAATTGATCACCATTTAGGTTTAATGCTGAGTAGAAATTATTAATTTGTAGAGATTTCGGGTTTGGGGCATTTGAGAAGATAAAAGAGTTACTGTGTTCAGCGGAGGTTTTTTTTTTTTTACAGAGCGGTACGGTACTGTATATTTGTATACGTAAGTATTTATTACACTTAGTGATGGGTTCCAAGGGGACATACAGGTTACTTGCGAAATCTGTTATGTTCTACTGTGGCTGTTGCAGATTACTGTTAGCCAGCAATGTCAAAGTTATCGTGATTTTTCGTAGCATTGACTTGATCATGCTCAGATACTTTAAAATACACGTGACGGTGCATTTCTTCTTTTAACGCTCAAACTAGCTTTGTTCGTGTTATATAAACTGGTCCTCATCTTACGTTGTCATTGGATAGCCCTGTTTAAATAAGTGCGGAAAAGTCGACCGGTAAAATACTGACATTGGGACAAGTAATATATATATATATATATATATATATATATATATATATATATATATATATATATATATATATATATATATATATATATATATATATATATATATATATATATATAAAGATATATGAGTCTAGTCTAGTTCGCAATTTAAGACGTATACTTCACACATTGGAAATCAAAACCAGCGGTAAATCCTTTTGAAAGTGTTGCTTCATCCAGTTAAAAGCTCGACATGAATTCCCACTTGCACCTGTAATTCAAAATTAATTCAATTTCTGCATAGGAGAAAGATAGAAATGTTGAAAAAGCAGGAATGTTCTCTTTTCAAGCGGTGCTTCTGAAATATTATGTTCGCTTTTGGTCCCCTGTTGACTCCTGGGGTTATCCCTGTCGGACGTGATTGATAACTTTAGGATCAAGGTGGGAATGAGACAGGGTGGACCCATTAATCATAGCCTCTTCTATCTACACGCATCAGACAGTTGTGGGGATGAAGATAGAGTGCTGGATTTGACACCCACGAAACTCGCCTATGTTAAATATTGCACTGAAATTCGGATACATGTCTTGAGTTACTGTCTACGGTACACCACTGGTAGGCATAGACAATGTGCAGAACAAATACAACATGACGTAACTGTACTTCAGAAAACATGTACTGGGGCTGACGGTTGGCTGGTAAATATGCACGTCTTGATATGAAATATATAAATATATCTGCAACTCAGACAGATCTATCATTCCTTTCAAATGGGTTTCAGTTTAAAAGGGGTCGTTCTTTGAATATAAAATGGATAATTTTCTTAGTTTTCAAATGAATTAGATACGAATTTAAGTGAAGAACAGGGGTTCGACTTTAACACATAAACTCCGTTATTCCCTCTAAATCCGCCCCGTATGCAGGAGATAAAAGTACCAATGTTCGATTTGGAAACACTATTTTTTTAATGAAATCTGGCGAAACTCGACCTTCAAAATAACGAATCTACATTCCGTTCAAACTTCTACTTTAATTTACCATGTCAGATCCCATTACATCAATAGCAAAGTTAACAAATTTAGAACTGATTTAGAATTCTTCAGTTTATAAGATTTTATAGCTTTACTGAGACACTGTTTTTACATGTAAAATATATGTTTTTGTTTTGATTCCAAGAATGTCAAACTGACAATGTTTTGATTTTACCCCATTAGAAATACCTCCAGTTTCTCTGACGCAAAAAGAGGACATGAACATATAACAACATACGCAAAGGATTTATTCACGAGACTTTAAAAAGTTCTTGCTATCTATTTTTGCCTTAATACAAAAGTTTGAAACACTAATTGCTTGGACAAGCCATCTAATGATTTCACTCAAGTTGCTTTTATTAGTTGATTGTTTTTTGTGTCGTTGGTGCTTGTGGGGGTGGGTGGGCATTGTTGTTGTTTCGTTTTACCTTCATTTTTTACCCGTGACACTTGTCGAGGAAATAGCTCAAATTTGCGAAAAGATTAATGCTCTATTTCTTACATTCAATCCATTGGATCTATAATGCTCAGGAAAAAATATTGTTCCACTGAAATGAACTACCTCTCTCATGGCCATCCGCCACCCTTTCGTATAATATAACATGCATTATGGACGCCTCCACACAAGTTTTCAAAATCAATTTAGTGTCCTCGACGTTTGACTTACACAGAATATGAAGAAAAAGAACATTAAACTTGAGACGGCTCTTTATCACGTCAGCCAATGGCTAACAAAACTTTTTTTTGCATTTGGATAGCGTCAAATGACTAAAGTTGGAGAAAATAGCAGGTTGTGTCAACTTCATCCAACTCAATATAGTGACTGGAATTCGGCAGGCCTGCAGGTTGTCTCCAAGCCTCCGTAATGAAGTGTTGTACCCCATCAAGTTGTCAAACCTATCGACCAGTCCCTGACCCAATCTTGGTGTTATATTTCACCCCTGCTTGATGTGACTTGAAGCTAACATCTCACATCGTAGCTACCTTCCTCGCTTTACCTTAATTGTCTCCGGCTTCCAGTTTCGCAGGTATTTTGCCCTAAAGCGTTGTCACCTCTTCTGGACTGCAATGCCAATTAAGGTTTTACAGGATTTGTTGGCAAGCATCCCCGCCGTACATCTAATGTGGTTCTTTGTGCTGTAATTGTGTATCGGTTTCTGTAGGGACACATTTCAGCGATGTTTAAACGTGACAATCAGTTGTGAAGATGGGCTACATTCGTCGATAAAACCAGGGCTAAATCAGAAAAACGTGGCTTTTTGTCAGGCTTAGATAATTATCACTCCATTCTCGATTGATTCGCATGTTGTGCTATGGTCTAGATATCGTTCCTTGAGTTGTTTTTTTTTTTAGTTTTAATAAAAAGGATTCGTTTGTTTACTTCATTTTTAAGTATTCGATTTTTACGACGTTTTCTCCAATAAAATGTGCGGCACCATCTGCATTTGAGATCATCAGTAGATGCGTAGAACAAAACCCTTATGAACTCGGGATTCGGTTCGGCGTACTCAGTACCTTTAAAATATGGGTATTTTCGCTATTTCTTTATCAAGTGATTCTCTCTTACTACGCAATGCACAATGTAGTAAAACGTTATCAAACATATTGCGTGATAGTGTTGTTTAGGTAAATTTAAAACCTCAACAGTTATTTTGTTTATCGCAATAATGGAGAACATTCCATTTAAATGTACACTATTTTGACATAGGTAGAGACGTATGTTTTGTCGACATCGCTACTCATTCAGCTTGTATTTGCTCTAGTTAGATGAAACTAAAATTATTCTCATGAGATACAAGTAAGGTGCCCCTCATTTATTAGTAATTTATTCTAACACAGTTTTCGTTATAAGGCGAGTATGGTCATGGATTCCATTTTATTAAGTGGGTGTGAAATTATATATAACATTCATTATAAGGTGGTCTAATTATAAGGCGGTATACTCTGGATCCTATGAACAGCGGTATAAAGAGTATGTGCTGTACTTCATGGCCATACAGGTTTGCTTCACTGTCACAAATAAACATGAAAGTATGTATGCAAAACTACTTTTTTGTGTAATCCGTATAATTTCGCTCAAACTATATATCGCATAAATAAAACGTAACTGCACATTTATCCACCTTTTTGAGAAAGAAAGATCAAAAGCTATTGGCCTGTGTCCATTATAAATTTTAGTTATTTGATCGTCTGAGATTTTATCACAGATAAACGTTTTTGTATTTGCGCCTTAGCTGTCATAGCAACAAAAATAAATGTCTCAAACAATGTCAGCCATTTCCATCCGCATGAAATACGACCGAGCTGCGAAGAATGATATTTGTATATTCTTATAAAAACAAGTTAAACATCAAGAGATGCTTAATATAAAGACATATTTCATCTTTGAAGATCACCAGGTAACTGATTAATGATATTGATGACAAGCAGATAATTGGCAACATGTCCTACACACACACACACACACACACACACACACACACACAGACAGAGCAGTGGTTCATTACGCAATCTATATCATCAGTGTATAATCACATATGATTGATTATAGATCATTGTATTCCCAGAGTGGGTGGTAATTTATCAACGATGACACTAATAAAGAGACACTCCTACCGAATTACACTCTGTGACGCTGTATAAAACATGATCTAAATGTATAGCATGACAAGGGGGTAGAAATAACAGCGCTTCTTCATGAGAACATTATGCTAAATATCCCTATTTCATGCAAATAATGCAGCGACCTCACAACCTATATTGGGGTACTGACATCGGCGTCACTGGGACCTGTAATGAATAAGTTGTATATAGTCAGGGCAGAAAATTACGATACATTGTCTGGAAATACTTGTCATACAAAACGGAATATGACCAAGGTAGTGTACCGTCGTGTGTGTGTGTGTGTGTGTGTGTGTGTGTGTGTGTGAGTGTATATATATATATATATATATATATATATATATATATATATATATATATATAAAATGGCTTTTTTGATATTTTAATTAACATATCTTCTTTTAATTAGGACATTTCTGTATCTTTATCAAAAGCAATTATTACAGGTCATCTGCAGTCACATTTTTATCAATTGGTTTCAAATGTTCTCTTCGTTTTAAAAAATACTTATTCTAGTAATTTGAATAGACTGATCAATTTCTTTCCCCCTTCTTCGTCCTCAGCATCTTGAAGCAGTCCAGAAGTTTCCAAACTTAATTCCTCTTTAACCCAGACCAAGTTTTATGATTTCAAGGACTGACGTGACCTGACCTCAAAGCCTGAAAGTGACCTGTTTTTGTTAACCTTGTTTTAAGGTTTATGTTTTGTCTTTTTCGCTTTCTGATGGCTCTGTTGCAACTTTCGACCGACATCTTTGCAATGTGCTTGCCTCTAAAAGGAAATAACCAATTTACATCCTACATTTTGACAACACAGTTTATTGTATGAGTTGTCGTTTGCTACATTTTGACAACACAGTTTATTGTACGAGTTGTCGTTTGCTTAAGCAGCTGTCTAGGAATTACTTTAACTTTTAACGGACGAAAGAATGATTTAGGATTTGCGAAGAACGGACAACAACAAAAAATTACGTTTGATAACATCCATAGTGTACTCTGCCAAACGCTACTGACCTTAAGGGATGCAATGAATTTCTAAAGTTTTTAATATTGAAGTTGTAATGGAACTAAACAAAATGCTACATAATTCACGCTTTCCTGTGGTACATGGTATTAAATATTTACTTGTTATCGGATTTTTCTTCTTTCCTTATCAAAATTGTTAGTTAACTCTTATGTGATTTACGTGTCAACGGAGTTTTTCTTCATTCATTCGGTCGTATCACATCTATTCAGGGATTTTGTTTTATGCTTAATTTACACTCGCTTAACATCATTTTGAGTTCGTGTCCTTTTTTGTGTTGATTTCGATAATTGGAAGGCTTATGCAGATGTCGTTATGTAAAAACCTCTCCATGAGACATGGCTGTTTGAAGTTACATTTGACTTACTTCACTGCGTAAATTTGAAGTCACAAACACAAAGCTTTGAAACTTAATAGTATTAATTTGTGTACGAAAATCAACAAAGCTGAAAACCTGAAAGTTTTCAATGGAATTTTCTAAACTACTGAAAGGGATGTTTTTAAGATTCTTGAGGGCGCAGGTGTTGTCAGAGTGTCTTTGTTGCGGAAAAATCTCTGATCAAGCTGGTATGCTTTTGAATGGCGTAAAGTCTCGACTCTTCTGAACAACATGGAAAAACTGTTGACGAATGATGGAACATGGAAGGATCTTTTCATCCTTGCGTAGTTGTACATGCAAAAAATTTTTCAACAACGAAGACAACTTTTATGATACAAAAATGTGTAAGAAAGAATGCAGGTTCATAGCTCGGAATTTGTTTTTCACGAAACCAAAATAGGTATCAATTTTCAAAAATACATAGGTCAAATCTATACAATTTATTATTTTATTTTTCAGGTGTAATATTCGGTGAATCTGTTTATTACTATAATGAACAAAATATCCATTTCACAGTTTTTCTGATGAGAGAATTGAGAACTGAATTACGATGGCTTGAGACGATAGGAGTTAAACGGACATTTTGCCGAATTTTCAGTTGGAACTATAGCTCCGCGTCAGTGCTTCAGTCGGGGGTATGTTTATACTTACCGTGATACACGGGTGTCTAAATTGCGATGTTATCTGTAAATTACTACCTTGACTTGCAAATTTTACTTCTATTTTGAATTCCACTCGTTCACACTCAAAGAACAAAAGACAAAGCCGGGTTTGTCGCCGTCGACTTGTTGTATATCCCCACCTGTTTTAAATGTACATCATCGTGTCGTTAATATTTACCACGCTATGAGTTATAAAGGCTTCCCGATCTGAAGACGAGATATATGCTGGTTATGATACACGTTCTTTCTTAAGGGTTTACATTGCTATGAGAAACTATTAATAAGTAACTCTTTCTCTAACACACACACAAACAAAGACACGCACACACGATGGAGTCCGCTTAAATTTGAATATGCTATCGATTTACAT
Source organism: Sinohyriopsis cumingii (assembly GCA_028554795.2). Lineage (NCBI taxonomy): Eukaryota > Metazoa > Mollusca > Bivalvia > Unionida > Unionidae > Sinohyriopsis > Sinohyriopsis cumingii. The sequence continues at coordinate 70,742,410 of CM068828.1, forward strand.
GACATTTGCACGACCATTGTTTTTATTTCTTACAAGACAGTTGTTGAACAAGTATAGATTAGGTTGTGAAATTCGTTGCCAGAAACCTATAACTTTTATTTTAAGATAACTTTGATATTCCCCCTCCACAACCGTTAATATAGATAATCAAATGTGATTTCTTCCCCTACCCTATTAAGAGAAATTCACAACTGTGATCTCTCTCTCATCCCGTTAATAGAAATATTCAAAGGTTATCTCGTAACTCACCCCGTTAATATAAATACTCTATTGTGATTTCTTCCCCTACCCAGATAATGGAATTACTTAAATATGATCTCTTACCCCGCCCCGTTAATGGAAATAGTCAAAGGTATTTTAGTGATCGTGACGGGTTTTAATGTTTAACATCTATCCAGACAAATCAACGAGAACTATGTCTTTTGCATGACTTATGTGTCATATAAGCAAGAGAACAAAACCTTCTTTTTTAGGAACGGCCAGAAACAACAAAGATCAACCCTTTTGATATTCTTGAAGATGTAAAGTACTGAATATTCCAAAACAAACTGCTTAGACCCAGATCTGTCTGCGCGTTATGCGACGGCAGATCTGTATCAATGCATTTTTACAGCTGTACCCGACTTAAAGTCAGTAGAAACGGTATAACTGCTAACTTCAAAGATTACTTCTAAACACAAGACCCTGGGCGTACTTACTAATCACACACACACACACACACACACACACACACACACACACACACACAGAGAGAGCATTGACCTATGCCCTCTTATAGCCATTCAGTTAACTCGACATGACAGTAAATGTACTCTAATTATCACTACGTATATTTCGTATATTACTGATATTCCTTTATACAGAATGCAAATAATTATTAATACATATTTTGTAGAAGCATGACAGTCACTCTGCGGATATGTGTGCATTACATTCTTTGTGAGGTATATATTTCATCTACCACATGTACTCGCGTCTAAGACGAGTCAAACTGCAAACTGCACAGTCACGAGTGTCGCGGCATAATGCGCATACAGATCTGGGTCTGTGCAGTTTGTTAGAAATAATCAGTATAACAAACAATATAGACCCTGATCTGTTGGGCCAAATGCTGTCAGGATCTTTGTTGTTGTTTTTTTTGTAGTTTGACTCGATATAGAAGCGAGTAAAGACGGTGTAAAAATAGAGATTGTTGACGAATCAAACTCTCACGTTATTGAAAAGAATTTATCGAGATGAATAGAAAAAACAAAAACAAAAAATAAGTTAAGCTCACTGCCGTATCTGACAACTTCCTCGTCTGATATATTTAATCAGTTAAAGAGAAAAAAGTTAATTCCCTTTAAACAGGTCAATTAGGACGGAAGTTCGACGCATTGCTTTGGTAATATACGTAAAATAGCGATGAAATATGCCCAAACAACTCGTTTATGTCATACAGATGCTTTTTTCAGTTGTAAAATGGCCATAAATTGTGAAATCTCTACTTCAAAGTAGATTGGAATATATATATTTTTAATAAAAACCGTATATAAAAGGAAGCCCGTTAGATCATGGCACATAAAGACGAAAGTATGTGGTTTAATACCGTTAGGTCTTGTAGAAGGGATCATCAAACATAATACGAATATCACAGCTTTTCACAATCATTTCTCAGCCTTTTCTTTCCCTTAAACACATCGACAATTTTGAATAATACTAAATTGCTCTCGACTCGTTGCCATATTCAAGTCCAACAATAGTGCGATAAATGTAGTCTAAGGTTGAATTTCCCTGTATTTCTTTCTGATGGTATCTGTTTTCCCATTATGCATTGTGTTTGTGCAACGTTCGGATCTGATAGTTCCCATAGGTTGGACACGATAGGACGTGTTGTCGGTTGTAGGATGCAAGACGATATCACATTTGAGACAATCCTGACTGGGTCTGATGGCTATCGCAAGAAAAATGGGATGCCTCCAGACCGATTTTAAAGAAGAAAATTTAAGACGACTGAGTTTATTCGCAACCTAAATAACCGCATGTATCTTAATTTCTCTTACAAACTAAGACCTGTCCCGTTTTCACCCGATTTTCCAACTCCAAACCAGTACAGTTTGCTTATTTCTAGTTCAATATAATGCCTCCTGCACACGTTACCCAAAGCAGGGACAAATTTGAGTACACAGGTGTTTACGCATAAGAACACTAGAAAAACAAGTTATTAAGTCGGACTATGATAGTGTAAATGCGGCAGAGCGGATACAGAAATATGTACATGTAGTGGAAACGTAAAAAAGTAGAGGATGGGAAATGGGACGAGCCCCTTATTTGGGTCCCTTGTGGTTTCGAATCCCCCAAAAATTATGTATTGTAAGCGTTTTGAAGACATATTGTATCCCTCTAACTGTAAGACTACTGACTCTAGAAAACATTCCGGTTGTTTCTCCCTAATTTTTTTTATTAATTTATGGGGTTTGGGGGGGGGGGGGTCTGCTCTACCTCCCTCACCTCCAGGACCCGCCCAAGTGTAGTGTTTAAATAAAAATAGGAAGATATGAAGGCACGGATTTATTTTGTACATGTGTCATACGTTCTTTAAAATATAGCATCAGTAGTTATTGTTATGTGAAAATACGCATCAGTTATAAATAACTGCTCTGGAGGTAGCACTGACTGTGCAGTTCTTGCCGGCAGTTTTCTTTCTTTATTTGTTTAAGTACAGGTATACAAGTCAAGCGTTTTGGTACATTCTTGATCTTAGATATTTATAACTCTTTTTTAATAGAGGCATGTCCTGAACTTTCAAGACATTTCTTTGAACATAAATTACCCTCATCGAACTGAAACAAAAAATGACATTTGTCTCAGATCTCAAAACCTTTATTTTAACTTAGTTATTGCATTGCTTTGAATTAAATGATTGAAATAGGGCAACCTTTTACCATGTACACGATACAGAATATTACATTGTCATTATATTACTAATTTATTGGTAATATATTTATCCATAATAATTGTTGCAAACATTGGTACGGGCCCTGGATGACTGAATTGTCTAATACCCTCGTCTTTACATACCACTGACATCTCACATTGTCCACCTGGGTTATGGTCTCGTGCTGAAAAAAATGGAGCTAAAAAGTCCGATAAACAAACAGTGGCGTAAGCAATAAATTCTGCTCATCTCCAAGTAAAACTTACCCCCTCCCCCCCCCCAAAAAAAAAAATGTTGTTCGATGGGAATTTCAGGTCTCCTTACTTGGGAGGTTGCTATGCCACTGGATGAAAATCGTTACTAACCTTAACATGATTTTTTAAAATATATTTTATGAAACATGGATTTCGTGCTTGACAAGTTTAGAAAATACGGAGATTGGATGAAAAAGAAATTTGTTATCTGTGAAGAGTGACGGTTTTGATCGTTTTCTTTAGCACTTCTTTCACTTGAGAACTTTCTTCGAGCTTAAAAGCATCAATTTCTATTTATATTGCATTTAACTTCGTCTTGTTTATCAATGTAATTCGAGGGACTGAAACTGAGCAATAATTTTCATAAGTAATTTTTCTTGTACATTTCAGCATCATTTTTCATAAAAGTAATGTATCGATATTCGCTGGGAAATGGGTAACCTTCTATCGCAAAACAATACATTCGTGTAAAAAGTTGTTCTCAAAGGACGTCGAAAGATCCTGTCAATATATTTGTGGTTTCGTTTCGTGATTATCTGTCGGATTTTTGCACGATTCATCTCTTTAATTTATCCATATCACTAGCATTTACAAATTCTAATAATGTTTTTCACCGAAAATGAAAATCTTTTGGGAGCGATAAGCATGTCGTTCTAGTCAGTCTCTCCCTCATCAAAATAATTTATTAGCAACCTTCCTAGCTTCCATCTCTCTAATGTACCATGCCAGCGGCTTTGATGTAAATTACATGACGTGAAAAATTCTTCTTCGCGTTTTAGTTTCATCCCGGATTGAACAAAACTAGGATTAAATTAACTCGGCTTGCGTTTTCACGGAATGAAATCATTTTTTTTTTTTTATCCTGGTGAAAAATTTCTCATCTCCTAGCTCCAGAACCGATATGGAACGTAAGCGATGAAACTGATTTGGTCTCATCACTATAGACAGATTATGGTAGTCTGTTTCAGTGCGCGCGTGTGGCAGATTCATTATAATGTACGTTTCAATCAATCATCCCGCCTCGAGACGAAATATGGTTTATTAGATGTCATATTGAATCAAACGGCCTGGGTACATTTAATGAAAACGAAAGCGAGAGATTTCCAAGATACATTATGCCACGAGACACGCGATAGAAATGTCTGATTTGTTTTAGATATACATAAAAACTGTGACGATAGAGATCCATAGTAAGGTGTACATTATACTGCAGATACATCTTGTTCCATTCAAATTCTATTCGAAATGGCTGAAGACGTCCAATTGCTTCAGATGTAAGAACTATATATGCCTAGTTCTTAAATAACACAAAACGTGTACCCATACATTTATCTTACACAGTTCTGGATTACCCTTTAAGTATACTGAGTATGCTCTTAAGGCAACAGCCCAACAGGGGCACCAGAAATTCAAATTAATTGTTGATGATAAAATTTAATGAATTATACGTGACCATTTCAATCTGTATGTACGAGTATTTTTGTGTTTTCCCACCTTTTTAGCTTTTGATATTGTTTATTTCCCCTTCTACTTTCACATTGTGTAGGGTGGTGAGGCACAATACTATTTTTAGTGTTTAGGGCATTGGAAGGCCTTAATGTTGCACTGATTTTACGTATCAGTATGTATATACTAACAGATAAACCGACTGATAGATAGATAGATAGATAGATAGATAGATAGATAGATAGATAGATAGATAGATAGATAGATAGATAGATGGATGGATGGAGAGAGAGAGAGAGAGAGAGAGATAGAGAGATAGATAGATAGGTAGGAAGGTAGGTAGGTAGATAGATAGATAAGTATGTAACGTAAACGGACAGAATGATAGGTTTGTAGATAGATATATAGATAGATAGAGATAGAGATAGATAGATAGATAGATAGATAGATAGATAGATAGATAGATAGATGGATGGATGGATGGATGGATGGATGGAAATGTCAGAACAAGTATGAACGATAAATATGGGGAACCGGGGATTGTCATATACACATCTATTTGTAACTAATTGACTTAGCATATCCATATATATTTACTAATGTTCTATTTTATGTATTCGCTTATGTCTCTGAAAAGTTGTTGACGCATCGTTTGATGGGTCAATTAAGCAGTAATCGCAGGCTTCTGACTGACAAGCAGTAACTGCCATTTCCCCTTTTCATTCTTAGAAATAGAATCAAGCTAACGAATTTATGATTTGTTTTGAGCTATGAATTTTATTAATAATTGGCACTGAGTAAGGATTTAGACGGTTCGCATATTGTTCTCCCGCCTGGCTCGTTATTTTAGCATGAAGGGTATCATACATCTAATTACATGACATACTCGACTTCGCTGGCGGCAGTAAGCTTGTCGATATGTACAACATTGAAAGTGAAAGCTACAAATAGGAATATAATGAAATAATTATATGGAATGTTCCCATTGTATTATTCTGATTTCCCCAGAGATATGTCGGACAAGTTTTCGTGTGTCAATATGCGGTTCAGATTTATCACATCTGTAATTATGTTTTATCATTTTTCATATTTTGTCATTCGGATACCTATAAAGCTCTTCATTTAATCAGCTGAAAGGGACAATGTCACTGGGGAACAAAATGACTGACATAGGGATACTGTCGGGGTCAGACGTGCAGTCACGATATAAAATGCAATATTCTAAAGCAATTTTTTTAATCAATGGAAGTTATCAAGATTTGCGACGTAAAAAAATATTTATTGGCTTCTTAAATCGTCAAAATTAGTAATCTTGGCAAGCTGTTAGCATGTTTGTCAACCTGAGACGTGTCACCAGTGCAACCTTGTCACAAATATATACACACATTCACACAAAACAAAACAAATCAGTTTTCCTCCTGAACAAGGAAATTTATTTTACAAATGTCTGATAGTTGATTTAAATCCTACATTTAGTGCTTTTTTTCAAGGGGGCCGCCTGGCAAGGTCGCGGGCTCAAATCCTGCCCAGACCTATTTCTGTAGCTGCTGTGGTGTGTCGCTGAGTAAGACATTTACTCTCATTAACGCGGTATTATATAGCCTTCCAAGTGTTGACATGTCGTCGAATAGAAAACAAGCAAAGAAAAGAAAAAAACATCTATTCAGTGTCGTGTTTTGAAGAAAACAATGTTGTAACAACACTTTTGTACTTCTCGACGACACTTAGTCCACAGAGGCGCTTCCAGGATGTGGTTCATTACTTGCATGTTAAGTTTGTGAGATGTCTTATTGTCTCATCTCTGTCTGCGTGAGTTCTAGCCTCGGTCTTGGCCATTATGAGTATGTAAGAAAGCTGTCAGTAACTTCCCTTGGGTCTCTGGCTCTTGCCGGGGTTTTCCCGTGTTCTTCCTGCATCATTTATACTGGTCGCCAGGTATAGTCTATAGTCTATCGTCTATAGTCTATATTCTGCTAAGAAATGGCGCTTCACACAAAACAACAACAACAACACGAAGGGGTAACATTGTCTGTATCATTTTTGACGTCAGCGGACATCTAAGATAAAGTCGCAAGAGGCATATACGTCTAAAAATTACTAAATGTCCCCATATCAATGAATTTGTCAAATCGGAAGATTGAAACTGCCTGCATTAACAAAATATTGCGTTCAGTAATTTTAAAATTATACTTACTAATTCCCCCCCCCCCAGTAGGTGATGTAATCAGAATGCTGATTAGCTAGCATATTTAATAAAATTAAATGATATAATTAATAAAAGAATAAATAAATAAAAGATCTGTGAGATTTAAGGAACCCACGGTCTGTCCATAGAGGCATCCAACAAATGTGCCAATATGTCCGAATAATTAAGGTTCAAGGAAAGTAATAAATGAAATACCTAGCAACAGACTGTTGACATTTTTCTTTCTCGCTTTCTTGGTTGCTTGTGAAACCAGTATTAACATGTATTTATATTCACACGGTAGACCCTGGATAATTCCAAGACGTAAATAATTCAGGCAATTATTACTTAAGGATAAAAGATGGTAAAATATTAACAAATGAAAAATATATCAGGTATTTACAGCATAAGTCATTTACAGGTAATAGCTTTTGCCAATTCAAAAAAAAGCTTAAATCGCTGAATGTTGATTTTTAAGTTGAACCTTTTATAAGCCCTCATCTTTTTTTCGGTGGACATTTAGTAATTTTGTGGACAATGTGACATATTTCGACCTTTCCTTAGTGTCCGTGGACATTAAGGACGATGTGGAAAGTAAAACCTCCTAAAGACGTTCGCAACGTTTGTTTAAATATTGACTTAGATGAGGATTTGTTATAGAAATATGAAATGTTAAATTTGGTACGGTTATCTCTGTTACTATGGGTTTGTTTTTCGGAATAGAATGGCAAGTCGTTATTATATGTAGACTTTTGATATTCATGTGGGAGAGCGTTAATATGTGGAAACTTTTGATCCTCACGTGGGAGAGCGTTATAATTTTCGAACTTTTGATACGCATGGGAGAAAGCATTAATATATGTAAACTTGTTCTATTCATGGGGGAGACCGTTATTATGTGGAAACTTTTGATATGTATGGGTGAAAGCGTTAAGATGTGGAAACGTTTGATATTCATAGGGGAGAGCATTATGACGAGGAAACGTTTGATATGCACGGGAGAAATCATTATTATGTGGAAACTTTGATATTCATGGAGGAGAGCGTTATTATGTGGAAACTTTTGATATTCATGGGGGATAGCGTTAATATCTGGAAACGTTTGATATATATGGGTGAGAGCGTTATTATGTGGGAACCTTTGATATATATGGGTGAGAGCGTTATTATGTGGGAACGTTTGATATTCATGAGGGAGAGCGTTATTATGTGGAAACTTTTGATATTCATGAGGGAGAGCGTTATTATGTGGAAACTTTTGATATTCACGGGGGATAGCGTTAATATGTGGGAACGTTTGATATGCATCGGAGAATGCTTTATTATATGAAGAATTTTGATAATCATGGGAGAAAGCATTTTTATGTCTGTCTATCTGTCTGGTTCATCTCAACATCTATTCCAAAAACTTCAAAAAGTTCAAAACACAGCTGTTCGGATCATACTTAGAGTACCACAATCAGAGCACACGTCTCCGCTGCTCTGTACCCTACAATGGCTACCCATTCGATCCAGAATCAAACACAAAATTAGTTCTCTGTGCTACGTTTCTTTGACGGACTCCAGTCCGACATACCTATCCGACATCACCCATGTGTACGCACCAGCAAGATACTTACGCTCCTCTTCTGACAACCGTATAATCATTATTCCCACTATGAACATGAAGTCATATGGACAACATTCTTTTGCATACCACGGCCCAGCAACATGGAATGAACTGCCAACTGAACTTAGACACAAAGACACCGTGATCACATTCAAGAGTGCTCTTAAAACTCACTTTTTTCGACTGCAAGAACAAACTTAAAGACCTAATAATGTTTCCTACCTTAAATATTTTCAGCATGTTTTTTATGTTTCCTAATTTCATGGTGTTTTTTTGTTTTGTAATTATATCATTATATGTTTTTTTTATGTAATAGATGTTGTCTAATGTTGTAAACCGCGTAGAGCTTCTAAAGATTAGGTGTTATACAAAGTCCTCATTATTATTATTATTATTTGGAAACTTTTGATATTCATGGGGGAGCGTTATTATGTGGAAACTTTGATATTCATGGGGGAGAGCGTTATTATGTGGAAACTTTTGATATGCATCGGAGAAAGCGTTATTATATGGATGCTTTTGATATCCATGGGACCAAGTCGTTGTTATATCGAACTTTTTATCTACTAAGGGAAAACATGTTTTTAAAACAAGTTCATATTTCATCAAGTGGAAGAAAACGAACCGTACATCAGGTTTCATATACAATAATACCATCAATAGCGAAGTACTTGTACTATACACGAAGGTCATTATAATTTGAGCTGATGATAGAAAAGGGCAATTTGGACTTTATTTTTTTCAAATGCGAACCGCTATGCTTCTTTATAAGATTTTTATAATTCGAAAGTTTTTTTGTGAAAAAATTACGATAATAACAGCGCGCCTTATTTTGTCAGAAGTAACTTCTTCTATGTTTGTTTTTCTATTCTAAATTGTTCTTTTCTCACTATACAGGTGAGACTTTAATTTGGATGTATAATACTGTCATATGGCGTATGCTTACCTGTATCCAGAAGAAAACCCAATAGTACATTAGTTATTACATTTACATGCATTCAGACGATCACCCTAAAGTATTTTAATAAATTTTGGAGTATGCGCATTTTGTTAAAGCTCTCCGTTTTAAGGAATTCTTAGATTTGTGTGATTACTTGCTTGATTATTGGAACGCGATGCAGTGGAAATATTCCTTAGCCCGAAATTATTTGCCAATTACTAGGAGCGAACGTCACGGAGTGAAATATTGGTGAGTTTCCATGATGCCATGGTTGACGTTTTAGTGAATTCAGGTCAGATCCTCATGAGTGTTCCTGGAGTACCATAGTCCTTATTAAAATCTAGTGGTGTGCATTGGTGGTGTGACTGCAGTGGCAGTATTACGGTAGGAGACTGGTAAATTACACAAAGGAATAAACAAGAAGGGACTCGGCAGATACCGTTTATTTCGCCATGGTGGCAAATGTGGTACAGTTCAACTGGCGAAATGTGCCTTGAAACCACAAATTGACTGGTCTAAGGTAGCGTAGTGAAAATAGTTCCCTGTGTTAAGGGACATATGTATAGTTTTACGGCGTGAAATGCTGACGGTTTGGAAAGTTGATGAAGAGAACCATGCAGATTTACCTTTGATGGATATTTGGCACGTTGTGAGATCTGTGGTCTTGCAATTATTAGAGTAAAATTTACGTATAGAATTGACACATCGGGCTTTCTAATTTACAACTGAAATTGTGTATAAGTCTTTGGAAATTTGGGGTACACTTATGACTTTTAGCGGAATCGCGACAGGGTTTGACACCACTCGGTTAAGCAAATACCCCTGGCTTGTAACATTATATTGGCAGCGTTTATATTTACCTGCATACAGAAGATGGCCCTATAGTATGTTGAATCTTTTATTTACCTGCATCCAGATGATGGCCCTATAATATGTTGAATCTTATATTTACCTGCATCCAGACGATGACCCCATAGCATGTTGAATCTTGTATTTACCTGCATTCAGACGATTGCCCTTTAGTATGTTGAATCGTATATTTACCTGCATCCAGACGATGGCCCTATAATAGTTTGAATCTTATATTTTCCTGCATCCAGACGATGACCTCATAGTATGTTGAATCTTATATTTACCTGCATTCAGACGATTGCCCTTTAGTATGTTGAATCGTATATTTACCTGCATCCAGACGATGGTCCTATAATAGTTTGAATCTTATATTTTCCTGCATCCAGACGATGACCCCATAGTATGTTGAATCTTATATTTACCTGCATTCAGACTATGGCCCTATAGTATGTTGAATCTTATATCTACCTGCATTCAGATAATGACCATAAAATATGTCGAATCTTATATTTACCTGCATTCAGATGATGGCCTATAGTATGCTGAATCTTATATTTACCTGCATTCAGACTATGGCCATAAAATATGTTGAATCTTATATTTACCTGCATTCAGATGATGGCCCTATAATATGTTGAATCTTATATTTACCTGCATCCACACTATGGCCCTATAATAGTTTGAATCTTATATTTTCCTGCATCCAGACGATGGCCTTATAATATGTTGAATCTTATATTTACCTGCATCCAGACGATGACCACATAGCATGTTGAATCTTATATTTACCTGCATTCAGACGATTGCCCTTTAGTATGTTGAATCGTATATTTACCTGCATCCAGACGATGGCCCTATAATATGTTGAATCTTATATTAACCTGCATCCAGATGATGGCCCTATAGTATGTTGCGTCTTATATTTACCTGCATTCAGACGATGGCCCTATAATATGTTGAATCATATATTTACCTGCATTCAAACGATGGCCCTATATTATGTTGAATCTTATATCTACCTGCATTCAGACGATGACCCTATAATATGTTTAATCTTATATTTACCTGCATTCAGACCATGGCCCTATAATATGTTGAATCTTATATTTACCTGCATCCAGACGACGGCCCTATAATATGTTGAATCTTATATTTACCTGCATTCAGACGATGGCCCTATAGTATGTTGAATCTTATATATACCTGCATTCAGACGATGACTCTATAATATGTTTAATCCTATATTCACCCGCATTCAGACGATGGCTCTATAGTATGTTGAATCTTTTATTTACCTGCATTCAGAATATGGCCCTATAATATGTTGAATCATATAATTTCCTGCAATCAGACGATGGCCCACGAATATTTTTAATCTTATATTTACCTGCATTCAGACGATGGTCCTATAATATGTTGAATCTTATATTTACCTGCATTCAGATGATGACCCTATAGTATGCTGAATCTTATATTTACCTGCATTCAGATGATGGCCCTATAATATGTTGAATCTTATATTTACCTGCATCCAGACTATGGCCCTATAATAGTTTGAATCTTATATTTTCCTGCATCCAGACGATGACCCCATAGTATGTTGAATCTTATATTTACCTGCATTCAGACTATGGCCCTATAGTATGTTGAATCTTATATCTACCTGCATTCAGATGATGGCCATAAAATATGTCGAATCTTATATTTACCTGCATTCAGATGATGGCCCTATAGTATGCTGAATCTTATATTTACCTGCATTCAGACTATGGCCATAAAATATGTTGAATCTTACATTTACCTGCATTCAGATGATGGCCCTATAATATGTTGAATCTTATATTTACCTGCATCCACACTATGGCCCTATAATAGTTTGAATCTTATATTTTCCTGCATCCAGACGATGGCCTTATAATATGTTGAATCTTATATTTACCTGCATTCAGACTATGGCCCTATAGTATGTTGAATCTTATATTTACCTGCATTCAGATGATGGCCCTATATTATGTTGAATCTTATATTTACCTGCATTCAGACTATGGCACTATAATATGTTCAATCTTATATTTTATTCGGAACCGTGAGCCTGTATTGCTCTTTTGACACCGCTTCGTATTCGATTTCAACTTCTTTGATTTGCGTATTTCGGCTATCAGTCATGTTTCTTCTCTTCGCTTAAGACTGCATAATTTGGCTGTTAAACAGGCTTCTTCTGTTTCTTTCGATTCGTATTTGGTAAGAAAACACGCCCCTTATATGCCTCAGTTGTAAACAATATATTGAAATTGTATGATCCACGGTTACAGTGGACAATTTCATGATTGCAATTCACCGCTCCTGTAGCCTAGTGGTTAGAGCGTCCACCTCGGATGCGGAAGGTCGCGGTTTCGAAACCCCGACCGAGTCATACCAAAGACTTATAAAACTGGTACTAACAGCTGCCTCGCTAGGAGCTCAGCATGAAGAGGTTATTGTTAGGATTGGTAGGCCTGGTGTCAGGATATAATATCTGAATTGGCCATCATGCTACATGTCTGCGACATGATGCACCAGTGATAGACATCACTATAAACTACCACACTGCAGACATCGTAGCAATATAACTGAAAAATTGTTTAAGCTACGTTAAAAATCCCAATCACATACACACACACGCACACACACAAATGGTTATAATTGAACTTTTTTCAGAAGAACTCCACTTCTACCAGCAAAAGTGGTCTCACACGACAAATAGTGTTTCAATACATTTATTACAATTTAGTGATATTTGCATTAAAAATCAGGTCCTAAATTACAGGTGGTCTTATAAAACAATGGTATGTCAAGCCAGCTTTTACTGTATTTAAGATTCTGGTGGCGCTGTTCACGGTTGATGGTCTGCCACGCATAGCTTTGTCTTCATGGGTGGTCGTCAACGTGTCAAATTGCATACAAAAATTACGATTTTAAACTACGATAACATGTTTGGCCTTATGATTTGTAACAATGATAACGTTTCCAGTAGTGTTGTTACAACTTTAACGTTTAAATGCAAATTGTGCAATAATTTTCGACAAGATTATATAACCCAACATATGCATGGTCTTGCAGTTAATGAAAAGAACAAATATAAAACTTACGAAGCTGACTGAAGAATCAACAAGATGATATTATAAAATGAATAATCAGGTGATGGTATTTATCTTCCTTCTTCAATCGCTACATCGGTCTACTGCAGAGTTGTTTATATTCGTGGTATCAATACTCGGTACTTCCGATCTCGCCCCATTTTTCCGTCGTTTTAATCTTGAGCTGCTCCCCTTAAGATATTGTTCTTGGGATAATAATAATAATAATAATAATAATAATTACTGTCAACAACTTGTTTACTTGCAATGAGCAGCTTACGAAAAATAACCCGCTAAACAGTACACTCACTGATCCTCAGATTTTTGGCTACACCCCTCCTTTGTATAAGTGAACAGCATATATATATATATATATATATATATATATATATATATATATATATATATATATATATATATATATATATATATATATATATATATATATATAAAGCATGGCTTTTAAAGTGTTGGTATAAACCAATTTGATATACCAATACTCTTGGCATATCAAATTGTGATCCGCCCATTGCGCAATAATACGTATATATAAACATTGCCGCGATCGTGTGCAGTTGATCCTAGATCAGTGATGAATTTCCACACATAAATCATTAGCGACGAATGAAAATAACGATATAAAGTATTAAATATCCCCGTTTTCTAAATGAATTTAATATGGTACAAATTTTCTTCGCAATCTTTCTGCTTTCTGTTCACCCTCCTCTCTCATGCATAACGGACAAACTACGCAGAAATGTGGAGTGAGAGAGAAAAGGAATTTGCGCTGGATTAAAACCTTGAAATAGAAATTACACCAAGTAACCTACAAGAATATGGTTGGTATTAAAATATGTGTGCACTTTCCTTGGCACTTACCAGCAGTGTTTATCAAAGATACAAAGTTGCAAATTCATGTCGACATTATACGGTAAATTTCTAAGTTACGTGGTAACATACTGTGAGGAATTGAATATTTTGTTTTTGCTGTTGTTTCTTAAACATACTATACTCTTCTGAAAATCTAATAATATTAAATATAAAAATGTCCAAAGGCCGCTCTCTTTCTCTCTCTCTCTCTCTCTCTCTCTGAATGATGGTAAAAGTTAAGTAAAACCGAACAGAGAGAGAGAGAGAGATAGTTTATGGTCAGTGGTACGGTTATCAAAGCAGAATAATGACTTAGATCAACTGTAAATAAATTAAAATATTTTAATTACCTCTTCTTGGTTCGTCATTTTGCTTAGTTTATGTTCCACATTAATTTCATTGCGCCGGTACGTGAATGGTGAAGCATTCATGTGAATGGCTGGATAACCAAGTGTTTATAGTGCTCTACTTTCATCATTAAAACCATCTTTTATGTTTAAATCATAAGTATGTATTATATTGATATAATCAATGTGAAGAAAAATAGAAACTTAAAAAAGAAAATCAACTTATCAATATGCACAAGGTGTTTCTGAATAGTCACAAAAGGCATAGAACTACATTTTGTAGCGGGCACTCTCGGGGAAGTGAGGAGTTCATTCACTCGGTCATTACACAGCTGTCTGTAGTAAATTTAACTCCGTTCAAAGGGCAAATATGTGTTTGTATGCGATATAAATAAAATAAATGTATAGTATGTACGCCGTATCAATGATATACCACTCGTTGTATTTCATTAAAAGAAAACTCGGTAAGCCTCGTTTCCTTTTAATGAAAAAATTATACATCTCGTGGTATACCATTGATAAGCGCACATACTATATATGTATGTACATACATACATGCATGCATGCATCCATCCATCCATCCATCCATGCATACATACATACATTCATACACACATACACACATACATACATACATACATACATACGTGTGTGTGTATGTGTGTGTTAATACCGAATCAAGTGCGAAACGTGCACATAGGTTCATTGCTAATATTTATATTTGTTATTTTAAATTCAACGTATTTACAAATGAAACCTATTCTTTCCGTTGTAGAGCGTTTCACCGCTTCCAAACATTTAGCTTGTTTAATCAAAATGTATGTACCATGTACCTATGTACCATGTACCATATGTACCATGTACCTATGCGCTTTGTGCACCTAATTGCATATCAGATCCAAAGTAGAAAGAATGTTGTTCGAGGTGGTTTCTCTCGTTTAAATTATTCAAAGAGACATGTACGCTACTGTCTTGCAAGCAGAACCTAAACACAGAACATTTTCATCCTGGCATCGGTTGTTTTACGATAGTAATTTTAAATTATTGGGTTGTAAAGAACATTAAATTATCAGGTAATTCCTAGGAAACTCGACATGTATGTAGCTATTCTTGACATTGATACGGAAATGAAACAAAGACGTCCAGGTCTAAAGCACAACCAGTCGTTGTTTCCGGTAACACTACACCATAAAGACGTGGTGCATCACCAAAGCAAGTCTTCTTAAGTGTCATCGTGTTGGGGACTACGTGAGCGTACCGGTGTGCCACTAGAGTTCTGACGCCCCCGATTTATCCCTTAGCCTGTGAGCTATCTTTTGTAATTACATGTTTTTACGTAAATTTGAATTGATTTGAATCACAATAAAGACTCTCATAATGACAGAGAACAAATTTATTACCGCGATGCTTCACGGTCTTTTGTGCCAACTCCTCACCAAAAGGCGGACCATAGCCCAGTCACCTGCTTCTGCTGAGGATGTCTGTGTCTTTCTCGGCTTCTTCTTGGCGTACAAGCCATAGGCATAAGCCGGAAAAATTAAAAGACATTCACAATTTACCCCAGCATTCATTAGGTATTATAAATCAACTGACAACAAAGACAGAGCCGTCACATTGTTGCAGTACTTGAATCGGAAATTTGTTATTTTACATAATAAAGGTTAAAGGCCAAATGAATCAAATTCAATTCATCGGCTTCGAGTAGTTGAAGCTGTTTTCTTACCCAATTGTTAAGCAACCAATGTGTGTTGATTTATTTCATTTGATTGTCATAAATATCTCATTAACATGGAGTCTGTATTTAATGCCAGATGCCGGGACCAGAAATGAAAGATCCAAGGAAAGACAAACTTCGTTCGCGAGAATTTCATGGACACTCGAGCGCTGTATTATGTACGTTAACAGCCTCAGAAGCCGGTGTTCTCAAAAATTTATATTTTTTCAGAGATTGCTTTTAAAATGACTTTAAAAGATTTATTGGCTGGTACTTTCACCCAGAGTCTGACGCAGTTTTTAGAAATCGATAAAACAAAGGACTATGGAAGCAAATTTGATGAATCTCAATTTTAATTGAATGATTAATAATTTACTTTATACGACAGCTAAGCACCGGTACATTTTATGTCATGAAATGTTCGCCGTGAATATTGTTATTCATCTAAATTATACACGCACCGCTTACATTCCATAACTCTTGCACCATCGTGCGTAGTAGTAGTAGTAGTAGTAATAGTAGTAATAGAAGTAAGGTGGTGGTGTCGGTGGTCTTGTATCAATAATAGTAAATGGTTCCGTATGTGCTTGATATGTAAATTTAGTAAATTTGGAAAATTAATATGTCTGTATTTAAGCATCTCGGTACAATAAGATTTATAAAGTCCAAACTAAAGGTGCATGTTCAAAAGATGTAAATATTAATTGCACAAAATCATTAGCAGAACAGAATAAACCCTTCCCAACAAATTCAAACAATAAGTACAACAAAATAAAAAAATAACACGAAAATGTTAAAATTCTGTAAAATGTACATAAATTAAAAACAACGGCGACACACGTAAAATCCTTAAAAGATTTGTAAAATTTCATCAACTACACTCCTCAGGGACACAAAATAAAATTATAACATTTCTGACGTGTGAAGATAACTTTAGATTCTTTTGAGCAGATCGAGTTACAGACTGGAAAAACATGCCATCATGTAGCTGTACAAACAACAGACAAATATGCAGATATATGGCTACACAACGCGATTAGTTTCTTGATGTGAGCATAATGTGATAAACTAGATACCGAAAGTCGAGTTTTTACATGTTTTATTGCCATGACAGACTTACGTAACTGTCTTGATATTATCTTAAATGGACACCAAACATCATGCATTCGTCTTTCTTGCCTGAATGATCAAAGGCGATTTGAGCAATTTAAATTGTTGCATCTTCTTTCAACCATCCATAAATAAAATTCCTTATATATGTGTATTATTCGTTTAAAATTTATGGCGTAAGCTGAATAGATAGCCTGTATAAAAGGTGGATACAGGGTGGGGGTGTGGTAGGTGCCTAGATTATACAGCCAAAGACATGTTCAGCTCGTGCCGGAATAAATATCACAGGTGACAGTCATGTACATACGTGATGATGATGCATTAAAACTATCAAACCTGTGTACACTGTATACTCTGGAAATTGTCTAAAATTGACGTTTATAGACAGGTGGCCTTTATGTAAAGGTCACGTACCTTGGCAACACGAGGGGGCGAAGGCTTGAAGGAAGACAGGAATTGGCAAGAGACAGATGAATAGGTAAATAGTAAATAAAACACGTATAGAAATCATGTGGAACTATTTAGATCATACTGAGAAACCGACTTTTATATACAAGACATTACAAGACACGGTAACCAAGTAGTCAGAGAGTCTGCCTCGGATGCGAGAGGTCGTGGGTTCGAAGCCCGGCTGAGTCATACCAAAGACTTATAAAATGGTACTCACAGCTACCTCGCTAGGTGCTCAGCTCAGCATGAAGAGGTTAGTTAGGACTGGTCGGCCTGGTGTCAGAACAATGTGTCTGGGTGGTACATCATGATACATGTCTGCGACATGGCGCCCCAGTGCTAGAGATCACTATAAACTGTCACTGCAGATATCGCAGCGATATGGCTGAAAAATTGCTAAATCTCTCTCTCTCTCTCATGACCATCGTATCAAGATAAAGGCGAAAATCCATAAAAAGACGAGAATAGAGGATTTTCACTCGTCTAATACCACAACGTATCTGGACGTATGATGGTAAATGTTAAGACAAACCGACCAAAAGAGAGAGAGAGAGAGAGAGAGAGAGAGAGAGAGAGAGAGAGAGAGAGAGAAACAAACACATTTTTATGCTCGGTAGTGATGTTAATTAAAGTAGAATAATGACTAAGATCAACTTTAAATGTATTAAAATAATTTAATTACCTCTTGTTGGTTCGTCGCTTGGCTTAGATTCTATTCCACGCTAATTTACTTGCGCCTGTACATCAATGCATTGATGATCGTTCAGTATTCAAGATTCTGTGTATATGTAAGCCTAGTGCTCTACTTTATTCATTAACACCATCTTTCAGGTACAATCGTAAGTGTAACTGATATTGATTTAATCAATGTGAAGAAGAAAAAAAAGAAAAAAAAACTCAAACATGAAAACAATCAACATATCAATATGAAAAGGAGATTGTGAATAGGCACAAAAAAGACAGAAGTACATTTTGTAGCGGAGACACTCGGCAGAGATGTGAGTTCATTCACCCAGTCAAATGGCAAATATATGCATTCGTATGTGATATAAATAATATATATGTATAGTATGTATGCTGTATCAGTGATATACCACTCGTTGTATACATTTTTCATTAAAAGGAAACTCGGCAAGCCTCGTTTCTTTTTAATGAAAAATGTATACATCTCGTGGTATATCACTGATACAACGTACGATATATATATATATATATATATATATATATATATATATATATATATATATATATATATATATATATATATATATATATATATATATATATATATATATATATATATATATAAGGTAACAATGAAGAATAGAACTTACGGTTTTAAGAATAAAATCCAAATAATAATCCAAGAATAATCCACTAATTAAATTTTAGAAGTCCTAGTAATGAAATGTTAAATGAAATTTGAACTTGAGTCCCGACGAAAATCCAAAATGGAAGGTGGTGACGTGTGATATAGCTAGTATTGTGTTGTTGTGTCTGTAGTTCTTTGTTGTTCCATAAACAATAATATTCGTATTTGAATTCCGAGCAAAAGTATAAAAAAATGTCTTTGTCCAAGAATTATGCATGTGCATTCAAATATTTTCAGTAAAAAGGAATTAATCTTTTAAAATCAAATAATTTAAATAAAAATTAAAATGTAACACCAAACTGGTAACAGGAAATCGAACACCTTAACATCAAGTGTTTTTAAGCCCAAACTGACTAAATTCTCTATAAACATCGGTATTAAACACGACTGCTTCACAATTCTGGTAAAACCAGAATTTCGAAATAGAGGCTGTTTACATCTAAAGTCACGTAATCCCAGTATGACCTTGACAGAAACCAATCATTTTACTCTAAGAATGAGATAAAAATAGAAAGCTGTTTACTGTTTCTGAATCAAGATCGGGAACTAGGTCATCTTAATGATACAAAGTTCAATTTTCAGTTTAGGTGTTTACAAAAAAACAGTCAGGTCAAACTAATTTCTGGAAAATATCAAATTCCAGTAACCAAAATTAGATTTAACATGCAATGAAATCAAAAATAAAATAAAACTTACAGACAATTAAATTAGATCAAATATAAATTAAATCAAATATACATTACTATATATTTTCACACGATCTTGTAATACAAACAATTTTCCGTTGTGGCTCTGAGAGTATATAAAACAGCTTAATTACACACTATATGAAATAAATAAAATGCAATATTTAATTGTGAGACAGATGGCACTGCAACTCAAGGGAGAATAGATAATGACCTCCAACTAAAGCGCCAATCATTCACACACACACACGTACCAATACGCACAAACATACATAAGCACATGTACACACATGTCCTCAGAGATCTAGATAATTTGTTTTTCTTTAAAGTGTATGTAAGGAAAAGAACATCCTGAAATGAGACTGAGTTAGCGAATCGTGGAGATGGTGTACAAAGTTAGAAACTGATAAATTTGAACGGATGATGCCTCCATTATACAAATTTGATGACCCTCAAAAATTGAAGAAGTTACATTACATACAGCACATCATCTGTGTATATCACAATTCCATACATGACCACCATACTCTTTTCCGGCATAACGGCAAGACTGTAAGGAATACAAATACACATTTCACGTTTGCCAAAAGGCAAATTCCTTTACAGCAATGCAAAACCAGTAATTACACGTATACTGCGGTTGATAATCCAGTATCATTCGTCTTTGTCCCGCTGACATTTGCGTTCGCTATGAACCTAATAACTCTTAAGATGTATTCACACTTTTGGCCAATGACGAAAGGCAATTTTAAGCGAATTTCTAGATGACTGCATCTTTCAATATGGACATCCAACTTGTTAGAAAGAACCGCGAGGCCACTGAGGAAATGTATTGTCCAGGATTATTGTGAACTGTGGCCAGCTTTGAAAGCCATATTCGTCGACATCTCGATGATAATAGAAATGCGAAAGTTCCCGCTGCGTTCGTTTCATTTATGAGTTCAAAATACGATACCTACTGCCCCTTGACAATAAAACTTGCATACAGAAACTGAAGTTAGTACATTATATGTCAGCTGTTTTGTGTATTGTGTGCATCAGAGAACTTAAAAAGGGATTGCGAATGTACGAGACCTTATTAAAGGTCAACGAGAACAACACAAAAAAAATCGCATTACTAATGGTATTATTAATATTTACAACCATTTTATATACCCAAACATGTACACTGCAATTTAGTTAATTAAACAGTTTGGATGATAAAGGTAACGGTTTCAGGTACATGTGCGTGTTTGTTTATTTTGTTTATATTCTAAGAGAAAGGAAATCGGATTGTCAAGAAACAGAACCAAAATGGGACAATTTGAACAATCTAACTGAAGTGTAGGGCGTCGCGGACCGAACCTACTCCTCAAGCCACCAGGCAACGGTACTTACAATGCGTTATTTACAACATTATCTTCCGCGAATAAGAAATGATATGCGAATGATGAAACTTGCAGGCAGATTTTTAATACGTGAAATAATTTTGTGATTTGTTTCTTTTATCCAAGAATTGATTACAAACCAATATTTCAAAGCGCGAATTGGCGATAAAAAGTGAGAGTTATCAGCGAGTGAGTTGACGTTCTTGTGTAAAGAAGCAGAGCGCGATGACGAGGCTGTCATTGTTCGAGAGAACTATGAATCTATTTAAGCCTCCGTAATTCGACTTATAAACACCATCTTTACATGGAGGGCCAGATGAGAGAAAATTAATCTTGTTCACAGCTGACACTTGAGCATCATGTTCAATATCTTCCGTCTTCTGATGTTGACCCAACCGCCTTTACTTGCCTCTGTGTTCAATATAATAAAATTTTCAGAATGAAGTAATTAGATGAAATGGACTGCTAGGCGAGAGGTGTATTAACACTTGCGCCCAAGGTCCTGAAGAGGTCCGAGAATTGAAACAAATGAAGACAAATAGCTGCAGTGATATGGGTTCTGTTTTGGTGCTGGCGACAATGTTATCTTTGACAATCAATCAGGGGCAAATGGCAGTGAGAAGGCTCTACTGCAAATGTTTACAGTTGTTTGTATTGAAGAAGAAAAAAATGCTGTTTGTAGTTCGCGAGGATGAACCTTTATTATGCGGCAAGAATAAATTAGATTAATAATTTCAAGTTGGCAATTAAGCTGCGACTTGAATCTTCTTTACGTCTTGAAATTAGAAGAAAAAAGAAATAGTAATTCGAGGAATGCAATAAACTATAAAAACTAAACTAAAATATAATAAACTACACTGCACTCTAATATTTTATTAATTATTATAAAGCCTTGATCGCGAGTTTAAATTATCGTTGATTATGTAACACCTGTAAGGGTCTTGTTTCCGGTATATCAAAGGCATTAATCGTTCTTCTTTAAATATTTTGTTACAAATCTTAGAAATTATGTTTTATTTATGAAAACGGATTTAGTTTTGCAACAACATGGTACTCTAAAGGGATTTTAATTACATTAAATACAGTGATAGACATTGACGGGATCGTCTTTTCGCGTTTTTGTGTTGGTTTTACACAGTTCTTTTAACACAATATTACCCATATTATGTCGAGGAAATGGGAACTAAGTGCCTTTCCCAAGGACACGCCGAGGTCGCAAATCCGGGCGGACCAGGACTGGTATCGAGCCCGCCACTCTTGGATTTTCAGTCTGATGTTCTACTTGCTGAGCTACCGCAGCTCCGAATAGTGCAGTAATATTGAGGACACAAATCCAAAATAGCGTTGCTTAACCGGTTGAATGCCAGTGATGATTTCATTGTACAGTTATCGATTATTATTATCTCATTATCTGTGAACTTACACACACACACACACACACACACACACACACGCATATATAAATTGTCATCATTATAAAAAAATTAATAGAAAAATGAATTTGTTAATATTTTTAATAAGTTTCTTTATTGTAAATTATATATCATAAGCAACTTAACTTATATCATACCTTTACATAATAAAACTTACATACTGTTCTTAAATGCAATTCTGCCTGAGACAGTTTCCTTTTGTGAAAGTAATCCCTGCGATAGTTTGATGTTCAGCAAACCCAACACTATACAAATGTATAGTTTGCTTATGATTTGAATGTGGCATGAAATAATTTTAATTCACTGATTATTTTGCCAAAATTGACTTTTACCGACTACTTCATAAATTGTGGAATTTTATCAATACATGGCACAAGCCTAAGTCAGTGTGTTTATTTATCCCCAAAGCAGAGAGCACTTAGAGTTTGATCGTCGTAAGCAATACGCAAAGTCAACTTTCACCGAACACAATTGCAGGTTACATTCGTCTTAAACCCTCGATACAGACGTCTTGAGTGGGACTAGGATACGAACAAGAGACGAAGAGATAAAGTTATTTTATTAACACCTTAATCAATTTTCTGTCAACATGCTAGGCTACCGGGGTTGTAAATTTCAGACTGATTGCGATGACGTGTCTCCTACCTGACTGAAATGCACATCGCTTTCTATTGATGTCGATTTCATCCCAACACACGTGCTGTGATCTATCGCTCTAATACACAACAGAAATCCAGAAACCTCACGTTTTGATTCCACATTTGTTGTTTAGACTAATATTTAACGTGATTTTCTGACTTGCATCGATGCTTTATCTTTGACTTTATGATAACTTTCTCCAATTATTTTAAGGTAATAACCTCTCCATGAAAATAAAATAAAATAAAATAAAATAAAACAAAAAGGCCTGCTATAATCCACTCTTGGTATTCCCAGCTGCTTGTACTAACACACAGATTCAAACAGTGTATTGTCCAAAACGTCTTGTACAAGTATAAAAACAAATACTATGCGATAACGTAAATATGCAACACAACGAATATGAATATTCCAAAAGGAATCTAAACCCTATGGATGTACTGGAGAAAAGGAGACAGCATATAAAATTATCATATTTATTTTTAAACAAATGCATATCTTGACGGGATACAGTAAGAATCTTCTTGGGTCAAAGACAAAACATTGGCATCGTATTCCTATATCTTTTGCAATCCCCTTCTCGTGTTGGCAACGATTACCAAATCTCTTTAAGGAAACTGGCCAGCCGCAAAGAGTCCTTATAAAGAAAACAAACCAGACATCGTTTAATTTCTTAAATCAGAGACCTTTACAAAGTACAGGATGGAGGCATTTGCTTATAACTCTTACAATCGACGTCGGGTTTTGAGCACGCGGCGAGAATGTCCGATGTCAACGTATTCGATGTCAGCAGAAAGAGTAACATTTTCAAACTGCAGAAATTAAATGATTTGGCGCGACAAGGAAATAAAATCAAGAGCAAGACGCATTTCTTTGTAATTTGTTAAAAACAAATTAAATTGCATATACGCAGTCTCTTTTAACAAAGCGGATTATGCATCTAAGTATAACGAATTCTAATACATTACTCGCTTTTAACACAATATGAATTTCATAAAGCTTTGATAAAGTAATCACGCCAGGGGTAACGTTTGGAGATAGTATTTACTGGTTCCATTTTTGTCGGTGTAGATATTTGGTTTGCGCCGATGCCGACTTCGCGAAGGTTTGCATGAACAGCCCCATGTTGAATAAATGCGGGTTAACTATCTCCTCACTATCCTAAAATAAATCTCAAATAATAGCATCGCCTTATGGAAAAGAATCATGTGAGAAACTAAGTGCAACTCAGCAATTGGAGCAAATCACTGCTGAGCAAAACTAGGTCACAAGTACCTAGAT
This sequence comes from Sinohyriopsis cumingii, assembly GCA_028554795.2. NCBI lineage: Eukaryota > Metazoa > Mollusca > Bivalvia > Unionida > Unionidae > Sinohyriopsis > Sinohyriopsis cumingii. The sequence goes on from CM068828.1 coordinate 70,766,998, forward strand.
CAATTTACGTGGCTATGCTGACAATAGTGTAGGAAAAACTAAGCTAAACGCAAAACTTAAAAGATAGGTGGAATATAAAATATAGGCGAGATTGAGTTTACCTTGTCGAAGCAACGTAATATCCCTGGAGGGGCTTTTGCATATCGTGGTTCATGACTGCAGACAAATATATTTGAGAAAATGAGCTAAAATCAAACACTAACACGACTGTTTACGCCATACAGACAGGTGGACATTAATTATTTTGAGGACAGAGTTGCTTTGAAATTCGGACTAAATTGTGATTACGTGTGAGACGTTACATTTCTAATGTTTATTACCAATCATTTTAATATATTATAATATTAGGCAGTTCCAATCTAAATTACAATCTAATATACACATGATTTGTCCAGATTCAGGCGAACATAGAGATAGAATAATTATCTAGCATTTCAGTAAGTACAAACATCAACGAAATTGCAATGACAATTAATTTGTTTTTATTTCATATATTTATCTACATTGACTGAATCTGCTATTGTTAAAATTGCATGATAATAGTCAACATTTCTAGACTTCCTCTGCAACTTAGTATAGTTGCTGATGTCGGTATGGGCGACAACTTTTCTTCACAAGCCTCTGGGCACCAAGTTGATGGCATTGGCGTCATATTTTCTTGACAAGCCTTTCGATACTAAGTTGACGGCATTGGCGTCATCTTTTCTTTACAAGCATTTCGGTACAAAGTTGACATTTTCTTCGAACAATATTCCTTAAGCATTTGCAGACATTGCACGAAGTAACCAGTTGCCACTATTTTCCAACGTCGAACACAAATGTTATGCCATAAATGTAAACTTTTCATTCTTTGTGGATGGAAAGGAAGTCGCCATGTAAGTGCACTAATAAATCATTGTTAAGGTGAATGAGTCCTGCAAAGTAAATTAATTTATAAAAAATTTCTTTGTGGAGCCTTCATCCGTATCCCTTCATCACATCCATGCCCATACAACCATGCACTTAAAATAACCGCGACTTATCTAAAGCTAACGTAGCGAGATTCGCAAAGATGTACAGAGCCTTTACGACGTTAGTTATGATATGTACTATTCGATATTCTCTTTGGTAATGGACTGTCCCACCATACCCCACTATAAGAAAGCGTAGTTTGTCCTGTTACTTCAGCCTGACTTTAGCTGTCATCGCATAAGCATGCTCCTTATCGATATCTGATTGGCTGCTAGGCAGTGCAAACTAACTGACACAGTGATTCTTACCTGTCATTGTTAATTGACTGAAGTGGGATGCTAATTAGCTTAACATCCATTGTATTTCATAATTACCCAATTTATGTTTCGTTATTTAAAACTTGTTTCAACGGTGAGGTAACTTATTTGTACATATTCGACCAATAATGGCCAATGAATAATACACAGCAACCTATCCGTTTCAAGCGACCGATTTTGAAGTCAAGTCTTTAAGGTAGCACGTTTTATGAATATATTAAGTGCCACGGGCAAGCTTGTCTTTTGTAACTATCTCGAGTAATCGGCTTAAGCTGGGGGCTTCCTTCAGACATTTCTGTCTACAGAGGCTTTAGAACATTTGGTAGACTCTGGTCCATAATAAAATAATTATGACAAACAATTTCCTCTAAATTATCGAGTTTTATAACTGTAATTTATTGTTCTGAACCGACTCTAATAAATTGTTTAATAGCTGCCGGTTACTGTGACAGATTTTAAGCTTATCAAGGGAAAGTGACAATTTTAAATCGAACCAAAACAACTCCAGGGTACGTAGCACGGGACCAGGAATCCTTGCATTCCACCCAGGGTACGTTGTTGTACAGGAGGCTAATCGTCAAAGCGCGTTCTACGTGATATACCAAGCTATCTGTTTCACAACCTGATAAACTACTTCCCTTGATCAAAGCGTCTAGTGTGCGGCTTTTGGTGAAGTATCCTCTACTGAAATCTTCTTAGTTATTTACCTTCCCAATCCCTTGTTTTGGTAAACTTTACACTCTGGGTTTTACCAAGTCCTGTATCTCGATAAGCGCCCGTAGGACATCGTTGGTATTAGATAACTGGGAAGCTATATAGAGCACCGCCGTGATTCTGTGAGCAAATCAGGCATTCGCGTAATTAGATCATATTAAATTGATACAGTGCTGAAATCCTATTGATCTGAAATAATAGTCCCAACGCCTCCACAAAAAAGGCTGTTGTGAGAATCATTACAAAAGTGTCGTGACGATTCTGCAATGACTGCAATCAGCAAGTTAAATCTGATAATCTTTGTTGTTCAAGACGCGTTTTCTTTGACCTTCTATGGTCATACTTCCATATTTTAAAACGAGTTGTTATTACTGTGTAATTGCACCCAAACAAATTGTACTGCGAAATGCACGACATTTATTTTTATAAATCCTATCGATGCTACGCCTTTCCAGTTTAAATGGTTTTATATTTTCCGCATTCAGGCTAGTAAATTTGGTGCCTTGTGGTTTGCAAAGATTTGCAGATGGTAAAACGCGCAACAAGCATTACAGCGGTTGGACGTGGTTTAAGTTATATATATATATATATATATATATATATATATATATATATATATATATATATATATATATATATATATATATATATATATATATATATATATATATATATATATATATATATATATATATATATATATATATATATAAGTTGATTTAGTTGACTCTTGCGGTTATTACACGTAACTACGAGTTTACCTATTGCTGTTTTTGTGGACAATTTCCTATGTTAATCCAGTTTCTTGTGTTCCCAGAATTATTAATTTCCTTGTTTCCTATACAGCATCTCACCCGATTCTGCAGAAAACCTTAGTCAAAGAAGATAAAACAAACGTTTTCTTGGATCCCTAAGCATTGCAAACAATGCCTTTTGATAGTTTTCGTACATGGGTTATTTTAAATATGCATGAGCTAAGATAGCTTCGATAGATGTCGTTAGGGATGATTCAATTATGTCAAGAAAATTTGGGAAGCAGGTTGCCTCCCTTTCGAAGGAACCTACTTTTTGTTTTTGATCTGTAAAATAGCACCTTTTTAATAATTGCTTACGTTCTCAGATATGTTGATTTCATGCATATTTTTTTCATTTAGTTTTCACCGATGTAATGTGCGATTTCGTGACAAATTCAATCTGATATGTAAATGTTCTTATTACAGTAGAAACGTCACTTGTAACGTCGTATTCAGGATATGCTATCTGATGTGTACATATATCTTACATCAACCGCATTAATGTTTTTGCACGTAGTACCTTTATCTTTTTGATTCCATTTACAGAAGTTTGACATCTTATCTTTTCATATTTCATCTTGTTGTACTTCATATTTGTGTGCAATTCATCCTGTTTAGAACTTTACTTTTAGTTGGTATCATATAACCACGGTTGTTCTGATGTACCGTTCAAAGCTAATACACACACACACACACACACACACACACACATACATACATACATACATACATACATACATACAAAGCTTTATTTAATGTAACTTATACTGACATAAAGATAGAGATAAAGAGTGATTAATTCATTATACATGCATAACAAAACACATGAATGGACCATCATGACACCATCATGATATCGAATACATACGAGCACATTTAATTCGGAACATATTCGGGCATTTCCGTCATGGATCAGACAAACACTTTGGAAATACTTCAACAGCCACACACCATCTCATTACGTCAGACTCGAGTGAGATGAAATATTCTTGGCTGAAACATTCCAAAAAATTTTTACAAGCTTGAACTAACCCGAGAAATTTTATTTTTCATTGTCTCAACTTGTACAAACGATAACATAATGGTATAATTTTAACTTGCATACTTTACAATGTCGTGAGTTCTCCGCCACTTTCCAGCGCTTTCACCCTTTTTATACGTATCACTCCATCAAACAATTTATGAGATGGGCTTTTGTATTAAAGGAACGAGATGTTCCGATTGATATCGAACGATACAAAATAACAAATCCGTGCAAGCACTAATTAACTAAACTTAAAAATGGAAAAACGTTACTTTTTTCAGCCATCCAGGAGTTTAAATCGAATGACTAGAAGTGTGTTGTCTTATTATTTTACTATTTTATTGCTTTCACATTTAAAGGTCGGCTAATTTCTTTTGTTTTCGTTTCTTTTTTAGGACTGGTAGCTTTCCTCTGGCTTGGTAAGTACACCCATCGGCAATTGATACCTGAATAGCGATACACGTTACAATACCCTGCACCTTCACATCTAACAGGGATGAGGGTTCACAAACACATTGAAAAGAAAGAGAGAAAAAACATTTTTGGTGGTTTTGGGTGGGCATACGGACGATTTTTGCTAATCTGTATATATATATATATATATATATATATATATATATATATATATATATATATATATATATATATATATATATATATATATACATACATACATACATACATACATACATACAAAAACGTTCAGCGATCTCATCCCCATCCGCAGTCCACTGAAACTACTGCAAGCTTCATTTTAGAAAACACAGAAACATTGGCGTTTAAAGCAAACTAACCACCGCCGTAACAAAATCGAACCTAAGTTTTAAAAACTTAATGAATTTGCTGGCGCAAATTTTCTTACTTAAATATACCCCCGCCTGTCCGTATTCACACCCCTACCTCATGACAGAGATCAAAGAGCATAGCTTCCTGAAAACAGTGTGAGTAATATGATTCGTCAACATGCGGAGTTTCTGATGATGACTATAATATGTACAGAGTCCAAGAATCCACTAAATTTGTGACTTAAAACTGCAATTCACAAACTGCCACAGTGTATCCAGCTGTACGACAAAAAAATAACTCTTTAAAAAAATCACGGGAGCATGAAGATTTTATTTTAATGCGCATCTTTAGATGATAGCAACAATATTACCAAGTTTCATGGCGAGTCTAAATAAAATTTCAAAAAAAAAATACCGTAATTACTCGCATATAAGTCGAGTATAACAGCAATCAGTAGAACAAACAACAGAGACCCAGATCTGAAGGCGCATTATACTATGACATAGCAGGATCTTTGTTGTTTGCAGTTTGACTCGACTTATAAGCGAGTACATATGGTATAGACAAGCTGAACAGGATTCTGCATTTATGCAGCTGAAAGACAAGGACTAAATAATTATAGGAAAATCGAAACACGGTGATTAATCGGTTCGGATTTGTATGGCCATCCATTGCAAAATCGGAGACCATTTGCGTTCGCAGCATTCTGTTAGATACTACTTCGAGCTCAAACTCAAGAATATGAATAACTCCAATAAAGAAAAGAAATTTCAAATACTAAACAAAAACGCACGAGCATCTTCATCAAAGACCGAGGAACCAGTTGCTTCCACAATATGCTGTCATGCACTGCATTCGTCTGAAAGGCATCAAGGGCAGTAACTCTAAAAGAAATTCGTGGCAGGACAATACCTGGTGGATATGCGCATCTTTAGATGAAGACCATACCAAGGATTAAGTTTCATGGACTGTATTAAATTCGCATAATTCTGTCACACATTACATCATGGACTGTACACAATTCACATAATTCTGCATCATGGACTGTACACAATTCACATAATTCTGCATCATGAACTGTACACAATTCACATAGTTCTGGGGGCCCCGAGCTGCCGAGTGGTCTAAAGCGCTCTCCGTTACGGATCACTGCCATCTCACCTCTGTCTACGTCAGTTCGAGTCTCTGATTCGGCTAATGTGGGTATGTGAGAAAGCTTGCCAGTAGTTTCTCGTGGGTCGGTGGTTCTTGCCGGGGTTTTCCCGGGTTCTTCCTCCACCATTAATACTGGCCGCCATGTATAGCCTATCGTGTGCTGAAAAATGGCGTTAAACCCTACAACAACAACAACAACACATAATTCTGCATCATGGACTGTACACAATTCACATAATTCTGCATCACGGACTGTACACAATTCACATAATTCTGCATCATGGACTGTATACAATTCACATAATTCTGGCATACATTAGCTCAGACTCCAAAATATAAAGGAGAATAATTTTAACACTGATATAAGTGGCACATGCGTTTGTTGAAGTGCGCATGTGCAAATATTGATAATAACAACATTATTGTGTCGTGGCAATTCACTGAAATCTGTAAGACTAATTGCGTTTACAATAATCTCGCATACACTGCATCAAGGCTTTGAGATGCAAGTTTTTAAAAAAATCGAGAGCTCTTGTGAATGTTTCAGGACACATTGATATGTCGAAATGCGCGTCGTCGAGTGATTACCATCACATTTATCAGCAACTGCGGAACTACTTGTGCTAACGCGATTGAGCGACATGCGAAAGAACATATATGGGCGAACGGAGGGATACAAAGATTCATGTGTAGTCCCTCCTAGAGGCATGGGGACGGGATGTAAAATACTTGACCAACCCTTTACGGTATAGTCTGTGCGTTATTAGTACCAACACAATGTTTTACGATTATTTAAAGATTCGCTTCATAAAAACCGGTGCAAATATATAAAGTCGCCCTCCTTATGACATGAATACTTGTAGGTTTTCCTTATTTATATCCCACGGAGTTCGGTAGTCTCCCTTGAGCAATGACATGGTGTTTAGGATTTAGTCGGCCCTTATTCAGTACAGTTTCGAGTCAGCCCTTATTTAGTAGTTTCTAGTCGGCCCTTATTTAGTATACTTTTGCAGTCGTATACCCCTTTGTGAAACGGTAATTCTCTTTGCAGAATCGTTTAACTTGTCATCCATATATTTCTGTGACAATATAATACTTGCCCGTCTGATTAATATATTACATGTTATGAAAATTCCTCATAAACAACACTATAATACGATGTCACAACCACTTTGATATTATTTATTTAATATCATCCATTTATGGGGTTACTACGTGATCATTATAAATTGGACTTGGTGTTACAAAAGCTGTCTTGCCGTGGATTATTTTACAACTCGCCTCATTTCATTCATCGCAGTCCATACAATGTACCAATATCCCGCAGTTCATCGGCCTTGCTAAACCTCGGTTTTAGCCGGGGGCATTCATACCCTACAATGCAAAATAGATCAAACAATACCCGTAATTAATTTTCAGGTGGACCACTGTGTTGTGGGGGAATTAGGGTGGAATAGAATTTCTTTGCCTTTGCATAATGGCGATTTAGATGGGATGATACTGCTTAATTTTCCTCACCGAAGCAGATTTCATGTTTTTCCTGGTAGTTAATAGGAAATACTCAATCACCTCAAGGGAACGAAAGACGTAAATTTGGGAGCAGAGGCAAGAATTGAGAGAATTCAATGTCTTTGTCGAGAACATTAGCACTAGAAAGCTGGTGTTAGTAATAATCCTCACCTTAGCTCTACTGTGGTGTAAGATGTGAGGGTGCTGTGAAATTACGGTGTGTTCGTCGTGGGAAAGCTGTAACCACCATTATTTTAACTACTACCGGAATAATATATACGAAGCACTCTTCTGTCTGGGTCCGTTACCTTCTTGAGTAGACCGAACGTCTGGTACCAAATTTGTTTCACTGTTTGTGGGGAGTTGTTTTCGCCCTTAACACAAAATATACCCTTACGGTCATTTTCCCCGGTCATAAGAATTAAAACAAGAATATAACCAAACAAACTTTTAAATGATGCACTCGGTCATGGAAAATACTAGATAGTCGCAATTATATGCTAGTTTGAACAATGTTCGGTCTGAAGAAAAGAAAAGAAGAGAGAGTGTGGTGGATATTATATAGAGAAAGTGTATACTTACAGGACGCACGTGATTATTTTCTTACTTATACTTTGTCAGCTTTTTAAAGTTCTTTTCAGTTCCAGACCGCGCCGGTGGTCTAAAAGTTAGAGTGTCTGCTTCGGATGAGGGAGGCCGCGGATTCGAATCCCGGCCGAGTCATGTCATAGACATATAAAAATGATACTTGCAACTTGGCGATCAACATTAGGAAGTTAGTGTTGAGGCCGATAAATCAGCTCATCACCCGTGATGATATTGATTTTCGTGTGAGAGGCTAATATCACCTATTCATTAAAAGCTTCAATTATCTACAAACAAATTTGACTGCACACATTGGTGTACATTTTATACACTTACCGGTATTTCTCGTCGCTGTGCATCTACCGTCGGCTGAAGGGTTGTTTTGGTGACATGTACGTTATATTTCTAGAGTAAATCATATGTTTGCTGACATGTAAATCACCTGGAATAGCAAAACCATCTGTCCTGTTGCCATTTTGAATTTCGCGCTTGATATGGATGTTACCAATTACCGGTATGTGTCTAAAGTGTACGCAGGTTTGTTCCGGAAATATTTGCATGCAGCGAAATTGCACAGTTTAATGAACAGGTCACATGAGACCCACATATCGTCCATCAATATCAACAAAGATTTGCGGGGTTGATTTATCGGCCTAATGAGTCTGAATGGGACATCATACTAAATGTCTGAGGCACGATGCCCCAGTGCAATATGACTGGACAAATTGTTAAAGCTACATTAAAAATCCAAATTTGACACACACACACTTTTCTGTCCCCTTGCATTCAAGTCAAATATTTGATAACTATATTTACGTTATAGACGACTTTTCATGTAAGCGTTATATTGGCTTGCATCTTCCAAGGGTCCGGTAAAACCACATTCAGTAACACAGTACTGTCAGTATTTTGTGCAAAAGAGATTAATATATTTGTTTTCTCAACTCAGAATATAGTTTGCGCACGTGCTTCGTGTGCCTAATTTCCTTTAATTTTTATATGCGCTTTCAATGGCAGTTAGTGTTGCAAAGTTACCCTCTCTCATGGAATCAAATTATGTATCCCTTATTACATCATGTTTTTGCATTTTCTCTCGAGCAAAGGGGCCATTGAGTCTTCATTGCACACTGTTTGGTGCATTTAACCGTGAAAATGTCTTCATGGAAAATGAATATCACGCTGTCTGAAATGACACTTAATAAGGTTATTTAGCGACGTCACAAAAGAGTTGAGTCTTAAATTCATAGGAACGGCATGATGGATTAAATGTCGCTGATATGTCACTGATATGTCACCGATATGTTCAGCAGGTAATACAAGCTGGCTGAAATGACGAAAGTCGCTGGATACAAGAAAATAGCACAGACATTTAAGCAAACGCTTTCCTAACATCTAAATGAACGTGAAGTCCGAAATGAAGAATTTATTTTTGGAAAGGAAATAAGTATTCGTATATCTGTCTGTCAATACTACCTGTGACCAAATGACTGACAGAATGACCGTCGTCATTTTTAGTTCCTTCTACGAAAAAGGAAATAGGAGGGAGGCTATTGTAATACCCCAGACGTTGACAGGCTATTGTAATACTCCAGACGATGACGCAGGCTATTATAACGCCATGGGCGCCCGCACGTAGGGGCAATGGGGCACTTGTTGCCCCCCTCCCCAGGATTTCGCCTCTGAACACATTTTGGCCTATATCCGTAAATTTTAATGGATGACCGGTACTTTTTGCCCTTACCCCTGAAAAATTCTGTGTCTGCCCTTGTGTAATGCCCAAGATGCTGACGCAGGCTATTTTGATACCTCAGACGCCGATGCAGTTTATTGTAATACCCATGACGCTGATGTGGAAACGTAAACCTTAATTACGCCCCACAAGCTAACGCAAGCTACTGTAATACCCCAGAGGCTGACACGTGCTATTGTAATATTACCAGACGCTGACGCAGGCTATGTAATATCCATGACGCTGATTCGGGCTTAGTAAACCTGCAATTACGCCCGATTTGCTCACATAGGCTATTGTAATATCCTTTACGCTGACACATGCTATTATCATATTACCAGATGCTGCCGCATGCTATTAATGCCGCAGACGCTGATGCAGGCTATTGGAATACCGGAGACGCTGATGCGGGGGCTATTCTACTACTACATACACGGACTCAGGCAATTGAACTATCACGGGCACTGACGCAGGCAATTGTAATACCCTACACGATGTCGCAAGCTGTTGTAATTCTGCACACACAGTCGCAGGCTATTGTAATGCCTCACATGCTGACGCAGATTTTTTAATGCGCCAGGCGCTAAAGCAGGCTATTGTAACACCGAAAACGAAGCAAGAGTTTTACATAATAATTTAATTTTGTTATTTTAATCAATGTTTATTCAATCATTTCAGTTGACACCAATAAATACATTACATATGACAGGCATGGTTATCCAGCAGAAAGGTACGACTGTATATTCTCTCTTCTCCCCTCCCCCATGACACATTAGCAACGAACTTGAATGAGGTACTTAAACCATATTTGCTATATTAAACGAAGATTTTAATTGATACATACAGATCGACTAAAATTGGTAGAGAAAGCCGGATCCTCTTTTTAATGATTCTGGTGATTTTGTATAGCCGTCCCCACGTATTGCTTTATCACAACTGCAGATTATTTTTTCTTTTTGCTATGCAGCTCAGTTTTTGAAAACTTTTAGGAATTATGTTGTTTTGGTTTTGTCTTTTATAACTTCGCCGAGTATTAATATTGCTTATTACTCCAATCCAGCCTACGTAAACTGCAGGGGATATCATTTCTTAATCCAATCCAATCTACGTAAACCTGCGTTGGGATACCATCCCTTAATCCAATCCAATCTACGAAAACATGCAGTGGGATAGCATCCCTTAATCCAGTCCAATCTACGTAAACCTGCAGTGGGATACCATCTCTTAATCCAATCTAATCTACGTAAACCTGCGCTGGGATAGCATCCCTTAATCCAATCCAATCTACATTAACCTACGTTGGGATACCATCCCTTAATCCAATCCAATCTACGTAAACCTACGTTGGGATACCATCCCTTAATCCAATCCAATCTACGTAAACCTGCGTTGGGATAGCATCCCTTAATCCAATCCAATCTACGTAAACCTGCGTTGGGATACCATCCCTTAATCCAATCCAATCTACGTAAACCTGCAGTGGGATACCATCTCTTAATCCAATCTAATCTACGTAAACCTGCCTTGGGATACCATCCCTTAATCCAATCCAATCTACGTAAACCTGCGTTGGGATACCATCCCTTAATCCAATCCAATCTACGTAAACCTGCAGTGGGATACCATCTCTTAATCCAATCTAATCTACGTAAACCTGCGCTGGGATAACATCCATTAATCCAATCCAATCTACATTATCCTGCGTTGGGATAGCATCCCTTAATCCAATCCAATCTACGTAAACCTGCTTTGGGATAGCATCCCTTAATCCAATCCAATCTACGAAAACCTGCGTTGGGATAGCATCCCTTATTCCAATCCAATCTACGTAAAGCTGCGTTGGGATAGCATCCCTTATTCCAATCCAATCTACGTAAACCTGCAGTAGATATTGTATATGCATCCATTAATCCAATCCAATCTACGTAAACCTGCGTTGGGATAGCATCCCTTAATCCGATCCAATCTACGTAAACCTACAGTGGGATACCATCCCTTAATCCAATCCAATCTACGTAAACCTGCAGTGGATATTGGATATACATCCCTTAATCCAATCCAATCTACGAAAACATGCAGTGGGATAACATCCCTTAATCCAATCCAATCTACGTAAACCTGCAGTGGGATACCATCACTTAATCCAATCTAATCTACGTAAACCTGCGCTGGGATAGCATCCCTTAATCCAATCCAATCTACATTAACCTGCGTTGGGATACCATCCCTTAATCCAATCCAATCTACGTAAACCTGCGTTGGGATACCATCCCTTAATCCAATCCAATCTACGAAAATCTGCGTTGGGATAGCATCCCTTAATCCAATCAAATCTACGCAAAGCTGCGTTGGGATAGCATCCCTTATTCCAATCCAATCTACGTAAACCTGCGTTGGGATACCATCTCTTAATCCAATCCAATCTATGTAAACCTGCAGTGGGATACCATCTCTTTAATCCAATCTAATCTACGTAAACCTGCGCTGGGATAGCATCCCTTAATCCAATCCAAACTACATTAACCTGCGTTGGGATACCATCCCTTAATCCAATCCAATCTACGAAAACCTGCGTTGGGATAGCATCCCTTAATCCAATCCAATCTACGTAAAGCTGCGTTGGGATAGCATCCCTTATTCCAATCCAATCTACGTAAACCTGCAGTAGATATTGTATATGCATCCATTAATCCAATCCAATCTACGTAAACCTGCGTTGGGATAGCATCCCTTAATCCGATCCAATCTACGTAAACCTACAGTGGGATACCATCCCTTAATCCAATCCAATCTACGTAAACCTGCAGTGGATATTGGATATGCATCCCTTAATTCAATCCAGTCTACGAAAACATGCAGTGGGATAGCATCCCTTAATCCAGTCCAATCTACGTAAACCTGCGTTGGGATACCATCCCTTAATCCAATCCAGTCTACGTAAACTTGCGTTGGGATGCTATCCCTTAATCCAATCCAATCTACGTAAACTTGCAGTGGATGTTGGATATGCATCCATAACGCCAACATTAAATTCACACGATCAGTACGAAACCTAGGTGTTAGTCTGGACAGTACTCTCACATTGCACCAATATGTCATGAACATATGCAAGGCTGCATATCTTGAGCTGAGACGCATCAGCTCAGTTCACAAATATCTTTCAGCTGATGCCACTAAAACACTTGTGTGTTCATTAGTACTTTCAAGACTGGACTATTGTAACTCAATTCTGTCTGGTTCATCTCAATAACTACTCCAGAAACTTCAAAATGTTCAAAACACAGCTGCTCGGATCATACTTAGAGTACCACGATCAGAGCACACCTCCCCGCTACTCTGTACCCTACACTGGCTATCCATTCTATCCAGAATCAAACACAAAATTTGTTCTCTGTGCTACATTTCACTGTCTGACTCTAGTCCAACATACCTATCTGACCTCACCCATGTGTACACACCAGCAAGATACTTACGCTCCTCTTCTGACAATCGTATACTCATTATTCCCACTATGAAAACAAAGTCATATGGACAGCGTTCTTTTGCATACCAGGGCCCAGCAACGTGGAATGAATTGCCCACTGAATTTAGACACAAAAATACAGTGATCACATTCAAGAGGGCTCTCAAAACTCACTTATTTCGACAGCAAGAACAAACTTAAAGACCTAATAATGTTTCCTACCTGAAATATTCTCAGCATCTTTTTTTTATTTTTTAATGTTTTTCTAATTTCATGTTGTTTGTTTTTGTAATAATATTATTATGTTTCTTTTCTTATAGGTGTTGTCTAATGTTGTAAAGCGCTTAGAGCTTCTAAAGATTAGGCGCTATACAAAGTCCTCATTATTATTATTATTATTATTATTATTATTATTATTATTATTATTAATCCAATCCAATCTACGGAAACATGCAGTGGGATAGCATTCCTTAGTCCAGTCCAATCTACGGAAACTTGCAATGGGATAGCATCCCTTAATACAATCCAGTCTATGTAAACTTGCAGTGGGATAGCATCCTTTACCAGAAGAGTGATGTTTGAAAATGTCAATCAGAATAAATGGAGCGACTGGTAGTCTTGGGATAATATATTAAATCATTTTTTAAAGATAATTAAAATGAGATGCCATTTATTAGTATGCCGTCAAGGGATAATTAGTTCAACATATGATATTGATATTTTGTATGATGTAATAGAGCTCTTCAAAATAAAAAAATTAGAAAAAAGGAAAAGGACACAAAAGGACATCGTGGAAAGTGTAATTATAAAATATATAGTCAGTCAGTCAGTCAGTCATGCATGCATGCATGCATGCATACATACATACATACATACATACATACATACATACATACGCAATCCGAGTCTTGGAGGTACAATGGGATGAGTTCATAGAATAATTTTATTAACTTTTGAAGAAACAAAAAGTAGAGTACGCATGGAATATGCTTTGATTTTTGGGTTTGATAAGCTTCATGATTCTTCAGATATTTTGCATGTCTAATTGGATTATTGGAACTGTAGTCAGGGACAAATTAGGGCATTTGAGCTTTGAGATATGCCATTTTTGATCAAATAACAATTGCCGTAGGTTATTTTCTAGTAAAACGAGACGGTTTGCATTATTTTGACACGAAATTATAATGTAATTAAAACAAATTAAGTCATTTGGCTGTCTACCGCCGTCCGGCTAATTAGGGCCTCGACGGTAACTTGGAGTAAAATTCTTACCCTAGCTTTGACTTACCGCTGTCCCACCTGTCACCCTGCCCGGCTCAGAACCCTAGCGGGAAAAGTAAGTTGACACTTTCACCTGACGGGCGCGCACCTGATGACAACATTTGGAGTAGAGCTTACAAGGGTCTTAATGGGGGAGGATTATCTCTAGCTACCTAAAATTCCACAAATATTTACAGCTTGTTTTGTGACTCAGGTGAACACATAACTACTTGGGTAATAAACCTTACTGGTACATGTATATAGTATAGATATATCCTAAACGATATTTCCTTGCAGTATTTTTTCCACATAGTCCCTTTTGTTGAAAGGGGGTTAATCTTGATTTGATGTATCGGCAAACACAAAGCGTGTTAAGAAATATTTGTCACATGTATACAATTTTGAAATACTCTATGCTTCATATAGTTTTAATCAGTTAAATCCGTTATGTTTACCTTGTGTTACAAACGTTTCGTGTACAACGAGTGCGTAAACAAATAAAATATCCCGAAAGAAGGCGCAAAATATATGCTCTTTGAAGAATTAATGCGCCTTGAAAACAATATCTCATTTGCAAACGGACTTCATAAGCAGAAGTCACACATAAAAAACAACACATTAATGAAGCATTTAAAAGAAAGAGGTTTCAACTCGTTTTAATATACGCTATTTTTCATACAATATACTTAACACAACATATCTTATTATTTCAGCTTGTGTGTAACAGCAGTTTGAAGTTGAGTTAGATAAAGTATGTAATGAATATTAATATATTAATGTATGGCTATTTTTGTAAGAAGACATAAATAAAGAAAAATGTAGAAAGAAATAACGAGGACAGGAAATAGAGAGGGAGAGAGAAAAAAACGAAAGACAAAGAGATGGAAAAGATAGAAGGATGTCCGTAAAACATTCATGTGTGTTGGGTGGTGGTGGGTGATTTGGATTTTTAGCGTTGCTTAAAAGAACATCAGTCATGTCTGCAGTGTGGCAGCTTAAAGTGATGTCTAGCACTGGGACATCATGTCGTGAACATGTAACATTATGTCCCACCCAGTCACATTATCCTGATACCAGGCCGACCAGTCCTAACACCAGCCTCTCAATGATGAGCGCCAAGCGAGGCTGCTGTTATTACCATTTTTATAAGTCTTTGGTATGACTCGGCCGGGGCTGGAACCCGCGACCTCTCGCATCCAAGGCGCACGCTAAAACGTTAATAATTAGGGTATGTTTTCTTCTAGTTTGAATGTGTTACGTCAGAGTATCCTGAATTGACGCGAAAACTCGTTCTTGAAAACCTAAAGTGTAAAACTTTCTTTCAAGTCTTGGCCGTATTATCTGGTCAAGTAATGTTCTTACTACGTGATTGGAGTATAACTCAAACTCATTTAAGTAGATTGTTTAATAGTACTGACTTTAAATTTTATTTCACAATTTTATGACCTTAACGGCGAAGAAGGAGCTCGTCCTTGTAAGAGATGCTAATGCAGATTACGTCACGAAAACAAAACACTTATTGACCATACATTAGTGAACTCTTATCCACTTCGTATTGTACGAAACCTCCAAGCCGTACAAACTATTGACTTCGGTGTGTTCTTTAGGATTTTATCCAGTCTGGCGGGTATTTTACATAATAAACTCCAAAGAAAAACAGTGTACAAATTCGGATTGAAGTATTTGCTACATTGGAAGAAAACAAGATTAGGCCTCTGGTGTGTGTACACAGGACACAAGCATCGCCTAGACTTTCTGGAGTTCTTATACGCAGAGCAATTAAACTGGGCATGCGCCAGACTTACATCTTGTTATTCCTGATGAGATTAGCGGTGGAGTACATTTCTTTCGCAGCAAGCTCGTTCCTGAGATTCAATCCTTTCGCTTTGGATTAGAAATATAATTTTAGTCCAAGTTTCGCTGTAAAGAACAGTCAAAACAAAGTAATTTTAAATGTTCACAAACGTTCTCAATAATTTTGACAAAATGTCGCTGGTTTAGATATGGTATTGGTGTAGACATGTACTGGTTTAGATATGTCACTGGTTGAGATATGTACTGGTTTAGATATGGTACTAGTTAAGATATAAACTGATTGAGACATGTACTGCTTTAGATACTGGTTTAGATATGTACTTGTTTAGATATGGTACTGGTTTAGACATGTACTGATTAGATATGTTACTAGTTTAGATATGTACTGATTTAGACATGTAGTGGTTTATATATGATACTTGTTTAGATATGTACTGGTTTAGGTATGGTACAGGTTTAGATATGTACTGGTTTAGATTTGTACTGGTTTAGATATGATACTGGTTTAGAGATGTACAGGTTTAGATATAGTACTTATTTAGATATAGTACTTGTTTAGATATGGTACCGGTTTAGATATGGTACTGGTTTAGATATGGTACTGGTTTAGATATGTTCTGGTTTATAAATGTACTGGTTTAAATATGATACTTGTTTAGATATTTACTGGTTTAGACATGGTACCGGTTTAGATATGTACAGGTTTAGACATGTACTGGTTTAGATATGATACTTCTTTAGATATGTACTGGTTTAGATATGGTACCGGTTTAGACATGGTACTGGTTTAGATATGGTACCGGTTTAGACATGGTACTGGTTTAGATATGGTACCTGTTTAGATATGTACAGGTTTAAATATGATACTGATTTAGATATGATACTTGTTTAGATATGTACTGGTTTAGATATGAGACTTCTTTAGATATGTACTGGTTTAGATATGGTACTGGTTTAAACATGTACTGGTTTAGATATGGTACAGGTTTAGATATGTACTGGTTTATATATAGTACTGATTTAGATATGATACTTGTTTTGATATGTACTGGTTTAGACATGTACTGGTCTAGATATGGGTACAGGTTTAGATATGTACAGGTTTAGACATGTACTTGTGTAGATATGGTACATGTTTAGACATGTACTGGTTTAGATATGATACTTATTTAGATATGTACTGGTTTAGATATGGCACAGGTTTAGACATGTACTGGTTTTTATATGGCACTGGTTTAGGCATGTACTGGTTTATATATGGCACAGGTTTAAGCATGTACTGGTTTATATGTGGCACTGATTTAGGCATGTACTGGTTTATATATGGCACTGGTTTAGATATGATACTTGTTTAGATATGTACTTGTTAGATATGGTACTCATTTAGATATGGTACTTGTTTAGATATGGTACTGGTTTAGGCATGTACTGGTTTAGATATGGTACTGGTTAGATATGGTACGTGTTTAGATATGTACTGGTTTAGATACGGTACTGGTTTAGGCATGTACTGGTTTATATATGGTAATGGTTAGATATGGTACTTATTTAGATATGGTACTTGTTTAGATATGATGAAGATTGAGATATTTAGATTTAGAATATGGTATGTACTTGGGAAGAATGGATCAGTCCCATTCTGTATACTACTCATTATTCAGTTCCCAATTCGGCCACTGTCATCTCTGCTGTGCCAGTTTGTCTACTTCCAACCCGGTAAATGTCAAAGTTTTCATCTCCCAAATTGGCTCTTTTGCTATATATTCTTGACGATAACTATATATATATATATATATATATATATATATATATATATATATATATATATATATATATATATAATATATATATATTATATATATATATAGAGAGAGAGAGAGAGAGAGAGAGAGAAGAGAGAGAGAGAGAGTCAGAGAGACAGAGACAGACAGATAGAGAGACACAGAGACAGAGACAGACAGACACATAGATAGATAGATAGATAGATAGATAGATAGATATAAACACACACATATGCAGATTGTAGTGAAGTAGACAAGATGGGAGTGAACAAACTGACACAATGGACCTGTTTGAAGTATTGAGACTGGATGAGTTGGATCTAATCGAAGTAGGATTCACCTGGAAAGAATATGGAGAGGGAGATGGAGATAGATATATGTATTTGTTTGGTAGCTTATATCGGGGACTAGAATTACTTTTCTCACCCATGGGACAGAGAAATCTACTTATTTTGCTAACCTTACTTTTCCTGTCTCAGTCTAGTCATCTCAGACCAGTCGTCTCAGTCAAGGTGTCCACGCGCTCAGAACTACTTTTAAAGAAGAAACCCTTCTTGTCTTCTGCTGTGCCTGACGTAGTTGTTCTAAATCAAACAACAACAACAACAGCAACAAAAATATATAACAAAACATAGTAACTTAAGTTAAATCCATGTTTGAAAACACACTATACAAAACATTTCGAGAGAGACCAAGACAAACGCATATGATGTCGAGCATTTTGGTATTATGCTTGTTCGTTCCACACGACATGGTCAGTTTGATTCCTATATGTAGTCTTAGCTCAGTATAATTTTAAATCAGCGTCATTAAATGAAGCTAAAGCTACCTAACTAGTTTTAAATACTTCGTGTGAAACAAAGTATATACTGTTAGCTACATTTAATGACGCTGACCTGAAAATGACTGTGCTACAGAGAGGATAAAATTCTCAATGCTGTGTGAAATGAAAATATAATAGAAAACACTACTCCATGCATATAGACTATAGACCTATACACTTCATAGCGTCCCAACTCTCTTAACAACTACGGAAAAGTTAGTAACAGCCAGAAAAGTGTTAGGTAAAACATGCTTTTTCTAATTTTGTTAAGCATCTCCATTGTGCCCCGGTTGAATAAAAAATATACCTACAATATTTAATGTCAAATAATACACTTTCCAGCCAGAAGGAATCATTTATCCGTCAGCACATAATTCCATAAGCAAATTTCACTGTACCACTTGCCATATTTCCAAGACAGAAAAATAAATCTTCAAAGAATCCGTGAACTTGAAAGTTTAGCACATGGTTATCCGCTAGAGTCGGCTTTTGGAGGGTCTGTTATTAGGTAATTTTACAGTCAATAATAAGGACAACACAAGTATGTCACACACAGTTTCACCTCCTCCAAAGAAAAGAATAGTTTTATACGATAGTGACACAGATCTCTAATTACCCATGAATAATCTAAAGAAAGATGTTACTCTTCGTTACAGCTTGTACTAAGTATAACTACAGTAGAGCTGAATAGCCAATATCGTTTTATCATTTACAATATAACTTTTCAAAATTGGAACTGATGAAAATAAAACAGTTTCTTGTAATAAATATTAATTATTTATTGTCAATTTCATATAACATCCATATATTAAATATGATAATACCTCATTATTATGCGACGTTTTATGTTGTTATTTTTCTTTGCTCACGCGTATAAACTGTGTACTTCGGACGCAACGGTAACACCACAGCCCTCATTAACATTTATATTAATGCGCTGCATATAAACATTTGACGTGAATACTAGTGCATAATTCTTTTTACTTTAAAGGAAAATATTGGGTGAGAAAAATAATCTACGTTGGGGTTTGGGCCGAGACAAGGAAATCCCAGTCGCGGGTTTATATTATATGTCTCCATACTCGGGCAAGCCTCTTGGGAAAACAAATAATATAAACCCTTGACTGGGATTTCCTTGTCTCGGCCCAAACCCCAACATAGATTCTATATGTCCCAGTTGAAATTCAAGTAAAAATTGTCCACTGAGAATGCCTACTCGTAATTGTCAAGAGATTCACTTTAAAATCATCTTTGGGGATTTTTGAAAGTCAGCGCACTCAATCGTTGCGTTGTAATGCTAAACTAAATGTTTCCAGATACAGTTCCAGATTATTCACTGAATCCTTGTGAGGAAACAACTTAGTCATTTTGAGGGTCTTCTTTCATTGGTGGGATATAGAACACCGTTTCGGGTGGTATTAAAGTGAACGTGTAATCTTGTGGTTCCAAAATGATACCCGGGGACCCCAAACCACAAACAATAGTCTTTGAAATTTATCTCTGTGACTTTGACAATGTCGTTATAACATCTTTTTTATTTTCTTTTTTTGGAGGGGGGGGGATGGGGGTGTTTGCAGGAACGACGAGAAAGCCTAGTCATTATAGTATAATTATAAATCTAGAGTGATCTTTGGAAATCGTGGATCGTTTAAGCAAAAGGCATAAGTTATCGCCCTTCTAGTGCTGGAGCCTATTCACAGAAGCAACACATAGTTCGGATAGACTTCCGACGCTGGGAGCGGCGGTTACTTAGATGGTACAGCCTCTGACTCTTGATCCAGGGGTCACGGGATTGATATTTGCCAAGAATTGTCGAGATTGGCTATATCAGTGTATCCTTGGAAATACACTTAGCTCCCATTTCTTCTGTATGGGATAGCGAATGATGTATTCAAAATACCTTTAAAACCAACAAAAACAAAATCAGGTTGGTGCCAATAATCGTAGGCATAGCTCCTTTGGCGTATTTCGGTGAAAATATTTAGTCAATAAATTTAGTTGGGGCTCTTAGAGGGCTTCTTATCTTTTCATCACGTGGTATATATAGATAACCTGAGAAAATCCATCCCTATTGCCTCATAATGTTCTTCACTTTAGGGTTAATTTACTTGCATCATAAAATACTGTACGGGCAAAAAAAATTATATTTATGTGGGAAAGAATTAATATTATACTGCATTTAATTGCATGGAAGTCTGATAAAACAGCAAAGCGCACAGACCTATATCTGCCGTTCCAAATGCGCCGGCAAATCAGGCTTAATACAGTTAGTTTGTTGGGACTGATCAGTAGGTCAAACAATATAAATGTTGTGCCGACTGGCCTGAGTCTACGCAGTTCGCCACGACTAATAAGTAAAACAAACAATATGAATATTGTACTGGCAGACCTGGGTCTATTGGTGTTAGGCCTAATCAGTAGATAAAAATAGCCTATATATTTTGCCAGCAGATTTGTGTATATAAAATTTGTTAATGGTTTTATTTTACGGTCTTTACAGTTCGATCGGATTTATGCGCACTTATATTCGGTATCCAGTAAGGCTTTAAAAAATAAAGCCCTTTGATGGTAGTCAAACTGTTGTACTGGTAGCTTACCAAGAAAAGCTGCCCCCCCCCCCGCAAAACTTAATTATTACAGTTACAAAAAAAACTTTGATGGGGACTATGCCCACCCACCCCCACCCCCCGTTATGCACTGTCAGTTCACATCTATCAAAGATCATGAATACCATCTTACTCCATTTGTGTTTGCATTAAACGGGTTTTCACATTAAACGGGTCTGACTACACATTACGCTTTAGTTATCTATAGCAATTTTTGTTCATAAAGTATGTAGTACGATGGGCAGGTGAAACTTTGTGTTTCAGGGAAGCCATGTATCGTTTTGACTTTAAGCAAAATAGCATTTAAATGTAGTACGCTTGCACTTCAATTTACAGTATAATAGCTTTACATATGTGGAAACAAATTTTCATCTCATTGGAAAAATAAATAAATCGCTTTCTACTTTTAAGAATGATGTTATATTTTCATGGAGGATGTATATCTTGTTTTGGTTTTGCATGGATTTTTTTTTTTTTTTTTTTTTTGGTTTTCGTTTTTTTTTTTCTTTCTTCAGTTTTTCTTTCTTTTCTTATAATAATTCATACTTACTTTTTGTATTACCTGATGCTGGTCTATTTTGATCGGAATTAAGACGAGGGTGGGTCTACTTTTGATGTATGTTTAGGACTTCAGGGTGAAAGGTTGTAGTCGTCAGGAGATCAGAGGGAAATTTAAATCGTAATGATTACGCTTTGATTTTAAGATACCGTATGCTTATTTCTGTCTCAAATCAGTGCACAGATGACAACTGTTATAAAAGTTAATCTAGCATTACTTTCAGATAATCCAAGCGATATATAGTATAATGAAAAAATTATTAATGTAATTATATATAAAAAATTATAATGATT
Source organism: Sinohyriopsis cumingii (assembly GCA_028554795.2). Taxonomy (NCBI): domain Eukaryota; kingdom Metazoa; phylum Mollusca; class Bivalvia; order Unionida; family Unionidae; genus Sinohyriopsis; species Sinohyriopsis cumingii. Next base: position 70,789,162 of record CM068828.1, read on the forward strand.
AAATGCAATTCAAATATCCGTATTACCTCCACCTGGTTTTATCGATTCAAAGTGCCGAACTGGAAATTCAGTCAAAGATATAGAGTTTCGATATAATTTATGCTTTTATCAAGAAGTACACCTCGGCACATATCAATAAAATAAATACAAGCTTGGACCAGAAATCCATTAATCGTCCCTTTGAAATATGGCGACACAATTAACACTACTTCAGTGACTGGCCAGAAGTTGAGGTTTGGTAAGAACGTGCAAATACTATTGAATAACAGTTTCCATCTAAATTATTCCCTCAGGTCGTGTTCTAACTTTTTGAACAATAGTTCTCACAAGTCTAGTTTTAGTCCAATTATCCCTTGGTACACAAAAGCAAACTCGCTACTATGTGCCAACTAGATGAATGCATTAGCGTGTACGCAAAGCCGTCTATTTAGTAAATTTGTATACGCTCCCCGTCAGGTTGTTTATGTAGTTTTTCTTGTGAACACTGCTCATTTAATAATTTCATAATCAGCATCTATTGTGTGTATCGCTCATTAAATTTCATATTTCGTCCGATCCAGGCTTAATGAGCTTATTGGTATCATTGTATGAATGTATTCAAGCTTCCACCAAAGCCTTTTCATTGGGGGCCCGAGCGTATTGTAGCACCGTGAAAAATCTATATTCATTGCTATTCGCGTCAGTGAAAAGACTTAGGGTCCTATTATCTCCTATAACAAAATATATTGTTAGAAATTTGAAAGAGACTTTTCTTATCATGTTACATATTAGATTGACCATACATTGCTTAAAAGCGTCTGAACAGTCATTGAAATAGCGTAGAATAAAGTTTTGTTGATAGTGTAGATGCGGGAGGACTAGCAAGTTTGTGAGTGTAGAGAAGCAGTTTTAAATGTCAGTCGTTCGGGTAGATATTGGGAAAGTGTTTTCTTTGAAGATATGAAAATGTGTTGTTGTTATCAGCAGTTTCTGTGCGAATGGATATATCTAAGTAATGTTTCTCAACGGTACACTCTACTGTACTGTAATGTGCCAACGCGGTAAGTTCTTCCACTCCTACTACTGTTGCTTTAGTTTGTCACTGTAATATACATGTATTTCTGTTTTAGTGAAGAAATGGAGTTACACCTAGTGAACACTGGAGGAAATTGCGCTCGATTTGATCTATAATTAATGTAGATTTCCACCATGAAGTCTGTCTGCTTAAGGTTGAGTGTCAGATTTACAAGTCTAGCTGCTCAACCTTGGGTATCGTACTTCCTACCTGGTGATAACATCGTCGTTTAGTTATCCCCACCCCTTGCGGGCTTGTCGATCCTGCATATTCTTCCTGCATGTCGTAAGAGGCGACTAAAAGAGGCATACCTTTTACCCTATGGCACGTTCCGTGACAATATTCGGCTTGAGAAGGTATTGGTCTCCTTACACTAGTGTTGGTTTATACCACAAATTTGACTTCGTGTTTTAAAATGCTATTTTTGTATGCAGTTTTCGTTGTTTTCTGTGCATTTTATACGAGTCCATAATAAATTTACTGGACACTATATTGCCAGGATTGTATTACACAGTTAAACCGTATATATATATATATATATATATATATATATATATATATATATATATATATATATATATATATATATATATATATATATATATATATATATATATATATATATATATATATATATATATATATATATATATATATATATATATATATATATATATATATATATATATAGATAGATATATATATATACACACATATATATATATATATATATATATATATATATATATATATATATATATATATATATATATATATATATATATATATATATATATATATATATATATATATATATATATATATATATATTGGGATATGGTAGGTGAAGTATGGGCCGGAATAACTTAATCAAAAATTAATAGTTTGGTGAAGAAAATATACAAATACGAACAAGTTCCTATGCTCACGAAACATGTTTTCCGTATATTAAATTGTCTCTATAACTGCTCTCTCCTTATTTTGGAGACAGATCTAAAAGAAGAAGAAAAATAATTACTTAAGTTAACCTTATCAGAAATAGCATTGCGTTCTGTAAATACTGTAAACCACTATTTATCAGCTGAAACGGAACCCTGTCGGTCCAATTTCATTTAGATATGTTGTCGTGCCAGATGACTTTGCGTCACATATATATCTCGCTCCAATTGTGATTTATGAAGTTTTGCCAGCGATTTAAGTACACAATATATATAAATGTTTGTGCAGAGCAGTTTCAGCTCGATGTAGATATATTAGATGTATTTTGCTGACCGTGTATTTTTTTTTTTTCACGCCTGAGAGCAAATCGTGTACAAAAATTGGTTTTGGTAGGAACTTGCGGTATAAATCAAGTTTAAATGATTATTCCTTGGAAAACGACATGAGATGACATACATATATACATGCATGCATGCATGCATGCATGCATACATACATACATACATACATACATACATACATACATACATACATACATACATACATACATACATACATACATAACTTCATTTAATCTTTTCTTTCCTAAATTATTCATTTACTGACAGAAACACTGAGAAAAAGAGGTAATTAATTATATAGTTAATTCGTTAAAACTGTATGCATGTACGTTAGTTTTAATCACATGTACATTGGTAGGTAGATAGATAGGTAAGTATGTTGATTTGTAGGTAAAGTCACATATAACAATATTATTTTCAGCACAAAAGAAATAGTAACAGAGAGCGATATTCTGAACATGAACTCAGCTATTTCATCAATTGTCACGGTCTGTTTGTGTTATTAATATTTGATTGACATCGGCGATTAGACAGGTAACGTCACTGTGAAAACATGTTGCTAAAAATGATAGATATAGAAATAAAGGAATACCAAATAAATAAATAAAAGAAGAACCGGTTAATTTATAACAAAAAATATTCTGTGGAACGATTTATGTTCAGAAAGTTATATTTTGGTTGAAAATTCTGACGAGTAACGTAATTAATGTATATTTTGTCTGTCTTTGCTGTTGTTGTCTGTCTTTGCTATTGTTGTCCCGTCTTTGCTGTTGTCATCCGTCTTTGACAGTCTTTTGCGTTTTTACTTTTCATTACTTATTTATATCTTATGTACTTCTTATATCTGTGAAAATTTCATGTGTTTTTAATTGTTATTCTTTTTTTAATGCAACAAAAAAGCGATGAAACACAAATCGCTTAAAAGAAACTCATAAATAAATAAATAAAAATAGCTTTTATTATAGATAGTAGCAATATATGACGTTGGTCTTCATACATCATCAACACCATCAATTTTATCCCCAGCAATATCGTCGTTGTTATATGAGCAGAGAAAACGTTGATGATGATTATAATAATAATAATAATAATAATAATAATAATAATAATAATAAATCAATGGAGAGGGAAAGAAAATAAGAGTAATACGAATTCTTTGATCTATTTGCATACGGCAATGTATCATAATAGTTTTAAACAGCATGTATTCTATATTTAAAAAATTGTCTCTCTCTCTCTCTGTCTCTCTCTGTCTCACTCTCTCATATCTAGCATTATCCATTAGTGTAGATTATGCTGCTGTAAAGACCGCTATATTATAATGCGGATCATGGATCTGATTTGCAAATCAGAGTATGATTAACAGGAGGCTACCGTCCATAGAATAATCCAATATCAATTGAGATAGATTAACCTTAATTCCAGCAAAGACGCTGTTAATGCTCCCTTGGCGACCTTTAATAGAAAGAGGACACTGTATGTCAATAAAAAATGAAAGCTAAAACTTCATATATGTCAGTCGTTGCAGGATTTATTGCAACATTTGGTAAGAATTGTTTAAAATGGTAGATGAAAATTCCATCAATGAAATAATAAACTAAATGTGCAGTATATAATCTGCTTACAAATGTCAGATTTGCGAAGAGTATTTTCCTTTATAACACGAAATTTAAAAAAAAATAAACCCTATAATTTATTATGAATTTATAAGGCCTGATTATGACTAAAATAATTCACTTTTAAAATCAAACGATCATGTGTCTTAATGTACATAATACATGTTTGTTCTATTCTAGAGATCTTTTACATTGCATCTACATATATTTGACACATACAAAAGCATAGACAAATGCATTAATGGATTCAAAAATATCTTTCTTTTAACATGCTAATTACTAATTTCGGATTATCTAATAATACACATTTATTAGTTTAATGTTGTTGTAATATTTGTATAAGTTATTTTTCACAAACTATCGTCAGTCCAATTTGTAAATCCCTAATTCTACATTGATTTTGGTGCCACTTTAAAAAATATTACTATCATGAAAATAGAAAATTGGTGACGAGATGGATTGCTTATATTAACAATATCATGAATTGTACACTCTGTTGTGATTTTTTGGGATGACTTTAGATCGCAGTAAAGCTGCAAAATAAAAAATAATTGTTTTGTCTCTTTCTCATACGAAAAGACATACACTCAACCACATTAAAGAAATGGACCTTTGACCAAGCAGTAAATAATTAACATCGGACCTTATCCAAATGTTTATGATGTCCCCCCTCCTTCCCGTATCAGATTAAATCGGTTCTATAATCGGTAGCCGACCGAAAATCAAACCGTGCACCAAATGTATTTGATAACACTTTTTTGATCTATGAGTATAGAGAATCAGTGATTGAGTATAGAGAATCAGTGATTGTCCATTACTAATGTTTCCCTAAGAATAGTAATATCAGATTTTGGCCAAGCTAATATCTTGTGGTTCAAATTAAATTTCATTGGATATACAAACTTTACGAGGTTTGGCCTCATTAGTCGTTATGAACTGCAGGTGTAGATTTTACACGATGTGCACTTTGATCTATCTATCTATCTATCTATCTATCTATCTATCTATCTATCTATCTGTCCATCCATCCATCCATCCATCCATCCATCCACCCACCCACCCATCCATCCATCCATCCATCCATCCATCCATCCATCCATCCAAACACAATCCCATTTACCAAAGTATCTTTTTGTTTTATATCTTTCTAATACAAGCAGAAATCAACTAATCACATAAAAGGAACCAGAGATTTGACCAAGAAGTAAATAATTAAACTCAGACATATTCCAACAGTTTATGATGTCCCCCCCCCTTCCCGTATCAAATTAACTGAGTCCTATAATCAGTAACCGACCGAGAATCCAACCGTACATCAGTAATTTATTAGAGAAACTTTGTGATCTGTGAGAATATATTCAGTGATTGTCCATTACAAATGTTTCCTTAAGAATATTAATTTCAGACTTTGACCAAGCTAATATCTTATATTTCAAATGAAATTTCATTGGATATCATAGAATATTTATACTGTTCTACGATTACAGACCTCGTTAGTTGTTATGAACGGCTGGTGGAGGTTTTACACGAAGTCTACTTTGATCTTAGTTATCTATCTCTCTATTTATCCACTTATCCAACCTTGCATGCATCTATGCATCCATCCATCTTTTTATTTCTTCTTTTCATTTGACTTATTATTTATTACTAAACTGAGAAATGTATGCTTATAAGTTACGACTATATTCTTAGTAGTGCGGCATTTTATCTCAAAGTGGTATTAAAGTGTATAAGAGAGAGAGAGAGAGAGAGAGAGAGAGAGAGAGAGGGGGGGGGGGAGAGAGAGAGAGAGAGGGAGAGAGAGAGTGTTTACTAAGCGATCTCTTCCGTAAACAATTTACATGGAAAATTGTATTTAGTCTGTTTGAGTGTCATATAGTATACACGATTTGAACAATACATAATTTGGGGTTTATTTTGGCTAATTAGAAACCAAAATTAATTAGATGATTTTGTCATTTCCAACTGATTTACCACCAACGATAGCACTACTTATGTCCGTGGGGTGTACTCTATTCTAACTATCTCGAGGAATGTCACAGTTTGCCTTGAAAGAGCTTTCAATTTTCGCGATGCTCTTAGGGTTTACATTTATTGCAGTTTAATAGGTGTTTTCCTAGCTATAATTCTCTATGTTACCTCTACAGCTTGGGACAATGTAGACACAGTTTCCTCACATATACTTGATGAAATTTGTTTGCTTGTTTAAACATCATTTATCAAAGGTGATTTTTTTCCCTGTTGATGATTTAGACAAACACGATTTTACCAGATGATAGATTCTAAAACAACTTGGCTATTTTTGAAAGTTGTTAATATTTCTACGTTGTACATTAAATATTAAAAATAAAAATATAATACAAGTGGGAATAAAATCAATACCGATGATAAGGCCAATAAACTGCTACAGACATTTAAACATTTTCTTAATAAGTTTAACAGGTTTCGGAAACTCTCTTTCTCATTTATATCGTTATATTTTAATGTTCATTTAAATAACGATAATTAATATTCTGTCTGCTTAATCCTTATTATTTATGTTATTATTTTATATATCAAAATAATTTAGGAAATAAATGAAGAAATGAAGTTATGTATGTGTGATTTGGACTTTTTTAACGTATCTTTAACAATTTTTCAGTCATATCGCTACGATGCCTGCAATTTGGCAGTTTAAAGTTATGTCTAGCATTGGGGCATCATGCCGTAGACACGTAACATGATGTCCCACCCAGTCACATTATCCTGACACCAGGCCGACCAGTCCTAACACTAACCTCTTAATGCTGAGCGCCAAGCGAGACAGTTGTTAGTACCATTTTTGTAAGTCTTTGGTCTGACTCGGCCGGTGATCGAACCCACGACTTCCCGCATCCGAGACGGACACTCTAACCACTAGGCCACCGGAGCGGTTGATGGTATGTATGTAGGTATGTATGTATGTATGTATGTATGTATGTATGTATGTATGTATGTATGTATGTATGTATGTATCTATGTATGTATCTATGGTTGTATGTATCTATGGTTGTATGATTGTATGCATGTGGTATATGATATACAAGGTGAATGGATGGAAGGTTGGTTGATGTTTAAAGACACAACAGCACATCAGTGGGTATTGCGTGTCCAGGCAATGGGAATTATTTGACTTAAGCAGGGACAGACCACGACCGCTACCCCAGGCCGATCCAGGTAGATTCGAACCCTCTACCTATGGGTTGTGAGTCTGGCACTATTCCACTGAGCTACCCGGGTTAACCTGGACTGATAGATGGTTATATGGGTGACCGGATGAATATATGGCTGGATAGGTAAATAGAGCACAGGCAAAGTTTAATCAAAGACGCCTTTCAGTTTTCCACAGTATCGAAAGCAAGATGTTTATGAAAGACACTGGTAATCTTGTAAAGTACGCATACTCAGTATTATTTCCTTTAAACTGGTTAGAATCTTGTGTATGGCGATCAGAACAAAAATAACCTTTCATATATGCCACAAAAATTTGTATACTTTATAAACTTTCTTTGTGAAATAGTATATGCTAAAGAGAGTCATTACTGTTTTTAAAGTATCTTCCAGTATTGATGGCTGCTTAGGGGATATAATTATAATATATATATATATATATATATATATATATATATATATATATATATATATATATATATATATATATATATATATATATATATATATATATATATATATATATATATATATATATATATAAACAAACATACACATACTATTGAAGTGTAGCAGTGTCTTTATCACAACATTAAGCTTTCGTATATTTCAAGGATTTCTAATGTTTCATAAGGTATGACATGAACACAGTGATGTTAAACAGACTTGTTTTGAAAAGATGAATGATATCATTAAATATTTAAAAAAGAAGAAAAGGGTCTGGATGTAACTTAGATATTTCAGAACAAGTCTTTGTTTTACATTTATCGGATGAAATATGTGGACTGAAATGTAAATACTTTTTTATATTCAAAATGTCACGATTTATACCGAATGTTGCTTCACCTACGTGTCAACATGTAATCAAACTGGATAGGAATTAAATCATCCTGCTAGAAAGCAGTGTTTCTAAAACGCAAATTTTACCTGAGACACGACATAAATTTGTGTTATGTTTGTACTGAATTCTATTATGAAAAGTTAATATTTGGAATCAATTCACCGTGACCTGTTTTCTTTAACGCCATTTAAGATTAGAAGTTGCCCATCTATGTCTCGGCGTTGAAGACATAGCATAAGTAAATACATGTCAAACTATTCTATTTTGTCTTTGTAATAAATGGTGACAAATAAAGGATAGTGTTCCATCTGTAAGCACCTGCATATGAAAGATTTGTTTTAATTAAACAATCAACGGTGATTTCCTGTTTTGAAGAAACAGGATGTTTGTATATAAAAGTTGGTGCACATGCAATTAGTTCCACCTTTTGCCCTTCTAATTAGCACAAATAGCAATGCTTGTATTATCGTATACGTTACATACATTAACGCAGGTATTAAACTCCGTTTCAAATGCTGCCTTATATCTTTATTTGGGATCAGATTATAAGTATGAAAAACAATCTTGTAACCTCTTATTTTGTTGTTTGTGGATGCATAACAAATAGTTATTAATTAATTTTGAGATATAGATATATTGTTATTTCCTGATTAATACATTCATTCATTATTTGTTGTTAACATTATTTATAAAATTAGTAAATACTGACGCGATCTACAACACATCAAGTAGTCATTAATGGTTTCTAATTTAGAGCATTTATGAAAATAAAAATGTGTATAGTCCAAATATAATACACTATTGACAAATTAAACTTGAATCTTTCTTTTATTGTCATATGTAATTCACCATTAACAGTATAGACTTTTAGAATGTTTAATGTATAATACAAAATGTACAATATAGACTTGAATCTTTCTAATATTGTCATGTATTGACAATTTAAACTAGAATCTTTCTTTTATTGTCATATGTAATTCACCATTAACAGTATAGACTTTTAGAATATTTAATGTATAATACAAAATGGACAATATATACTTGAATCTTTCTGATATTGTCATGTATTGACAATTTAAGCTTGAATCTTTCTAATACTGTAATGTATAATATACTATTGACTATATAAACTGTAATGTTTCCATTGTCATGAATAATACAATTTTGACAATATCAACGTAAATCATTCTAACACCCTTTTTCATACTTGAGTGTGGTTAAAATTAGAATATGTCATTCAGATTCGTTATTCATACCAATCAATAACTTTTATTTCTAAATTTCCATTAACAAAAGACTTTGAAACCAAATTCCAAGCCTAAATCTAAGGAAAATAGTTGATTCATTTTCAATTTATGGGGATATTTTTTACCACTGAAATTTGTAACACGATATTACTACTAGTTTGAAATAATCTTATCTTTCGAAACTTATTTTTGCGGTTTTCCTTTCTTTCATCTGAATTTCTCAGACCAATAATTCGATATTTTTTTTTTACCTCCTAATCATGATTTCACCATTTTTGCGAATTTTTCCTGAAAATAACAGCACAATTCAAGAATGTTCTTAATATAGATCAACATCTTTAATTCACAACCCTGACAGATAGCACATTAAATAAAACCGTTATAAGGCATAGTTTTCATGCATTTATTGTAGTTTAGTATGATAGCTCCTGAAAATACTCAAAAAGTATATCTCTTCATATGAACGACTTGTAACAGACATCAGTTTAATATTGTCTTTTAGCGTATTTAGTGTGATACCGCTTGAAAGAAATTTAGATTATTTAGAAATTTATTATAAAAGAAATAATTGAATTTACTTGGTAGCCTAGCGGTTTCTCTTGATCACTCGCTGTCTCATTCAGTATCTAGGTAAATTCGGCGCCATTTCTTAAAGTTTTGTTGACCTTTGTGATTGGCACCTGAGTTGAATAGCTCGTGGTTCAGTTGTCACACTAGCACCTGCCCACTGACCCTTTCATGGGGAAAAAACTGTATGACAGAATCTCACGTCCTTTGCGTTTGGCACGCCCCTAATGACACCAGCTATCAGTAATACTCCATGAGCCGATTTACTCAATTGTGCTTGGCAACAATAGGTTGCTATCCGTAAGCTCCGCCTACCCGGCTTAACACATTAAAGACGCACTGAGCTGAATTTCACCAGTTTACCATCGTTCTGGCATTGACATTGGCATGTCTCAGGGATTTCGATGAATGCGCTATTCTGATTGGTTGAATGCGCGTCATTTAGCTTTCTGGCGATCAATAGCACATGGACTTGTATACAGTATTAGCAAAGGAACAAGCTGTGTTTTTGGAAGACGACATTGTGTAGACACTGTGAAAGCAGTGACAATTTATCACTAACTACCTCTTTTAAACTGTGGACAGTTGGCTATTATTGTATATGTGGTATGATTATATGACATTGTAGAGATATTTGTTCATCCGAAAAAAGTGTTTAAGTTTGAAACAATGGAGACTGATCTGAGCATGAAGCATTCACCTACTCTACCTCCAAGTTCTCAGGCCGGGTTAATGTCACAGCAAACCAACTTAAATCAGAATGGACAAAATAACCCCGGACAGCAGCAACAACAGTCCCAGGGACAGGGGAACAATAGTAGCAGCAAAAACTCAAACGCAGATAGAGTCAAAAGACCGATGAATGCGTTTATGGTGTGGTCTAGGGGACAAAGACGCAAAATGGCTCAGGAAAATCCGAAAATGCACAACTCTGAAATAAGCAAACGGTTAGGTGCGGAATGGAAGTTGCTGTCCGAAACCGAAAAGAGACCTTTCATCGATGAAGCCAAAAGACTACGAGCGATTCATATGAAGGATCATCCAGATTACAAATACAGACCACGGAGGAAAACCAAGACTTTGATGAAAAAAGACAAGTACGCTCTACCCGGAATGGGACCCGGCGCACAGCTTCAACAAGTAGGACGGGACCCTACTAGTATGTATGCAATGAACGGGTATATGCCAAATGGATACCCAATGATGGCCACAGATCCCAATACTTACCACCAGCAAATGCAGCAACACATGGGTGCCCTACAGGGGCAATATGGACAGTACATGACTCAGCCCATGGCAGCGGCGGTGCAAATGTCATCAGGCTCATATATGAATGGTAATCCTTCATATCCGATGTCCATGGCATCTTGGCCCCATCCCAGCCAGGTGAAACGAGAATCGAACACACCCCAGGGAGGCGCACCCACGGGACAGACGCGGGTGGCCCAAGGAGATTTGAGGGATATGATAAATATGTACTTACCCCCGGGAGCTGACGGTTCAGATCCAAGTGCTCAACAAAGGTTACAACAAATGCAAGGACACTATGCCCACGTTGTAACGTCAGACGGAGGTGTGAACAATACAGTGCCTTTGACGCACATGTGAACGGACAGTATTTATATGTGTATGTGAGTGTGCTTATGTGTTAGATATGAACCCAGTATCAAGCTCATTTTCTGGAATTCAGAAGGACCATTGCTGTTGCTTGAACACGGTATGACACTTGTTCCATAGAATCCATGACAATGAAACATTCACCATTTTAACTGCCGTTTCATAGACGTCTATGGGTATGACAATAGTCTATTTAAGTTGGTCTTTTTCACCCAACGTAAAACAGCATTGTACCGTAGCAATTATTCTAATTAATTCATTCATATGTGAAGATTAGCATTTTATCATCTTCCCTGTACGGGGAAAATGTTCATTTCATATAATTTATTTAAAATTAGAAAGAAAAAACATTTAACGGATTTTTCTTGTTTATAGATTTTACCGTTTTAAACATGGGTGCAAAATCGCATAATAGCACAGAAGGGCTCATAGACAATATCTTTTGTGTACATTAAATTTTGTTCTGTTTATAGAAATAATAATTTGGAGAAAATTTGTACTTATATTGTTGTTATAAATGAATTCGTATATTATTTGTAAAAAGCGTGTGAGTGGTATTTAGCTTTTAAAAAAATATACCTGGTCTAGCAATTTTAATTCCAATCACCAATTTACTCACGTACTTGAGCAAATACGTATTGCGCGGAATTTATGTGCCTGAAGGCACTCACCCTTCTCACCTTTTTGCAATTAATGATTCCAAGTCTGGGACTCTGCTTACTACTCATTGTATTGGGCATTTCGAGTTTCTAAATTTAGGATATATACATTTTATTCACCTACCTTAATTCTAAACGAAAGAATGAATAAACTTGGAGTGATTATTTTAATGCGAGATTTACCAAAAGCAAGATCTTTTTTGTCCATTTGTAATTATTATAATGTTTAATTTTGCTTTATTTCATATTTCTAGTTGTATATAAAATGCACAAGAATCTGTTTATTCAACGTTTGAATGATAAGAAAATAAACCGAAATGATATGATTAAAATTCTTTCGTTATCCATGGTTTATGTTTGCCATACTAACGCATTCTACTAACAAGCACATACACGAAATTTAAAAGGTTCTTTCAAATTTCAGAAAAAGTTTATTTAAAATAATTAAGTGAAATTTTAAATTACAAGAATTGGCTCTTGGGCTCTATTACATTTCTCTCTCTCTCTCTCTCTCTCTCTCTCTCTCTCTCTCTCTCTCTCTCTCTCTCTCTCTCTCTCTCTGTATTGTGGGCTAAAGCGTTCATCGTTATGGATCAATGCCACCTCACCTCTGTGTAGGTTCGAGTCTCGGGCTCGGTCAATGTGGGTATGTGAGAAACCTCGCCGGTAGCTTCTCGTGGGTCGGGGGTTCTTTTAGGGTTTTCCCTGGTTCTTCCTCCACCATTAATAATGGCCGTCTATCTTGTGCTGAAAAATGACTTCAAACCATATAACAACAACAAAAACAACTCTCTCTCATTTACAGGTAGCTATAATTTTCCAACAACATCGTCGGCTCCAGGTGTATATATATGTAGGTATTGCGATGAAGTTTTAAAATTCGGACAGAATGTCAATGCGCTGCTTGCAGGCTAGAAGATGTAAAATTGAAAAATTGTTTTCTCTATTTTCCGTATGCCTTGATACGAAAACACTATCTCACCATGTACTTTTATGGTCAATTTATTTGGATGAATTAAAATGCTACCGTTGTTATATTAAAAAGGAAATGTAATTATTTACAAAAATGGCAATAGCAAATGTAATTATTTACAAAAATGGCAATAGCATATTGAAAGATTGTGAACATTTATATCCATCTACTGAAATAATCCAATTGTAAAATATTTGGCACAGTTGTTTTATTTGTAAACTGCTTCATACATTTTTTTAATCAAAATATTAATATTTACAATCTTTAACAATAATAATAATAATAATAATAATAATAATAATAATAATAATAATAATAACAACAACAATAATAATTTACTATTAAATCTGAATTTACTACTGACTCGGAATTTTAAATTTAGGATCAACGAGGAACTGGTTTCAGGCGTCAGGTAATTATAAACGCTAAATTAAATGCTTAAAATTTATTTGAAAATAATAAAAATGACCGTTTTTAAAGAAAAACTTTCACATTATTTTTTAATTCGTCTTTTCCCGTCAGTTTGATCACCGGTATTTTGAGTCTAAAATTTTGTTTATGAATGTTTAATAACTGCTTGATTCATGGTCGAATTTTCATTATTGTTTAATAACTAAATGATTCATTATGGAATTTTCATCACTGTTTAAAAACTTTTTGATTCATGCTCGAATTTTCATTATTGTTTAATGACTAAATGAATCATGGTAGAAATTTCATCACTGTTTAATAACTACTTGAATCATGATGGAATTTTCATTATTGTTTAATAACTAAATGATTCATGGTGGAATTTTCATCACTGTTCAATAACTACTTGAATCATGGTAGGATTTGAAATTTTGTTTCTTTTATAACGGTTTAATTTATGGTGAATTTTCCAGTTGTATAGATTGTTATTTGTGGTTTGTTTTTACAAGTGTAAACAAAGTAATGATTATTAGATTTAATCTTCACGAAATTCTGGACTGGTGTTCTTTTATTAACACAGTTTTAAACATGTAATGTATATTGCAAGAACATACGATGGCAGACGTTGATGACAGGTGGGCAGAAACGATAGTCCTTATGTACGTGTCGTTTGCGGCTGTTAACGATTTAATTAGTTTATCTCATTATCCCGGGGGTTGGACTGTGATAGACTAAGAGATAAAGTTCGCTTTGTTTTGACAAGAATTTGTCATCCGTTTTCAGACATACCAGTAAAATTGTGTACATATGGTGAAATATTATTATCAAACGGTACACGAACTAATTCTTTATTCGTGTAATATTCTTTTTCCATTATGTCTAAAGGTCGAAATTACCTATACTCTCTCTCTCTCTCTCTCTCTCTCACACACACACACACACACACACACACTTTACTGCATCCCTTACTCGCTTTCCTAAAATTTCAAATGTACACATTCCTTGTGTCCTTTATTTCATTACTGAGTTTCCAAACCTTAAAAACTTTTGTACTTTTATTTTTGTTCTTTATTTCTTGTTAGGAATGAAAGAACAATACAGTCAAGAGTTATTGTAATGGATATTCCCTTTGGATCCAGTGAACGAATAGTGAAATTTATTGCATGTTGCCGGTATTTCGTTCTCTCACAAATGATTAAAAAATAAAGTTTATATTGCGTTTTTTCCATTGGATATAGCAAACAATATTCCACTTTAGTTTACTAGTTAAAATATATTGTGTTGTATCGTCGTGTCACAAAATCTAAATATTATGAACAACTTAAGTGTTCGAAGAGATTACGCGAAAGTCCATTGCTTGATATATTTTCTGAACCGGGACCAAAATTAGTCTTCATGCCAATAAGTAAGAACACTATTTCTCCCCGCCATGTTTACTTGCTTGACAAGAGAGCGAGCCCCACTCCATGACTTACTATCCGAAACCCCAATACTCGACCTTCGCTTACTTTTCTCTAGTTACCTGTTTCTACTGCGAACCGTCGAAAAGAAAGCTAGCTAGTTTCCACTTAGGAAATTAGATTCGAGCAATGAATCATGAGGTCGTCGACTAATAACTCTGAAAAATGTGGTAATTTTAGATTCAACCCACTTGTACCTAGATCACTCAGGTGGGACAAACACCTCAGGTGTTTCAACTTTCATGTACATGTCCATACCCGGATAAATTTTAACACACCTTCGCAAACCTATCTCCTTATGCCATCATAATGTACGCTCACTATGATGTACGTATTTTCTGGACTACCCCAACTTCAAACCAGTTATACCTAAAATTAAGAGAGCTGCGAACTACAAGGAGACGGAAGGGATCATTTATTATCACACTTTATCATCACCATGGGTCTATGTGTACCGCTTTGGTAAGGTGTAGTATTTTGAGAATACGGTGGCGCAACCAGTTATCTACATAGAGCGGGCTTAAGTCCTGTTGTCAAGTAGCACCCATCAAATATATTTAGCACCGACTAAATAAATTAGTAAGGTAAAAATTGTTTGGTTTCGCCTCAGATTAGGAATAAGTCTAATGAAAAGTTCAAAGACAGTCCGAATGACCATTATTTCAACTCGTATTCTAGTATACGGTCCACAGTGTAAAATAAATTTATTATTTTATCCAATTATAATCAGTATCAATTCATAATAATGCTTACGATAACCGTCGATTTTTTTTCAAAAAAGATCATATTTTTATTTTAAAAAAGTATTAATTGAGACGATTTGTTACAAAACACTCTCTTGACTTTTGCTAATCGTTCTCTGATTTCATTGATTCGTCGGCGACAGATTGCTCCTCTGTCAACCGCTCAATATGATGGAAACAATACTAAATATACAGTGCTTTTGTTATTTTTGTGCACTAAATTAAAAAATATTACAATGCAAAACATTTTAACATTAAGATAAATATGTTTAAAAATTGAAAACTAATCAGTCGCATTTCACAGTTAACGATAAAGTCGTCAACTAAGTAAAAAAGCAATATATTGAAGTATTGTTATTTTAATAAATAAATAAATAAATAAATAAATAAATAAATAAATAAATAAATAAAAGTAGAGAAAACAGAAGAATCTATCAATCTAGTTGTTTGTCTGTTTTTCTGCCTGTTTGTCTGTCATTCTATGTATGTATGTACTTTGTTCAGTCGTTTTGTTTATCTTTCTTTAAGACGGTTAGTCGCAGTAGCCCAGCTGGTAGCGCGTCCAACTCGTAATCGAAAGGTCTCGGGTTCAATACCCACCCAGGCCAACCAGGTTTGACTGCTTTGGTCTATCTTTGGGAGAGCCACTTACCTCTCATTTCCTCTGTACGATACACGTAATAGTGTGTTAAAAATATCGTTAACACAAACCAAGTAAAGGTCATTTTAAATGAAATATCAGTGGTCAACGATATTTATAATAAACCATTTCTCGCAATCCCATTTCATGTAGTAAATTGTTTTGAATTTATTATATATATGCTTATTCCTTAGTGGAGATAATTTTGACCATTTTCAGCTTTATGGACATATGGCTCTTGTATCTTTTTTCTTTTGCTTTTTACGTCAAGTTCCTTTTTTTTTTGCCTGTTTTTTTAATTTTTCTTTTAACTTTTCCATCTTTTATCTCTCGTTTATCTATATTTGCTTTCTATCACCTTGCCTGTTTTGTCGTTCTTTTTATCTTCTTCGTAGCCTATAAATTCGTATTCCACGTTGCCTCTTAGACTTATCTTTCCTTCATACTTAATACTGAGAGATAAAACATGTCAACTATTTGCTCGTCTATATATTACTAAACTTGTTCTCGTACGTATTAAAAAAATAATCCTGGAAGCAGGATACGGTATCCCATTTTATGTATTCATCTTCTATTAATTAATCAGTGCTAAAGTACCCATAACCATTTATGTACATTTCTGAAAAAGAAAGTAATTGAATGAATTAGAAAATAATTATGATACCAGATCTGTGAAATACAACTTTATGACATCCTACAGAAGAAAGAGTTTCTATTTTGTAGAAAACCCATTTTTAGCAATATTGTCCGGTCTTGATCAAAAAGGGTAAGATTTCCCTTCTCCACGGGAAATCCCACTGCACATATTGTTCACTCATTTCGCCAAACGCGCCAATGCGTCTGGTTTTGTCAGCTGATGAAATAGATCTCCCCAGGAAATTTGGCGCGAAGTCATTAAATAATTGCACTTGTTATAGATGTGTAGTCGAAATATTAATATTATTGTATCCATTCGGCATACTCGAGATGTATAGTCGAAATATTTAATACATGCATATTGTATTCGTTCATCTTAACTCGAGATATATGGTCGAAATAATATATTTTATTCGCTCAGCCTAACTATAGATGCGTCGTCGAATTATTAGTATATCAAACATCTAGAGACATGTAGTTCTAAATCATTTCAAGACGCATGCGCGATGGGTCGCTGATAAAATACAAGGCAATACGTTTTAATATTAATGATTAGCCAATGCAGAAAACATTAGACAGTTTTTTCTTGTTTGTAATTGACCTAAAGAAATTTGTTTTATAAATGCCGTGTTGGAAACGTCAATTAAAGGGCAGTATTTCGTACAATTACAAAAATGTGACTTTTGAACTAAAGCAATATTCTTTCGTGGTTTTCTTTTAACTTTTAAAATTAGCCGACTCCTCATATTTCATATCAGTGGTCGGAAGAATATGTGTATGTGGAGTATGGTTACGATTTGAATAAACACAAAGATTTTTTTTACAAACTATGAACAGAAAAGTTAATAAATCAACATATAAGCTCCGAGACACCATTTTTGAAAAGTTCTCTCTAGATATCTTTCCGTATCATATTTCATAATTTCATGCAGCAAAAATTGTAATCTAATATTTTGTATGAAACGTATTATTGTTTAAAGTTGACGAGATCCCTGCAAAGTTAACCGCAGTAATATCTGAAAGACAGAAACAATCAGTTTGACTTGCTTCAATCCGCCCTCATCAGTTTCGGCAGCCGTCTCTTGTGCCAATTGATTCAGACAATAAAAGGATGCTAAAACAATGATTATACCACTATCATTAGCTGGAAGCTGTAATTATCGAGTTAAGGAGACGAGAAGTAGCAGCCGTGGATGAGGGTCTTCGTAATGAGACAGCAACCCTTCAAATGGTTGGCAAACAACTATACAAATATACATATGTTTTACCTATCTACATACTTAGCTACCTGATTCCCTAACTGCCTACATATTCAGCTACCGTAGTCCAACTTATATAAACCAATTACACTAAATTAATTTTAGAAAATATAATTACTGGAATTAACTAGATAGCTTTGTATGCTCTTGTTTCATAGAATATTGAATATTTCACTCCTGTTTATAGTTTTAAATAAACCATGCTTGGAAGTCGATATGATCAGGGCAAAGTTGATCAGCGAAAATCTTAACAGAAACCATCGGTTTCAATTGCTCGAATCCGCCCTCTCGAGCGTCAGCAGCTGTTTCCAGCGCCAATTGATTCTGACAATAAAAGTTATGTCCCAACAATGACTAGACGGACCAGCATCATTGGCTGTGATTATCGACTTAAGGGGCTGGTATGTCTCAACAATGACTGGACAGACCAGCATCATTAGCTGTGATTATCGACTTAAGGGGCTGGGAGATGCAACGGTAGTCATTACAAAATTAATCTTTATGTAGAAGGTATTGATTATGACGCACCCATCTATCTATCCACCCATCCATCCATCCATCCATCCATACACACATACATACATACATACATACATACATACATACATACATACATACATACATACATACATACATACATACATAACGCACCAGGGACCTTCAGCATAATTTTGTGTTTTGCGATTTTTACATATTGAGAGAGAGAGACCATGGATCGATGTTCAAAATATATATGGTTTCATGAGAGAAAGAACAGTTTTAAAACATGATGGTCGCCCATAACGAAACAGGTGCTTTTCCATTGAATGATAGCAAAACCTCAGATGAAGTAATGAACATTTGGAACTGCCCTCGAGTCTGTGGTTGTTAATACGTCACAATAACGTTATTGACGCCATTATGATTAGATGAAGCGATTGTTTCATGCTGGTTGGAATCAAGTGATTTCTACAATTCTTTCATGAGAAAGTTGTAGAGATAATATTCATAAAGTGAAACTGCATTTATTCAATTGACTTTTTAAATGTGGCTGAGTGTTTATTTTCAACACATCTCATTATGTAAAAATCTGTTCTTTACGCGTCAAACCGGATATTAGTACGCCCAAAACTTACGAATTTTGGAAGTTATCACTACGAATAATAGTCTTTCAGAGAACGGAAGTTAATATATTCGCATCGGAAAGAAATAAGGATATTTCGAATGATATTGACGGAAGAACGTACATTATGTACATCAAGAAGTCCTCAAATTCTTTCAGACAAGTTTTTAAAATATTATACAGCAATGTTAGATGATAACTTGCATTACTGGAGATTTTGTTAGTGGTCAATAGAATAGATCATGACGACCACCTGTAGAATGGGATTAAAATAAATCGTTATTAATCGTTTGACTGAACGTTACAATGTGAAGACAATATCATTCATTGTTTGAATTCGTATTACTTTTGTTTGTTATACTACTTTATTGAACAAACATGGAATACACATATCCTCAGTATGCTAGCTTCGATCCCACTCCCTTTCTTACTACAGTACAGTTATATTCTGAAGTTTTAACTTGTTTTTGTTTTTACTCGTTTTAGATTCCTTATTTACTTTACCCCTCTTTCTTACATAGACATAAACCCATTGTTATAAATTAACAAATAAAACCGAGTGACTATTCTGTGACCGTCATACTACGGAATAGCATATGGGCCATAAATTAAACTATTATCTACATCTGCGTCATACTACGGAATAGTATATGGACCATACAATAAACTTTTCCCTACATCTTCGTACATTATAAGCAGCTGAATAAAGTAAAAATAAAGTTCGTTTCCAATATTACTTTTTTTTCTTCAGAAATCGTTAAAATTAGTGAATGAAGCATCAGTATGTAAATGAAACCCAGTAACTAAACAGCATCTGGTGAATGTCAGACTGATTGACTACTACGTCCAAAGATTTATTTTGTGAATCTAAGAACACAGTGTATGCAATATGAAGGCGTCAACCATCTCCCTCAAACGAAAAACAAGTACTGATTTTAATTTTTGATTTTAATTTTTAAAAACAAGTACTGGTTTTAATTTTCATTGTTGTTTTTTAAATTTATAATTATTTGTTATGTACAAAACTGTCATCTCAGCTATAAATTTTAAATACGAGAGAAATTAGTAAATACAAATCAGTTGTGAGGCGTATATCTAACTATATGAAAACAAACTTTTATATAAGGCAAGGCGATGCTGCCATTTACCCGCGGACATGGGTTCGAATCTCAGTAGAGTACAAAATAAAAATGATCTAACCTGTATGATAGTATTATTTGTATTAAAATATAAATTCTGCCTACTATTATCAAGCATTCTTATTCAGAATCCAGGGATAGCACTTTCCGTTCTGTCTTGTGTATATTTATAATTCTCTATAATTAATTCTATATACCTTGATTCTTTCATAGGAATCCGGAATGACTGTGTAGATCAGTGCAGTCCAACCCGTGGCCCGCGGGCTGATTTTAAATGGCCCGCCAGAGCTAGAGCAGCTATATAGTCGTTGATTTTCAGTTTTCTGCTGTGGCCCTCGGCTTCAAGAAAAACATTTTTGAGTGGCCCATGGTGTCAAAAAGGTTGGACAGCACTGGTGTAGATACATGATAATTAATTACTAGGTCGTCCTGCGAGTGTGTCTGCTACACATGAGTGCATTTAACACCGATTAAGTAACATCATTGTTTGGTGATGTGTGCTTAGTCGTGGAGGAATATGGGATCGTGTGTGCAGGCAAGGCGATGGGTGCCATTTACCCGCGGACCTAGGTTCGAATCTCAGTAGAGTACGAATTAAAAATTCTCTAACCTGTACGATAGTATTATCTGTATTTAAATATTAATTCTGCCTACTATTATCAAGCATTCTTCTATAAAATCCTTGGATAGCACTTTCCGTTCTGTCTGGTTTATATTTGTAATTCTTTCTGTCTGTAGCCATTTTAAAGGATATTATTTTATAATTAGGGAATGAACTTTTAGAAAGCATTATTTTGGAATTTATTCGGAAACTTTAAGTTCTTAACTTTCATGTTTACAACATTTTTAGCTGAAAAAAATGAAAACAATTTTTAAAAAAAATCTTACAAAAGAGTCGCCGCATTGTTTCATCAAATTGCAGACATTTTGTTTATATAGTTTAAACTGAGATCATTTGATTTCATTATGACAAGGTCTTATATTCTATTCACTTCAGTTCTTCTAATGGACTGAGCTACTGTAGATAGCGAAAGCAGTATTGCTACGTTAAATCAAACATGGAAAGAAGTTATCAGCCTTAGCAATTTGTATTCTTTTTAATAATTTAGAACAGCTACATTTGCAACAAAGTAAGACTGCCTTCAAGATGAAGATGATACCGTTTAAGTAAAGCAGCCGTAGTCAGTTAATGGTAAACCCTTGGGTTGATTGCTGTTTAAGATATATTTTCAAACTCCATTAAAATAGCGATTCTCTAAACATTGGCAATGTACAAAATAATTTTGCGAACGAGTCAACGCCTGCAATATTCAAATCGTACGATGACATATGACCTACCTTTATTGTGACTCTATCCCTCTATTTACGTCAGATGCCCAAAGGTACCTTTCTTCGCGGCGTTACTTATATATCCATACATGTATAAACGCGTATAAGATAGTTGTCTATAAGGTGGTTAATCAAATGATAAATATTGAGTAAATTAGACAGTTAATTAATCCGACAACCAGAACCAGACAGTTGTGTATATATTTTAGAAATGATTTGAAAAATAAATTATTTAACTCGTTTCGGTGTTTATTCACTGTATGTTATTACAATACAACGGCATTTCGCAGAAGACTATTAAAATGCATACAGAGGGGCATACCATTTTAAAGTGAATGTTTGTTGTTGTTGTTTTTTTTTTGGTTTGGTTTTTTTTGTGTGTTGTTTTTTTTTGTTTTGTTGTTGTTTTTTTATAAAAATGTTGACATGATCCATACAAGGTTAACTACAGAAAGCTCTGATACAGAGACACTCAGCATTCAATTGCTGGAATCCGCCTCTTCAGCTTCAGCAGCCGTCTCCGGCGCCAATTGATTCTGACAATAAAAGGATGCTAAAACAATGATTAGACCAGCATCATTAGCTAGAAACTATGTAATTATCGAGTTAAGGGGCTGGGAAGTAGCGGTCGTTGGTTCAATAATTGTCGGTGATTGAAGGGGGAAATCTATTTCTATTTACCATCGTTGGTCCAACATCTCTGTCAGATACAATACGCTTTCATTACTGATCATTTGCCGAGGCCAGACTCTTTCAGAAACGCGGCGTGGAGCATCTGCGAAAGGGAAAATTAATTGCGAATTAATGAAGACTATTTGGAGAAATAGTGGACTAATCGCTAGTCTGAAAACTGGATAAAATAGATTCCATCCAGAATCTACGAATTGCATCTAATGTCCTACCTCGAACGTTTTTAAAACTACCGTCAAGACGATCATTATAGAATTAGAATAAGGAAAGAAAGTTTGAAGATTTAGAGTTTAAGACAACTATTATAAAAGTGGTTAAGACAACTGTTGTGATGGAACATGCAGTTTTTAATTTATTACATTACCGCACTACTTAAAATTTTCTGTGATTACATTTGCTTTGTCCCTGTGCCAGTGTGAGAAAACAAAAACATATCTACCACAAACGTTCTAATAACGTACTAATTACCAAACTAACTAGACAACGCGTTCTAAAGATGATATAATGACCAAATTAGTTAGACAACACGTTCTAAAGATAATATAATGACCAAACTAGTTAGACAACACGTTCTAAAGATGATATAATTGCCAAACTAGTTAGACAACACGTTCTTAAGAAGATATAATGACCACAATAGTTAGACAACACGTTCGAAAGATGATATAATGACCACAATAGTTAGACAACACGTTCTAAAGATGATATAATGACCAAACTAATTAGACAACACGTTCTAAAGAAGATATAATGACCACAATAGTTAGACAACACGTTCTAAAGAGGATATAATGACCACAATAGTTAGACAACACGTTCTAAAGATGATATAATGACCACATTAGTTAGACAACACGTTCTAAAGAGGATATAATGACCACAATAGTTAGACAACACGTTCTAAAGATGATATAATGACCAAACTAATTAGACAACACGTTCTAAAGAAGATATAATGACCACAATAGTTAGACAACACGTTCTAAAGAGGACATAATGACCACAATAGTTAGACAACACGTTCTAAAGAAGACATAATGACCACAATAGTTAGACAACACGTTCTAAAGATGATATAATGACCAAACTAATTAGACAACACTTTCTAAACCTGTACTGATTATCAAACTACTTAGACAACGCGTTCTAAAATTGTAGTAATTATCAAACCAATTAGGACTCGTGTTCCTGACGTCTACTAGCTTGGTTAAATCGAGTATAACATAAGGGTAGAAATAGCTGAAAATTCACCGACGTAGAAGACTATATACATATCATGCATGGCGTCCGAGGAGGAAAGAACTTTCATGGACATAAAATACATTAAACATACAGGAAGTCTTCAAGAAAGAGTTAAATTATTATAGAGACATGCAAATTATTATAATAAAGACATGAAAAGGAAACGGTTGAAAAACTATGTCAAAATAAATAATAACTACGTACCTATTATAATAAAAAATTTAAAACATGGGGGTAATCTGCGAACCTGGTTACTTGCATGCATCATATATATATATATATATATATATATATATATATATATATATATATATATATATATATATATATATATATATATATATATATATATATATATATATATATATATATATATATATATATATATATACAACGTTTCAATTGTTAGCTGCTAGACCGAGTGCTGATTTAAGAAAATGACTTTTCGGTAGTGGAAGATTCAAATAATTATTATTATGTAATGGTCCTTGCATGAAGATGCTGGTAATTTGGTGATGAAATCTATAGTGTTGAAAACTTCTTTCATCGACTCAAACAAGCAATTGATTGGTTGGAAAATTACACAGAATCTTCTGATCAATATACATTTTAGAAGTGAAATAGCTGTGTATTACAAACTCAAACAGGCCATAGTTTATGACAAAACGATTCTTTATCTGTAATTCTCATGAGTGGTCAAAGACAAACAAGATTTTGAACAATAATATATCGAGTCTTATCGCTTTTAAATCTAGCATTTCAGAGGAAACTCGATATTATTGTAGTGAAGCTCTACCTGACACATACAATATGCTCATGGGTACTGTATTATCGTATATATTCTCATTGGCATGACCTATCCTAGTTGTGTGCAACTTACACTAGACCCTGGCTGAAACTAATGTACTGTGGATTAGAGTCTTTCAAGGCCACGACCTTTTAAAACAAATAAAGAATATTCAAACGTAATGCTTAACATCTGACACACACACACACACACACACAGACACACACACACACACACAGACACACACACACACACACACACACACACACACACACACACACACACACACATTGACTCTATAGACCATACCAGTTTACCCTTCAAGGAGTAAATACTCATGTTACAGTCTATCACTCACTTAGTCTGTGTTTCTCTCTCTCTCTCTCTCTCTCTCTCTCTCTCTCTCTCTCTCTCTCTCTCTCTCTCTATATATATATATATATATATATATATATATATATATATATATATATATATATATATATATATATATATATATATATATATATATATATATATATATATGTGTGTGTGTTTGTGTGTGTGTGTGTGTGTTTGTGTGTGTGTGTGTTTGTGAACAAAGATAAGACATGCGTAGTTTTCGTTCATAGTAAAAGTGGTCACGTGGTTATGCTGTTAAATCGGCCATACACCAGTGTGAATGCAATCGAATCTTTAGAGATGCCTCTCACTTTGCCATAATTCTGTAGGTCGATTCTATTTATCCTTGTTCGCTGCTAATTAAAGATGTTCGCGTTTGTAAAATAATCACTTGCTTCACAGCTCGAGATGACGTGATCTTTTAACTAACTTATCTATTTGGCGTCACTTGTTACCTAAATGCATCGTTGCGCTTTGAACTTTTGGGGACATATGACTTGTTGGGAATTCCATCTCTTATTCAACAATGAAAGAGAAAAAATAGTATAGATTTAAATAATAGCAATGCCAGTTTTTTGCAAGAAAAATAAGGAGCCAAATAAAAGTATAAGAGGCTATAGGCCTAATTATTCTTTAGGGATTCACGACATGCCGTTATTCAGCTTTATCCTGCCGAAAACCGATCTCAGTAATTTTCTCATGCTGAATAAATTAACATAACAGCGTGCACCTTTCTTTATTAATCTGATACTAGCAATCTATAATCTTCAGCCTGTGGAAATTTGATGAAGTTTTAAATACTCATTCAGCTATTGTTTTATCGATAAAGGATGAGGTTGTACTTTCCCGAAACTTTGTTTGTAAAATGACACAAGGTCGGAGATATATTTTACTTAAGAGTAGAGTAATATACAAATGCACACCAACTCAAGTTTTTTCAAAGTGATAAACACCAATCCAAGAGTTTTTAATTGATCATGGATTGCTTGGACTCATGGCTACGTCAAAATTATTCATTATTCAACACGTCAACTCCTTCAACATTTTACGAGTGATCATTATTAAAAATGCATAGGTCAATGTTATTTCGGGTTTTCGGCTGGGCTAGGGGTGGGGCGGTTATTTTCTGACATACTACTGTGCATCAGTATCACATGGAGCAACAATAATCGTGCTGTATGTAACTTGTGTCACTAGAATTCAGAGTTGTTGACGGGTTGTGGTCACGTTTCTGACATGACATTCTATGTAAGAAAAGGCAAATAATCAGTAATAATTGTTGTCCGAAAAGGAAAACATTTGTTCCTTGCGTGTGTGTGTGGATATGATAATCTCTTATTTTACATTATTTGACATTAACTGAGGAATTCATGAACCTCTTTTATGACTATTTGTGTTTTAGTTGACTGCTAAGCAGACATTTTTCATTATTGTCTTTATAATAATAATAATAATAATAATAATAATAATAATAATAATAATCGTACTATAACAATATTCCATCGACGACCCCGTATATTTCCCCATATACTTCAAAATGGCTGTCATAATTAGCTAAATAACAACAGAAAATCCAATGCTTTAACAAACACAAATTTTCTGTAGAGATTCGTTTCCTACTACTTTGCGCCTTATTCTTTTCTTTGTCTTCTTCCTCTTTTTCTTCTCCTATTATCTTTATCTGTAATTTTTCTTCCTATTACAACCTTTAACATGACACTGATACTATTTTTGTAATGGAATTTTTCATTCCAACCCTCCAACCCTCCAAACTGTGAAACACACCGAACTGTATTTTTAAATGCTCTTTTCTTTCCTTGACTGTTTTGGAAGTTTGTGAAATAGTTCACACAAATACTGGCGATTTCTTCTTATGAAAATGATGTCAGTTGTAATTTGGACATTTTTGTTCCAAACCTACTCATGATGTATAAGGAGATATTGTCATATAGAGTCGACCGTGACGTTGGAAATATCACTGTCATCCAAAATGCAGGTTTTGCTATGGCGTGTAACCTGACGCTTACATCTAGAAATAAATTAGTTGTTATAGACCTACCTATCCACACTTTAAATGAAAATACACGCATGGCTAGCAATCAGGCCTTTCGAGTTTTTAAATATATCGAAGAAGACTATATGGGACTTTATTCGGCCATTCAGTATTTTGGATCAAATTTCATTCCTGTTTGTTCCCAAAACAGTATTTTAAAAAATCCTTTCTACCATATGTCATTACGTAATATTTTATTGATAAATTCCGCTGGAAGGCAGTTCGGACATTGGTGAATTCGTTCTTACCTAATGAATACAAGAAGGATGGATAAAATGTATTCACATATTTTAAAATTAAATATTGGTATATTTATTATGTTATAAACATTTACATGTGTTTTTGTATGATTACTTTTTGTGAAACTCTTTCAAATCATGAAATTCCAAAAGGGACTGAAAGCTAAAAGGCTAACTAACAAATAATAACGAAGTATTCGTGACATATTATGCAGGATAATACGTCCCTATTCGAGCATCTTTACGACTGAATTATTTGATATTTGTTAGAAAGATATACGACGTTTTTGCTTACCGGGATCGATCAAGTATGGGAATCATTATCAAAGTAAAATGAGGGTCTTAAACTTGCTAAAAGTTGTGATGAAGTAACGTTATCTGGTATATAACCATTTAATCCTATATGGTTCATCCGGTGTTAGAAACGCATGTTCAGTCGATATTTCTGTATCGCAAGGCCCTACTGGAACTATTGAGGCGTTATTTATATCGTATGGCCTCGGTATTCTTTAATGCTATGAACTGACCAATTTCTTTTCAATTCTTTTTACACAGTTTAACTAAAATCTTTCGAAAGTGTAAGAAAATACCTTGTGTTATGTTAAGGCCTTGTCTTATCCCTTTTGCAATATTAAACTCGTTGTTTTTTCCACTCGAAACAACCCGCGTTTGTGGTTTTATGTATTGGTATAGTGTCGCAAAGTGACTATCTGAAGATTAAGATCCTTAAATGTGTTCATACATGCATACATACATACATACATACATACATACATACATACATACATGGGCCAATGAAATCCGATTTTGCATGGTTGAGTTACTTTTGTATTGTCATCTTTTCATCTGTTACACCTTCAGTATGCTGGACTGTATTTCACCAGGACTCAAGAAATCTGATATATGTTTGACAACTCGAACACGCCAACTTTAGGTCACTGTGACCAAATTGGAAGACTTAAGAGACTATTTTTAGCAATTAGTTCGCCGAATTCTTAGCGTCTTCGACTTCATTTGATGAAACTTAGTATGTGGATGCATCTTCAACCAGAGTAACTTAACTATACCAAAAATGACCCATTATAGCCATATATTACCGTTTGAGTCACTCGTTATTTTAGCTATCTGTTTGTTACATTCTCAATAGCTTAGACAAAAACTAAGTCACTTTGACCTACTTGTGTTTATTATCTGCTCTCGGCTATCAATTTGTGTTGCACCCTAGGTATATTCGACCCTATTTTACACTCATAAAACTGCCATGTGGCGTGCGACATAGCCATACTAAATGAAGTACTTTCTAACAGAATTTTTACGATTTAATGACTTGTTAATTTTCAGTGATCAGTTTGTTACAGCCTTAACATATACAGTACTATTTCATCTGAAAATGGGCTATGTTGATGCATTTAGAGTACGTTAGCTACATTAAAAGTAAGTCACTCTCACCTAGTTGTCATGCTTGAGTGACTCTGGTATTTTACTCCATATCTGTATATAGACATCGAATAATCAAAATAGGCCACTTTTAGCGAATCCCTGAAGCACAAATCTCGTATTTCCTCGAAAGCTGTTACGTTAATAGAATGCAATTATTCGCATCCATAATTTAGCAGCCATCTTTCCTTACACAACTCTTGATTGCGTATGTGGTAGGTTCCGCACTCTGTATGTTGTAAAGATCTGACCATTTTTCTTAAGGGCGCAATTTAATGGAAATACCATGAAACCAAATTAATGTATTATTGCGCAACTTATTAGGTATATCTTTGCCAGTCTACGTGTCTGTTTGAATTTGTCTATCAACCATTGTTGTTGATGATGATGTTTTTTGTTTGTTGCTCAGATTATATTCATACCTATTAATGATGAATTGAACTAATGGAAAAGATATATATATATATATATATATATAGAGAGAGAGAGAGAGAGAGAGAGAGAGAGAGAGAGAGAGAGAGAGAGAGATATGATTCTGAAACGAGAATACGATAAACAATATATGCATGGTGCCAAATCTGAGAAAATTAAAAAGCTGTTGATACCAGTCTAGCAAGATCTAGACTTTCATTGAAACTTTACCCATGTAAACAGGAACGGTCACGGGCCCTGCGGTAAGAAACAAGGAGGCCTCTTCTAGTTTTTTTTCAAACAAAATTTTCTTTTATAAAATTAAAATATGTTGTTCGGCCCGGCCAGGTATATATCCCCGGTTGCCCCACCCTCATGTCGGCCCTACCTATAAACGTCAACATTAATGATTTTTTGAATGCGACAGTTATTCTCATTGTCAATTAAATATATTGTTCACACTTAAACTGTTTTCATGTTCGTGATTTTAACGTGATTTTAACATATAGTCCCTTATACTTGCTCAAGTACTCTTAAAGAATCTTACGAATGCTTTTGCGATAAATGTTTTGTCTTAAAAACCAAAATTGTGGTTTAAGAGTATTGTATTTATCAAAAATATGAAAAGACTTTAAGAGATTAAATCCGAATAAATCACCAGTCGGAATGAACAGTCAATCTGATTAGTGATTTCCGATTGAATGAAGTGACGTTGATGACGTAATATTTAATTTTATGGATACTAGTTTTGGCCCTTCATTCTAAAAAAAGCATAGAGTACAGAATTTCAAATCACACAACTTTTGACATTTGTAATTTTGCATGGTAAAATAACAAGAAATATAAAACTTTTGTAGGATATCCTAAACGATGATGTCTGCTTAATTACAGTTCCATCATAAGACTGCAGGTATCAACGTGTAGGTTGCGAGATTTGTGTGGTCATGTGACTAGCAATGCAAACGGCTAGTTCTGGGTCTAACTATATCAACACTGTAGTTTTGCCTCGTCATGAGCAGTGTAGGACAGGTCGACAAACATGCAAGAAGATTTGTTGAGCGAATGCTGTCGTAAGAGTGATGCGGTTTATGTCATATTTTATTGGTTTCAATCAGTGAGAAAATATATTAAATGTGTGTATGCACTTGTTCTTTGATCTCTGAAGTGTACGGTTTTACATTCCTCGTCATAGCAATAGCACACTCTTTCATCTGAATAAAAGACCAGCTTTGTGCCTCGAGTTATTGTACATGAATAGGGTAATATATGCTTATAATTCGCATTTAGAATGACGAAGTGGTTGGTGGCAAGTTTAAAATGACAGGTTAGCAGCGTATAATAGAATCGTTAACTGTTATTAAGTGGCAACAATTACATACACAGCCTCAATGTTTCGAGGCCGTTACACACAGCAGAATACATGTACATCTTCACTGACGCTAACTTTAAAAACATCATCTTATTTTGCATTCAATCGAAAGAGACAGGTAATTCTACGCTAAAAAATCATCTTTTAAACATTTGTAAACATTTGTTTTAAAATAATGGGAGACTGTGTCTTAAAAGACGCACACTCGTACCTCTGCCTTTCATTTCCAGTTTTAATATCCTTTAAACTTTGTATGTTCTTAAAGAAGGTTGAGATGGATTAAGAAAACTATGTCAGATTTGTTTCTGCCTCAGTGCAATTTTGGACAGAATATTAGTGGAAACCATGGAGAAATTAGTTCAGGATTCTTTAACCTTATCTTTTTGCTTACGCTTCAATTCTCGTGAACAGAGGAGAGAAAAAAACATCTTCCCATTATTACGGGTCTTGGGGTCGGGTATGTTAGAAGTGGACAATGTCCAGTGAGCAGAGCTCACAATGACCTCTTGACCGTTCGCAATGACCATTATTTCGTGGCCGAGACGTGAATCGAGTGTCATTAAATTATCATTAAGGTGAGGAGACCGAAGGTAACTTCCTCCCAAAACCCTAAATAGCCACCATGTTGGCCTGTGGTGCGAACTAAAATAAGAATATACCCAGAAAATGATACAGAAATGGATTAATTGTGCCTGGCATTGTCGCTTCACTTCGATACCTAGTATTGTATTAATTTTCCCCTGGAAATAAAGGTATTCTCTTCGTTTAATTTTATACAGGTCAAAGCCCGATGTTTCAGACAAAAATATAATTACCAAACATATAGCGAAGACTTGCCCAGTCATTTAATATTAATATATACGTTTTGATCTCTGAGTTGTTGTAATTATAATAATAGGAGAGTAATAATTCGTGTGGGTATCTGCTTGTGCGTGAATTGACATGTATTTTCCTGTACTACTAATGTTGTCCATTACCAATTGTACATCTAAATATAATTACCGGTACATGTATATCCCAGTGATAATCAGGTGTGCACTGAGCATTCGAAACTGTGAAGTTTTCTCTCACTGAAGCGAAACATATAATATATCAAATCTCGTTATTAGTTACACATTTCCTTCTCAACCGAAACAAGAAAAAAAGGAAATATTATATTTCTTTTGAGTGGAAAACGGCGTTAGCCCGATAGCAACGCAATACTTTCTTTTTAATATTCAAAGAAGAAGAAAAACATATGCTAGTGTGCTTTTTGATCATAGACTTGAAAACTATATATTAAAGACTACTGTTAACTTTATTTTCACACCTGTTTGACCTTGTTTTGATCGAATACTTACTTTCGTTTTCTGTATAACTATGCCATTTCAACAGTATGAGCAATTCGAGCAAAATTATCTGCTTTAAGACCAAATAGGCACTTCGAACATCCTTAGACTCTCAAAAGAGGAGATTTGATGTCATGTCCTTATCTTGGTTGTATTACATACATTACAATGTTGGACGCATCTTGAGAATTTGTGATACACATACCTGGGTAGAATGTGCGTGTTTGCGAGCGCGCTTGTGTCTGTGTGTGTGTGTGTCTGCATGGTAATTACGACAAAACTATAGCTGAAGTTATTTCTGCCATAACGTACCAAGATGTAGGAAGCTTGAATGTTTTTACGGCCAGGATGCTGAACCAATTATACACTGGCAAAGACTCTATGTGTGTACTACACGATTAAACCCTTCTCAGAACAATCTACTCTCTCTCTCTCTCTCTCTCTCTCTCTCTCTCTCTCTCTCTCTCTCTCACACGCATAACCTCAGTCCACACGGAAACAAAGAGCCGAACACTTTGTGACAGGGACGGATGACAATATACTCGAAATGATGACTACTTATTGTTAATATACATACAGTCGATAGTAGAAGTCGTAGATGACTATGAGCGTGTTATTTAGAAGTTCGGCTATATTGAAACAGTCAAGATCCAGCGTGTATTGATTAATGCTAATAAAATACCTCTCGTCTGTTTATTGTTTTTGAGAGATAAAATGAATATCAACAAAATGTCCTGTAAAATTACCGAGTTTAGAAGTGGAATTTTTAAAAATAAAAGTATTTATTTTGAGGGTTTAGCAGCTAAAACTCATTTCGGCAACACTTTGTATAAGCAATAACGATGACAGTTTTTTAAGCAACTATTCTGAAGATGTTGGTAGAAAAGGACTAAGTTCGCCATTTTGACTGCTTGTAACAAAGTTTTGGGATTCATCGTTTTTGCCTTTGTTCAAGACTTCTCCTGGCCGTCAGTATATTTGACTAAAGGTTTTATTTGTCACGATGGAATATACATGTATGTTTCTTCTCATATAAAGATTCTTTGATGTAGTCGAATCCAGTTGCACCTCGGCCAAAGCTATTTATGTCCACACGAACAAGCTCAAGGTACGCAACAACTATGTCAGCAACCGTTGTCTTTATACCTTAAGTATCAAACTCACATAGTGATTACTGATATCTACAAAATTGATAAAGCCACGTGAGCAAGGGTATACAGTGTCGGATCGGAACACGAGTAGAATGTAGTTATTAGTACATGGTAGAAACATCAGGTAATCGATACATACATTTGGCATTCACGACCCAATAAGTGTAACAGTTTGTATGCTGAATGTAAAAATATATTGATTTCCGATTCTTGTTCAACATATGGTTTGTTTTTGTGTAATTCATATGCAAAACAATGTTCCCTAATGTAATATTTTTTTAAACTTTCAACATGTAAGGGGGAGTCTAAATACTTAACAAACAAGTTTAAAATCTCAATATTCCGGGATGAAAAGAAAAAAGACCATAGTCCGATGAGATAGAAAACTAACAGAGAAAGAAAAGAAAGATAGCTCCACTGGCAGCTATGGCATAACTGAAGAAGACATTTATTCTCGTAAAATTCTTCTACCCCGCACTATTTTTTGTACCCTTCCGATTTTAAAAAAGAACGAAAATAATCAAGGATATAGAGATGTTCAAACAGTAGTCATTTCATTTATCAGTTTATAATTTCTAACCCGATGATCTCCAGCCCCTAACATTGTCTTCTAGTTCGTGTTGCAAAGAAACTGGAAGCTGTCATTTTAAATAACCATACCCAGTGTTCATTGTCCTTTTCTTCTTCGAACGGACCATTTTTAGGAAAATACTGACGTATACATCCAGTACATGCAATCTCTAGTTTTAATATTTCCAAAAGAACTAAACAACATGAAAAGTGCAATTCTTACATATGCGAATTCTAAGGTACGTAACTCACAAAGTTACGGAAATTGAATGAATTATTTAGAGCTTATTAAAGACGGATAACTTTTTCCCATTTAAATTCTGAAAACATTAGACACGCCTACGCAAATATGGCGCGGTGTTAGTCAAGATAAAAAACTTCCGTTTGGTTTTCAGTTCTGTCATCCGGATTCTACCTCCGTACAAAATTCTACAAGTCTGCGATACAGATTTTTCCAGTTGTATCGTGGTGTAAAATTTTGTTTGTTCATAACTGTGCTTCCATCACTAAGATCTTTCAAACTTTATCTTACGATCTGCTTTTGGTAATAAAGCAGATATGGCAAATCCTTTTATATCTATCCTAGGTAACCTTAAGTGAGGAGAGAGTAAGCGATCAGTCACTTTTACCTAAAAGGAAATACCAAAACATCACAAGTTTTAAATTGACGAATCCATTACTTCAGAATTGTGGATGTATCCTTTGCATATGCCTGGCCATGCCCATACAGCAAGGAAAGGTTCATCTTAGGTTTTGTTGGTGGATGGAATGTTGAAAAAATATTTTGAACCGGAAAAAAAAACAAACAAACGAACAAGCTAAACCACAAACGACAGCATTGCTCTACTAATGATTAATTCATTATCATCTAGTTTTTCGTGTTGTACCCCAGGTATGACTCTATTTTGTTGTTTACCAGTCTATGTAAAAAGATATGTAATATATACAGGGCAATTCGTAATCTGTCACCGTTTTCCAAATTTTGAATATTTTTTTAACAAGTTTTTCGCACGCATGTTCAGTGGGGCTCCAGTGGGGGGTTAATTACCGGGTCAACGTGTCAGTGTAGAATTTTCGATGCACTTTCGTTAAAACGCCTTAATCAATGGGAGCTTTTTGTTCTTTACGATATTGAGGCATCAACTCATTTTAGTTAGACCTGTAGCCATTATCTTTAATTTGAAAATAAATACCACAGGGACTGTCAAGTGCTCCACGAGGAGCCGAAATGCACGGCAAAAGCTGGTGAAACACGTTTTTCTGGGGAAAAGACACGAAAAAACAATTTCTTTGACAGCCAGAGGGCTGATTCATCAATTAATCAAAGCATCGATAGCAATAGAACGAATTACGGTGCCAAATTTCTGTCTCATCACTTCAGGAGAGTGCTCTAATTTTGCATTTGTTTGTTGCACTTGAAGTATGAGAGTGTTAAGACGCAGCCCTGACAATGCTTTCTTGTGGTTTTCTTTAAAGTAAAGGATTTCATTATTTTTAAAGTCATAAAAGAATTAAAGCAAGTTATATATTTATATAGTTTTATGCTCTATTTTTTTTATTCTTGATTTTTATTTTCTTTGGTTTATTTATTTCTTTTTGTTTTCATTTTTGAATTCTTTTATGTATATGCGTGTGCGAGTGTGTGTGTGTGTGTGTGTGTGTGTGTGTGTGTCCTCTACGAGCTTAATGATATATATTAATGTTGAGTTTAGAATGAAATTGTGCCTTCAGTTTTGTATATCCTTTGCAATCATGATGTAGTGTATTTTGTAACCATAATATCCAAAAATTAATTCATTCGTTGATGACATAATAACACTCTTCCCAATGTTTACTATGAATTAAAAATGACATTTGTGTCAAGGAAAGGTCTGTTATATTTCTATCATATTTCTATGATACACAAGGGTCATCTTTTTTATTGTTAGATAATTCTTGACTTGTAGAGTTTTTGCGCGGAATCAGTGTCATTATTTTCTTTGAAAAGACAGATTTAAAGGACGTTTCTATTATTTAATCGTTTATAGTAAAATAAAAAGCATGAAGTACATATCTGATTTTTTCCTTCAAATCGTCAAATCTATTAAGTTGTGTATTTACTTACTTCTTTTGTCTGCTTCTTGATATATCAATGATTGACTGACTATACAGACAAAGACGGACATGAAAAAGAAATTTCATGTTCACTAGTGTCTGTCGTCGGTTTATCCCTGTTACCTGACAGGTAATCGTCAACGTTTAGAATATCTATATAAATAAAAGATATCTTGCAGAAACGCTGACACACACACACACACACACACACACACACACACTATATATATATATATATATATATATATATATATATATATATATATATATATATATATATATATATATATATATATATATATATATATATATATATATATATATATATATATAGTGTGTCAGCGTTTCTGCAAGATGTCTTTTATTTATATAGATATTTTAAACGTTGACGATATATATATATATATATATATATATATATATATATATATATATATATATATATATATATATATATATATATATATATATATATATATATATATATATATATATATATATAGTGTGTGTGTGTGTGCGTACGTGTGCGAATTGGTAAAACCAATGTAAAACTAGTAAATATTATTGTCATCGTCGTCATTGTAATCATCATTATAATCGTAGTCATCTTCATTGTCGCTGAGAAAACGTAATTATATTAATTATAACTCATTGCTCAAGTCGTAATGTATCGACGCAAATTTAACTCTCATAACTGTATTTTTTTTAAAAAAACAAAACTTTTGCGTACTTTAGCCTCCGATGTTTCGGCGTTAAATCTTAACGTTCTGACAATTGTAATTTGTTTTCATTTTTTTATAGCTTCTCTTGTCAACTTACAATTCTGAAATCTTTGTAAAGGATATCAATTGGTTTTGAGTTTTCTTTACCTACACATTTCATCACTGACCAAGATAAAACAAAGTGCATGATCGCTTCAAATTTTAACGAGTAACACCACACAAGGACTCGAGCGCATTTCAATTAAACCGGGTATTTTTTTTTTGAATAAGGTCGGCTGTTTTCTTTTCACCCCCTCTTACCCGCTAATGCAGTTCAAATCCTCAATCAACACTCCCCGTCGATTTCCTTTGTATCGCCATAAAGAGGTTTTTGAATTTCAGTGAATGGACTTGGAATTAAATTCTTTGTTTGCCCGCTTAGCTACCAGATTAAAGGTTCTCCCCAACTCATGGAGGGATTAGAGGTAATTTTCGTTTCGTCGAAATGAATATATGCAATGTACAAATAGAACTGACAACCTAGACTCCACAGGGTGTATTAAATCTACCGGTAATTATAGATTTGATATATGCAGTTAGCATCCCAAGTTTTTAAAGATCTATTAACGGGTCTTTAATTGATTTTCTTTAACACAAATTTTTTAAAGACCCAGCTAATGTTATTTGTAGAAAACTACAAATATGTATGTATGTATGTATGTATGTATGTATGTATGTATGTATGTATGTATGTTGAAGATATAGCTTGCCTTAATCTGAAATATGAAGGAGAAGAAAAAAACCCACCACGGCTCTGCTAAATAAATTTCGTTTTTTTCCATCGTATGTATGAGAGTATATCTTGCAACTTTATCTCTCTCAATAGTCTCAACTCGTATCAATTTTGTCTGTTTTAATGTACCATTATTTTCTTACATTAATACATGTCGAATATTTATTGGTTGCAGGTTCATTCCTATTCCTATAATGCCCCTTTTGCCGAGATATCTAGCAATTTCAATCGTAAATGTTATTTTACGCCACAATTTTGTACTTGAAAATTATTTACAGGTGCGAATAAGTGCTGTACCAGAATACATATCTTCATGTTCATAATTTACGTAAAAGTAGTAAAATATATAGATATATCATCAAAGGAAGAGATGGATGGATGGATGGATGGACGAACTGACGAGTGGGCGTTGATAGATAGATGGATGGATGGATGGATAGATGGATGGATGGATGGATGGATAGATAGATAGATAGATAGATAGATAGATAGATAGATAGATAGATAGATAGATAGATAGATAGATAGACCTTTTATGTACAAAGTGGGAGTTATTCCAAGTAAGTAAGTATCAACTGATTTCTTTTCATGCTTCAGGTTCCACACTGAAAGGCCATATGTATTGAATTTACCATTAATCATAGAAGAAGAAAAAATACAAAAATGCTATGATAAGTAAATTGTTCGAACATTAAGCGGTAAATACAGCTATTTTACTTTGATCTCATGCCCATAAACAATCTAAAAAATAAACTAAAATTTCAGAGCATCTTTGGATCAGACATGTTTATTAAGGTTTAAAACACTTTAAGGCAAAGTGCGGGATTGCAATCATGTTCATATTTATGACTAAGTATGTACACTAAAGTATATCACTGTACACTGTGTGTGTGTGTGTGTGTGTGTGTATGATATATATATATATATATATATATATATATATATATATATATATATATATATATATATATATATATATATATATATATATATATATATATATATATATATTGGATTTTTAACGTAGCTTTAACAATTTCTCAGTCATATCTCGCAACGATGTCTGCAGTGTGTGGCAGTTAATAGTGATGTCTAGCACTGGAGCATCATGCCGCAGACATGTAGCATGATGTCCCACCCAGTCACATTATCCTGACACCAGGCCGACCAGTCCTAACACTAACCTCTTAATGCTGAGCGCCAAGCGATGCAGCTGTTAGTTCCTTTTTATAAGTCTTTGGTATGACTCGGCCGGTGATCGAACCCACGACCTCCCGCATCCGAGGCGACCGCTCTAACCACTAGGCCACCGAAGCTGTCGATTTATGGTTGTTGTTGTTGCTTTAGGGTTTAACACCATTTTGAGCACACAATAGACTATACATAGCGGAGGAAGAACACGGGAAAACCTCGGGAAGAACCACCGACCCACGAGAAGCTACTGGCAAGCTTTCTCACATACCCACATTGGCCAAATCCGAAACTCGAACCCACGCAGACAGAGGTGAGATGGCATGATCCGTAAGGGAGAGCGCTTTAGACCATTCGGCCACTCTGGGCCCCCGTCTATTATTGGATGAATGTAAATGCATAAATTGTCATATATGTATATGTCTTTGTACACTAAGGTATGCCATTGTACACTAAGGTATAACATTACCATTAGGAATGGAAACTAGATAATAAACTTCACACGGAAACTTGAGCATTAATTCATATTTTTGTCGTTTCCAAGGCGAAGTTGTATTTTAAGTGATCTCTTTTCTCCCATTTCCAGACAAGTGTGCGATCAAATTTACTGTTGTTGTTTTGGGATTTAACTCAATTTCTTGACGCGGCCATTAAACCTGGCGGAGGAAGAATCCGGGAAAACCTCAGTAAGAACCACCGACCGACGAGAAGCTACTTGCAGCTTTCTCATATACCCACATTGGCCGAGCGCGAGACTCGAACCCACTGGACAGAGGTGAGAGGACAGTGATCAATAACGGAGAGCGCATTAGATTACTCGACCACCCGTGTACGAAAAAAAATGAGGTTGTAGTTTTAGATATACGAAATTTGCCATATTTTATGTATAGCTAGAGAGCGTTTTTCATATCTTGTTACTAGATGCTTGTTTTATGTTTTGATCAATCGGCTTTTTAACTTGTGGTGGACTCCATGACATAACACAAACGCCGCACGCAATAGTCTTGTCGGCGACCTTTTTCGCGAAGGCATCATTTAAACCAAGGCGGCAGTTTCGACGTTTGTTACATATGGATCGACCTTATGCATCCATTTCCGGTTAACATACTTCCGTTACCTTTACTAGCTCGCTTTTTTATATGCAAACATCAAGGCGTGTACGATTCACTAACTCCTGACCATAAGAACTTGCCAAGCTTATTCGATCATCTGTCGGATTCTGACTTCGCTAGCTCCATCCAGATTTCACGCTTTCCCTTTCCATATTGATCCAAACATTTCTGTCATCCAAATATTGTCTTTATGGTAATTGATATCTCAATTAATATTTCCACTCCCCAAGGTTCAATAACTGTTTTTCTTTCCCCCGACTCATTATAGTAATACGTGCTATCAGATCGTCTCGTCTGTCCTTAGGTCAATTCTCGTCAAATCTCATAATAGATGTCGCTCCAGGCAAAATATAATCAGGTTGTTAAACGCCCTTTTATTTCATGAATTTCGTCCGACATTCCACCCGAGGCAAGCTAAGGCACAGCGAATATCTCCTCTCTAATAGAGCATAACGCTTCGACGTTTCTCAACAGTTTGCGGGAAAGAAAAATCCGCGAGGGACGTTTGGGGTACTTGGCCTGATGGTTCTATTAATCGAAAAAGCACGTGCTGCGTTGCTCGATAATTTGTCAAGACAATATACTGTGATAGATGACTCGAGGGATAACTTATCGGGCGGAAGCCACAGTATCTGACATCTACAGGAAAATGTTTCAAGAAAATTGCAACTGCGTTCATTTCTCAAAATGAAATATAGGAATATGACTCGGCCCTGATTCCGGTGACAGGAGTTAGAAAATCGGATAATGGGATTGGTTTTATTAGCAAGAGGAACATGAGATTAGTTTGTCTCTGGAGCCGCTACTCTTTTGTGATGCAAAGTATATATCAGTAACTGTTCGTATTTATTGTAGCTTTTAAGGAATATGTGACATCCATCCATCCATCCATCCATCCATCCATACATACATACATACATACATACGTTGGATCTTGATATTGATTACATAACATGCAACACAACCCCGGAACCTACATTTTAAAAAATGTATGTAACGATTCACGGCTAAAATGTGCAGATCAATCGGTCGAAACATTTTATTTACAGATCCTGCACATTACCGTTGTCTTTTCAAGCCAGCATCACTCACATCTCACCTCTGTCAGCATGTATTTGAGTCTTGACTGGACCAGTGTGGGTATGTGAGAAAGCAATGCCAGAAGGTTTCCGTTAGTCGGTGGTTCTTCCCTGAGTCTTCCTCCAACAAATATACAGGTCACTATGTATAGCCTATCATATGCTGAAAAATAGCGCTAAAACCCGACAAAACCAAACTAGAATAAGCTGACAAGGATCACATGTTATAAATACGTCTCACTCTTGCTCAAAAATACCAAGAATTTTTTTGTTAAAGCCTCAATGCCACCGTTTATCATAAATGTCACCATTCTTCCAATCTAACCAAAGTTTGGAAGGAAGGAACTTAATTGTTCAAAAAGCTGACATAACCGTTCTTGAAATAATCAAGACATTAGTTTTAAATGACTTTCAAATATTCAGTTTAGAATTTGGAGATTCCACACCCCCTTCCCTTTTAATTCAGTCAACGAAGTCGCTAGTAATTCCGATCTTTTTCCTTAATGCTCCAAAAGTAGTGATGTAATACATTCGACAAATTCATTTAGTGACTAATCGAATAACAACAACATGCCCACGTGGGGCAAAAATTGGTTCGAGAGGGAATGACAATTTTAAAGCTGATATAAGAAGAAGAATCGTGCATTAGAAAAAATAAGACTCGGTGAATACAGTATTTGTGATTAGCTGAGGCGCTGCAATATACATTAAAGGACGAAGTTGGGCTGACGACAATCCGACATAGAGGGGTGTTTGTTTTTTTAAGTTTACATCGGTGACGTCATGAAAATGTGTGTGCTAGCTTTCGACTGAATTCAATTGTTCCACGTTTATCGCCGATCAACATCAGACTAATTTGTATACGTGTGGAAAATGGCAGAGTATCTGAGTTCGAGAGAGAAATTGCATGGCTCATAATGTATGAAACGTCGATATTTTTGTGGTTTGAATGGAACCTAACGATGTTTATGACAGTAGTATTCAGATGCTTTGGCACATACGACATTTTTGCTAGTAACGGCTGCATTGGGGCTTTAAATAATAGACACATGTTTACTAAGTTTAAGTGTCCATTTTGGTTTCTTTGAAAACGTCTCATTCGAAATGTAGCATTTCAGAACTATTCGTAAGGTATCTTTGACCACCGCAACAATTTTTAACGCGGCATTGGATATAAAGATAGATACAAATATAGAGATTTAGACATGGATTGGTTCAGACATAAATTGGTAGGTATATAGATGTAGATGCTGAATAAGTAGGCAATCTACATTGGAATGTCTTGGCCTTAAGTAATCATTAGAGTCGAATTTATGGGGGTTCTGACATCTTTAATCAGGGGATGGGAAACTACGAGACATCTCATGGTCAGTCCTGTTCATTTACAGAACAGTTTTAATTTCCTTCATGCTATCGTGCTATTGTCATACCACCAGTTGAATGTGTCGTCTCTAAACCCGATATTTGGGTGGAATGAGTTGGGGAAACAAGATATCGGGTTATTTGTCGATCCATTGTTCCGGTATCGTCAATGTTTCTTCATGTATTGTGCCTCAACAATGGAGCTGGAGTTTAATTGCGTTTGGAGTGGGTTCGCTTTTCCTTTTTTCATAAAGAATACCAGTTAACACTTGAAGCTTGAACGATGTCCGTGATGGGGATACTCGTAGTGCAATAGCGGTACGAGAAACGCGCTTGAATGTCTTCAACATTCCATGCAGTCTCTTGCTAGCACATCGCACATTCACAAATATACGCCTATGAACATGCACATCAAAGATTACAAACGAATGACAGTCAAGAACTTTAGTAATAAAAATATCCCAGGTAAATTACGATTATATGGAAGATTTAATTTAGTATTTTGAATCAATCCATTTCAAACTTTCCGTTAATATACCCTCCAAATATAATCTGGTCACTTCCGGTATCTCTTTGTTAGAACCCAAAACTCTGAGTTTAACATTTTGTCCCACCTATGTAGCTTAGAAAATAATGACGCTTCTTAGGAACTGAAAGGTAAACTGTGAAAAGAAACAAGTCAATACTATTGTTTTCACTTATTAAATATTTTATAATTCATTAATTTCACTTTCAGATACTAGTATTGCATAGGCTTGCAAAAGCTGGAAATTGGTTAACTCGTTTCATAAATGTGATATTAAATTATTACCCGTTTTAAAAGGACCACATTTTACTTCTGATATCTTTTTCTAGCTAGCCACAAGAAAAGCCAATGATGATCCGATTCATCATACCTGGTTAGTACCAAAAATGCCTGGTCACCGTGACGTAACGTTGCGAATACATCATTTTGTCATGAAGTCGCTCAGATACAGAACACAATGTGCAAAGAGCTGGTTAACGTCAACAGTGGAGCAAATCTGTTCGATGTTTTGTTATTGACCCGGTATGGAATGATAGGAGAAAACTTATCTGGCCTTTGACGCGTGCGCCCGCCCGAGAAAAGGTTTCCTACAGATTCAGTGTCATTCATGCCGGGTCACTAAGAAATCACGTGACTAATTGACTAATAATACCACATGTAGTTTCATAGGACTAATTAATCGGTTCGTTTATACGGCCTACATCTATCTTTACTTACCTGAACAGAAAATATCGATAGTTATTCTCAAGTAATGGTCTCGATACAGTAAACACTTATTTACTTCTGGCCTTACATGCACGAATAAAAACGATGCGTTTAAAAAAGACATTCAAAAGTATTACAGTGAGCGGACAGCATGAAAACCTATCGTAGATTTTCGTATTGTTCTGATGAATCTAGCGATCTAACAATCTGAACAGCTCGTGGCTTTTCCACCAAAATCTACATTAGAATGACGATGGAGTGATATAGAGCAAATAGGTGGAAATCGCCAGAAAAAGGTGGAGAACTCACTCGTATTATGAAGTAATTCAAGCAAAATAGAACCATGTCAGAAACATTATTATA
The DNA here is from genome assembly GCA_028554795.2 of Sinohyriopsis cumingii. NCBI lineage: Eukaryota > Metazoa > Mollusca > Bivalvia > Unionida > Unionidae > Sinohyriopsis > Sinohyriopsis cumingii. Next base: position 70,832,508 of record CM068828.1, read on the forward strand.
CCTTTATGGAATTATCTACTCAAAGTCAGTGGAAGAAAGTTCTTGAGTAAATTGGAACTTGAAACGAAATGAAACTTGGGAAACTTGGGAAATATTAATCTCAATCGATAAGTAGCTGTGTGTGTGTGTGTGTGAGAGAGAGAGAGAGAGAGAGAGAGAGAGAGAGAGAGAGATTTGGCATTTTAATGTAGCTTTAACAATTTTTCAGTCATATCGCTGCGATGTATGCAGTGTGATAGTGTATAGTGATGGCTAACAATGGGGCATCATGCCGCAGACATGTAGCATGATGTCCCACCCAGTCACATTATCCTGATACCAGGCCGACCAGTCCTAACACTAACCTCTTCATGCTGAGCGCCAAGCGAGGCAGCTGTTAGTACCATTTTTGTAAGTCTTTGGTATGACTCGACCGGATATCGAACCCACAACCTCCCGAATCCGAGGCGGAAGCTCTAACCACTAGGCCACCGGAGCGGTGATAAATCGTTGTAATGAACGCTGCGATGATGTGTGACGTGTACATGACGGTATTGCTGCTGTAGTATTTTAAATTGTTTTTTTCCTATCATTGACCAAAAACTCCGGACGTGTTTCCATTCATGGATCTAGTATTTCATAGACTGTTTGAAGTTTGACTACCGTTTCATCTCTTTACTTACTGTCCGTTCCGAACATCATAACGATTCTGATTTGATTGTCTCAAATTGTTTTACACAATATGTACAGTTCAGGGTAAAAAGCTGTTAGTAAGGCGCATATTTTATTTTTAGAATACTATTTTGGCAGTATAGACAACGAAATATCTTTTAACTCGTCTTCACGAAATAGGGGAAAGCTATTGTAGAACACACGGCACTGGCCTTGGTGTCGACTTCGTCGTATGTACAGATACAAGATACACAACAGCTTACTGCATCTCAACCATTTCTTTCTTGTTAGGTAGGAGGCGACAGTTTGCAGTGGGGTTCAATGTACCTGTCCCTGGGTAGGGGGAAAAGAGGCTAACTTTGTATGCACGTGTACATCACTGGATACATTCTTGATCATGTTTTTACGCTCAGCTCAGTTTCTGGTACCTGTGTACATGCTGCTGTACCTGGAATTATGAAACTTTGGTTAAATGTTGTGTATTGAGACCATTTCGCAAACCTTGTGCATGCAAGGGTATAAAAAACAGATGATTGTTTTTATGTCTAACAGTAATACATCCTTATAAGAAAGAATCCTTGTGAGCTATCTGAACCATTTTTATTGACTTTTGTTAAGATTTTGCGTTTTACTCATGACCACATAAGCTTCTAACACCATGTATGCATACTGTATAGCCTTTTGATCGTAAAACTGGATGACGGCATGTATCGTGAGGAATAATACATCCTTCATACCAAAATAGGCCCCAGTGACATTGATTCATCACTCACTTGGGTTAAATTTTGTTTTAGGTTTATTCCTCAAGCTCTGTACATCAAACTACACAACTGTATGCATCTCTTTCGACACCTCACCCTTACAGCAAATGAAGGTCAACGTGACCTGCATTTCACACTTCTCTGGTTTTGGTTAGTTGTTTTCCTAATCTAAAGACTATGTATATTTCTTTTACACCCTACTTGCATACCTTTATGCATGGAATCTGGCAAAGAGATGTATTTTACGCCACTGTGACCCATATTTAATCCTAACTTTATGCAACCAATGAGCAAGACGATTATATCTACTGGTATCGTATCGGTACTAAAAATGTCACTGCGACCTTACTTTCACATTTTACTGGTTTATGGTTCGTTTGTGCGTTTAACTCATGCCCAAGTGTGTTTTTGCACGATGTGTACTGCCATCCTACCTAGAATCATGAAAGGTGGCAAAGAGATGCATCTTGATGAGCACAGCTACCACATTGAAGAAGGTCATTATGTTCCGTATTTTACGCTTCACTGACTTGTGTTGACTTTTATGTCTTGGATGATTTTATGTCAGGATTTGTTAACGCTAGACAATGACAATGGCATGCATCTCTGTCAAAACCTCATCCTTTTAACGAAGGAACGTCTTCGTGACCAATATCCCATCGTTTGTTGACTATGGCCATGCCTTTACATTTAGATCTGGACATGATAAGTTGTTGGCCGTCTATATCTATACAATTCTTCTTAGAGTCATAAACCTTTGTGAGGGGATGCATCGTGATAACTGATACACACTTGTCGCAACACGATAACTTTACGCAAAAGCGCCTCTTGACCTATATTTCAGTTTTTAGTGACTTTGTTTAAATTTTGTTATTTCTTGTTCATTTATACATAGAGAGCTGTTGTTTGAAACATAAAACATGATGTTCTTTTCTGACCAATACAGTTGAAAGTAGGAATATATATGTTTGTTTGGGGATACTCGTTTCATATTGATGATTGTACATTATATTTTGTGACAAGCTATCCTCAACATGTTAACTATGTATTGAGTACGAACATTGGATGAGTTGACTGCGTGTCATTCATGCGAGGCGCCAGTTGTAGTGACTCATCAGTTTAACCACTGATGCATGAACCATGCTTCTAAAACTCGTGTATAGGGTGGACTAATTTTAGTCAGATTTTTTTCTCTCTGCATGATAATTAATGTGTACAGTGACATATGCTTCACAGAGGTGGGTTATGCAATCGCGGATTAGTTTCTAGGTTGGGAATTGTTTGCCTGGCTCTATTTTTTTCTTCTTTAAATATGTCGGCCGAATGAAATAAATATATAGGCTTGATGATGCATTCCTCAAACATTCAAGTCAGAATTCACTCGAAGCGTTGATATGAAATTTCCCTATAGCTAATTGTGATGCCGTATGTACTGGCTCATAAGCTGAGTCCAACTACAATTTGTACAGACCCATATCTGCCGTCACATAACGCGCCGGATGATCCGGGTCTTGCATTCAGTTAGAAGTAATCAGTAGAACTAACACCATAGACCGAGATCAGGATCTATGTTTTTTAAAAGTCTGATTCGATTTATAATTGAGCATATACGGTGGTTATATACAGGCATCATCCCCGATTACATAACGATTTCGACTCTCACATACAAAGCTGTAGATTTTGCAAGCTTTTCATTTGTTTGCAGAATCTATGGTTTCTAATGATTAAGTTTCAAAGACGGGGCAGGGAAGAAATCTGATTTTTTTTACTTTAAAAGTTTTATGATTTTAATTCTGGTTTTAAAATTTAAATTTCCTCGCTTCGAAAACCCTTTTTTAATCGAATCAACGGTTGTATCTGGTTTTCAATGGATTTCGTGTTTAGAATATGAGCCAGGATAACGCGTGTCTTCTCCAGCATCTGTCGTTGCATAAAGAATATCACCTGTTGGTCATTTGAAACGGATATAATTTCTGTGGAAAGTACTCTTTTGTAATTTAAGAAGAAAGGTAACAAAAATAGACAAGCAATGGTGTGCAGATCAAATGCTCTGTCTGTGTTTAGTGTTTAGCTAATCGTATGACATGTAAAAGACAAACGTGGTAAAAACGTGTGTAGACCATATTAAAATCAAAAGTGTCAAGTGTGTGTGTGCGTATGTTTGTGTAATAATATTTTAAATTTGAATCTTACTATGCAATCTCATTCCTTTCTTACATTTATCATGCCGAAGTATTTTCAACTTCAAAATCACGTGTAATTTTATATTTTGTAGGTTAAAATGACTTTGATATTAATAAGATATGGTTTAGAATCATGCCATAAACACAAAATGTTTTCCGTTTGACTTGAACAGCGGTCGAAGCTTTGTTTTCCACATTTCTTACAGAATTTAATCCGATCACAATTTACATCATGCAGTGAAATATTTGTCTATATGCATGGGCATTATGGGAACGCAAGAACAGTCTTGACTGTATAGTGCCGATTGAAAATTTTCATTGTGCAGATATTAAATAAAAGAGGTGAAAATTGCGAGAACCCTTAGTGATCTAGCATACAGTCTAGTTCATATATTATCGTCACGTTACATAGACCCAATCATATTTATGTTATTTAGTTTTGTCGTTTTTCTTGATCAGAAGAAATTAAATTTATTTCTTTTTATTTCAGCAGGAGGGAAAGATGACGCGTTTTCTTGCAGAATCAGAACGGGAAAAGACACCATTAGATTCTTGAGGCTATGTTGTGGCCAAGGTTTAGGTTGGATTTTAAGACATAAAATATCGAAAACTCCAGAGTAATGAAGCGGCTACATTTCCGAATTTGGAGCATCATTGGCGAAACAGTACTGAAGCAACATATTCGCTTCGAAAGATGGCGGCTATTAAGGAAAGGCAACCTAGTCCTTCAGGTACCATGGAGCATCGCGTATTATCCGTCGTGAAATATGTTCGCTCGATGAATGATATGTGAGATTTTTTTATCGGATGCACGGGATGAGTCTAACTACGTTTCAGTTTCCAGTACCAGATGGCATGAGTATATGTTTGCATTGGTATATAAATAAGTTCCTTTGTATGAGGGCCTCAAGTAGATTTTGTCTTCAGTTAATTGTGTTGCCCTCTCTAAATAAAGTCATTATTATCAACATCGGTACCATCAGCAACATCGGCACGAACTACCAGTTTGGAACGAATAACTAATATTGTGACTAAAGTGTCTCTTTACAATGATTATTTTTCATTTGGTAGCGCACGGATTCTATTAATATATTAATCTGAGGACCAGATCGAAAGGAATCCTGGCTTGATGTTGAAAGAAATAGAGAAAAATCTCATTTATGTCTACCCCTTAAAACAGCAGACACAATTTACAACAAATCAGTTGTGGTGAAGTAAGGCCAGAAGTGATGAAAAATTTATTTATACTTCATTTGTTCAGCAACATTATAAAGAACCAGAAGAAGGATTTACAGATTTCGAAAGACAACGAAAGCTTACTTGAATTGTATGTGTTCTAAAGGATGGAATCCCTTACCGAACAGGAAACTGTCCAAAGTTTATTGTTGCTGTTTTTATTTTGTTTCGCAACGGTGGCGTAAAATGATTTGGTATAATATATTCTTTCCCGGCGATCGAAATTGATGGTTAAGAACCTTTGTAACATCCACAAAGAGTTATGAACATTTTTAAAAAACATAATTTGATGAATGTTCATCGCCAAATTCCATTCAAAGTCATTGTAATAAGAAACGTTTGACGTCACTAAGCTGTTATTTACTAAACTGTCCATGGCCTATTCCAGACTGTTATTTACTATACTGTCCATGGCCTATAACAGGCTGTTAATTACTAAACTGTCCATGTCCACTGTAAATGTAAAGTCTAATGGTATACAGCATACACATGAAGTCTAATTGCATACAGCACAAAAGTAAAGTCTAATGAGATACAGCGTAAAGGTAAAGTCTAACTGCATACAGCACAAAAGTAAAGTCTAATGAAATACAGCGTAAAAGTAAAGTCTACTGAAACACAGCGTAAAAGTAGTCTAATGAAATACAGCGTAAAAGTAGAGTCTACTGAAATACAGCGTAAAAGTAGAGTCTAATGAAATACGACCCAATAGTGAATTATACAACATAAAAAAAGTTTCAAGACATACAGCATCATAGTGAAATTTAATGGTACACAGCATAAATGTGAAGTCTAACTATGTAGAGCATGAAAATGAAGTTTAATGGGATACATCGTCATTGTGAAGTCTATATACATGCAAGACAAACGATAAGTTTAGCAGCATATAGCATAAAGTTACGTCTAATGGCATACAGTATAAACGTAAAGTCTAATGGTATACTGCATAAAAAATGAAGTTTAATGGTTTATTGCATAATGGGATACTGCATAAAAATGAAGTCAAATTGTATACTGCATAAAAGTGAAATATAATGGTATCAAGCATAAAAGTTAACTCTAATGGTATATAACATAAAAATGAAGCATAATGGTATACTGCATAAAAGTGAAGTCCAATGGTATATAACATGAAAGTGAAGTCTAATGGTATATAACATAAAAATGAAGCACAATGGTATACTGTATAAAAGTGAAGTCTAATGGTATACTGCATAAAAGTGAAGTCTAATGGTATCAAGCATAAAAGTGAAGTTCAATGGTATGTAACATAAAAGTGAAGTTTAATGGTATACTGCATAGAAGTGAAGTCCAATGGTATGTAACATAAAAGGGAAGTCTAATGGTATATAACATAAAAGTTAAGTCTAATGGTATACTGCATAAAAGTGAAGTCAAATGGTATACTGCATAAAAGTGAAGTTCAATGGTATGTAACATAAAAGTGAAGTCTAATGGTATACTGCATACAAGTGAAGTCCAATGGTATATAACATGAAAGTGAAGTCTAATGGTATATAACATAAAAGTGAAGTCTAATGGTATACTGCATACAAGTGAAGTGCAATGGTATATAACATAAAAGTGAAGTCTAATGGTATACTGCATAAAAGTGAAGTCTAATGGTATACTGCATAAAAGTGAAGTCTAATTTTATACTGCATAACAGTGAACTCAGATGGTATATAAAATAAAAGTGAAGTCAAATGGTATATAACATAAAAGTGAAGTCTAATGGTATACTGCATAAAAGTGAAGTCAAATGGTATAAAGCATAAAAGTGAAGTCTAATGGTATACTGCATAAAAGTGAAGTCTAATGGTATACTGCATAAAAGTGAAGTCTAATGGTATCAAGCATAAAAGTGAAGTCTAATGGTATACTGCATAAAAGTGAAGTAAAATGGTATATAACATAAAAGTGAAGTCAAATGGTATACTGCATAAAAGTGAAGTCAAATGGTTTAAAACATAAAAGTGAAGTCTAATGGTATACAGCATAAAAGTGAAGTCTAATGGTATACTGCATAAAAGTGAAGTCTAATGGTATACTGCATAACAGTGAACTCAGATGGTATATAAAATAAAAGTGAAGTCAAATGGTATATAACATAAAAGTGAAGTCTAATGGTATACTGCATAAAAGTGAAGTCAAATGGTATAAAGCATAAAAGTGAAGTCTAATGGTATACTGCATAAAAGTGAAGTCTAATGGTATACTGCATAAAAGTGAAGTCTAATGGTATCAAGCATAAAAGTGAAGTCTAATGGTATCCTGCATAAAAGTGAAGTCAAATGGTATATAACATAAAAGTGAAGTCAAATGGTATACTGCATAAAAGTGAAGTCAAATGGTTTAAAACATAAAAGTGAAGTCTAATGGTATACAGCATAAAAGTGAAGTCTAATGGTATACTGCATAAAAGTGAAGTCTAATGGTATACTGCATAACAGTGAACTCAGATGGTATATAAAATAAAAGTGAAGTCAAATGGTATATAACATAAAAGTGAAGTCTAATGGTATACTGCATAAAAGTGAAGTCAAATGGTATATAACATAAAAGTGAAGTCTAATGGTATATAACATAAAAGTGAAGTCTAATGGTATACTGCATAAAAGTGAAGTTTAATGGTATATAACATAAAAGTGAAGTCAAATGGTATATAAAATAAAAGTGAAGTCAAATGGTATATAACATAAAAGTGAAGTCTAATGGTATACTGCATAAAAGTGAAATCTAATGGTATATAACATAAAAGTGAAGTCAAATGCCATATAACATAAAAGTGAAGTCTAATGATATTCTGCATAAAAGTGAAGTCAAATGGTATAAAACATAAAAGAGAAAGCCACTGGCATGCGTCTTTAAAGATAAGGCTCGTTTTGAACCGTTGATTCCAGATAGTGTTTGCTCTCATATTACCTATAATTTTGATATTACAGCATCTATAGAGAAAAACTAATAATAACTTGATTATATAAGACCTGTTGTTTATTGTAAGTGTTCGAGGATATCTGAATTCCTTAAAATGCATCTGCAATGTAACCCAATATTCAATCACGCATGTCTGTTGACTTTCACATTTCTGAAAAATATAGTAATAACATACAAACACAGACAATAGTTAGTTCTGCTGTTTTCATCCGCTATTCTAAGAACGTCATTTGAAACCACGCACGTGTGACAAACAACTCTTCTCCAGTAAAGGCTATTATAAGGAATAATTACATAATACTAGGAATACCCAGCATTGGTTCGTTTTTTATATTGTGTGTTTTGGCATACAACTTGAATTTAGTAATACATATTGTAAAATTTAAATGCGACTGACTTTTACAAGCAACGAAACGGTCTTATAAAATGGTAAACGGTCTTTAAAAAAAGATACTTTTCAACACCACATTGAAGGTTCAGCCTTGGAAATGTCAGCATACGGTTGATTTATACTTTGGAAAGGCACGATCGGGATGATATCAAATACGACAACTCTAAATCACATAATTTTTCTTGGAAAATGAAATATTGACATAAGGATCATATTCTGAAATATCGTCTTCGTGGTTATTCTCCAAATCAAATCATCTTATCTTCAGGCAGGTATGATTTTGTTTTACCTGTCGCGAGTAATTGGCCCGGATTCTACCGTCACACCTGTGACATTCCAATATTTATCTCCACCTGGAAATCAGATTGGAATACTGTTCTATCAATACATGACAAGTAGATCCTGTGCACAGCTGTGAACCTGTAAACCAGTTCGTAAGTTCAATCCCGTCTACTATTTCCTTTTTGCGTGCTGGTATTAATCTTATTGTTACACGTGCATGATTGCACAAGCAACGGTATGTATGTATGTATGTATGTATGTATGTATGTATGTATGTATGTATGTATGTATGTGTGTGTTTGTGTGTGTGTGCGTGCGTGCGTGTATGTATGTATGTATGTGATATACAAGGGATGGATGAAAGAATTGTTGATCGATGTTTGGTTGATTGATGTTTAGAGACACATCAGCACATCAGTGACTATTAAGTGCACAGGCAATGGGAATTTACCGTCTTGATCAGGTACAGACCACCCTAGCTGCCCTAGCCTGGTCCATGCAGAATCGAACCCTGAACCTGTGTATTATGAGTATGGCACTATACCACTCAGCCACCACGGCTACCCTGAATGTAAATTCACTTTTAACCTCATTGAGGCCCTGTATAAAATGATATTGTCACAGTGTTACTGAGGTTATATTAATTCTGTATAAAATGATATTGTCACAGTGTTACTGAGGTTATATTAATTCTGTATAAAATGATATTGTCACAGTGTTACTGAGGTTATATTAATTCTGTATAAAATGATATTGTCACAGTGTTACTGAGGTTATATTAATTCTGTATAAAATTATATTGTCAAAGTGTTACTGAGGTTATATTAATTCTGTATAAAATTATATTGTCACAGTGTTACTGAGGTTATATTAATTCTGTATAAAATAATATTGTCACAGTGTTACTGAGGTTATATTAATTCTGTATAAAATAATATTGTCACAGTGTTACTGAGGTTATATTAATTCTGTATAAAATAATATTGTCAAAGTGTTACTGAGGTTATATTAATTCTGTATAAAATGATATTGTCAAAGTGTTACTGAGGTTATATTAATTCTGTATAAAATGATATTGTCAAAGTGTTACTGAGGTTATATTAATTCTGTATAAAATGATATTGTCACAGTGTTACTGAGGTTATATTAATTCTGTATAAAATGATATTGTCAAAGTGTTACTGAGGTTATATTAATTCTGTATAAAATGATATTGTCAAAGTGTTACTGAGGTTATATTAATTCTATATAAATGAGATATATGCGGCAGTTAACGCTACTTTGTGATTGTACAATATTTAACCGCTGTTCTAAATCTGAAGTACATAAAACAATGTGTCCCATTAGGTAGAAAATGAGTGCCACCGGTAAGGATTAACCTTTAAACATCCAATAACCACTTAGTACACCATAGTCATAACTTGAACAGGTATATTTAATACTATTTAAATGTCAGTGTGTATACAAAAGATAGAAGCTATTAATATATGACAAGTGTTCCTTCTCAAAAGTTGAATAATAATGTATGCAGCACAAAGAAAGATCCTTTCATCTTGTAGAACCGACTTACACTGGCAAAATAACACACACACACACACACACACACACACACACACAAACACACACACACACACATATATATATATATATATATATATATATATATATATATATATATATATATATATATATATATATATATATATATATATATATATATATATATATATATATATATGTATGTATGTGTGTGTGTGTGTGTGTGTGTGTGTGTGTGTGTGTGTGTGTGTAATAAAGTGACTACGAACAGTGCAAAACTAGTATCTAGCTAGCATAAGCGCTTTCGACTCTTAATGAGTCTTTTTCAAAGGCAAATGCAAAACGCAGACAAGACAAACAAATAAAACAGACAAACCGGGGGGGTTTACAAATAAACACCAAACAGAATGGAAAGTGCTATCTATCCCTGGTTTCTACAAGAGAAGCTTTATTAATGCAAATAAATAACTTAATCACACAGGTTAGAGAATTTTTATATACCTTGATTTCTGTATTAGGAATCCGGAATGATGATATACAAATAACTAATAACTAGTTCGACATGGGGGTACGTCTGCTACGCATAGATGCATATACCACCAACACTGTTACATCATTTGTTTGTGATATGAGCATGGTCGAGATGGTATAGGAGTCGGTGCTTACAGGGAAGGCGATGGTTGCCGTTTACCCGCATCTTCATACAGTAAGAATTAAAATCTTGTATGATAATGCTATTTTATTCGTCAAAAATGGAGTATTAATGTAGATCAACTCGTCTTTGTGTAGGGGAGATAGTGCTAATAAGCTTATGCTTTCTACTGAATTCCCCAAATAATGTGTTTGCAATTGCATTTAACAAAGTTTCTCAAATAAATATGGTTTAAACTAAACACAACTCTTGAGGACTGTAAACCTCAGTTTGTACGAGATTTGAAATTACAGTTATCAAACGTTTCGCAAAAGAATATTTCAAGTTGATAAAATCACGTTACTTGTATGGCTAACATATGCCACTTGGCGTGTGTTTGCTCTACAATTACCATGGAAACATTATACAATATAGTGATTTCTAACTTGTTCTTAATGAATCTATATTTCTCTGAGACGTTAAAATAGTAAAAACAAAAACAGCGACAAATGTCTCATATTCCGTAAATATAATAACTGATACTCGAAAATTTTGTTCCCAGTGCAGTCACTTATATTTATTTAAGTTACGAAGAATGATAAATAGCTGGTAAACTCCGTTATAACGAGTCAAAATTACAAAAGATGTCACCCTTGGGCTTCGTCGTTAAATCCAGTATTTAATGTGTTTCGTGTTTACAGAACATAAATATCGCTTTTCTTAGAGTTGTGCATATTCGTGTTGTGCTGTCAAAAGTATGAACCAATATAGTTTTTCTGAACCAATTAAGGGTATTCCGCTTTTGGTATGACATAATGGTAACGCATGTGAGCATCTAACATTATGTGTGTGTGTGTGTGTGTGTGTGTGTGTGTGTGTGCGAGAGAGAGAGAGAGAGAGAGAGAGAGAGAGACTTACATGTAGACTGAATTAAGTAGTTTATATCTGCATGTGGAAATTTCATTAGACCAGCAAAAATGATCTCTCCTAACTAAAAGTCTGGGTGGTTTCTTGTATGAAACAGACTATACAATGTTTATAGTCACCCCATCTGTTGTTGGCCCATTTGAATAAAAATTCAATTAAGTTATACATAAAAGAATCTTGACAACTCCGCTGCTCGTAAAACCCAGGCAGGTATGGTCCCGTTGAGGGATTTTATGAATCTGCCCGTCGACAAACTCATGGAAACCCGAGCCGTCATCAAATCGTTTGATGAAAATTCATTTATGTTTCTTCATCCGTCCGGAAAATTCATTTTTGCTGTCATAACCTTGTAAAGATGAGACGTGCATGACAAGGTTAGAATTGAAAATTTAGATGAGTAACTCCTATCTTATTAACGCGCCCCTCTCATCTGTTTTCTCTCTCACTCTTAGGTAAGTACAACACTGCGTTTTAAGCTGTCGATAAGCAGAATCCATCCAACCATTATATATTATATTATACAATCATATACCATATTATTCCATTATATGCGATATAATATCATTATATACCATTATATACCATATTATACCATTATATACGATATTATATAATTATATACCATGTTATACCATTATATACCATATTATACCATTGTATGTCATACTATACCATTGCGTGGTATAATACGTTGAAGACTTCAGATTCAGATACACGGTGAGAACTCTTAAGAAATGGAAAATGGTTTATTTTCCAAAACTAATAATTCATCGGTATTTTGTAAATTAAACTCTTGTGCCTGATGTCCCCGATGTTGGTGTGATAGGAATCACTGCAGTTAAATACCATGTTTGAAAATAAATATAAATTAGTATTGACTGGACTATAGACAACAATCGCGATATAGAAAAAAAGTGCATCAACAGTCAACAGCAATTTGCAATAAATTTCATTTTTGAACGGTACGGAGTACGATTACGTGTTATTTAGGTAGTCTTTTTTAACATTTGCTCCATCTGTGACCACAAAAAAACCCATATTAACTTGCACTACGTTATGTTCTTGATTCTCGTGGCATTTATTACATACAGGGAATCATATACAAGTATAAAATCTTGCACCAAGTACCACAGACCAACAAAATACCTCCACATATTTAAAAATAAAACATGTTTAGGACATGTTGTTTATTAAACAACTCTAAATTGAACAAAACTTTTTTAATTGCAATAATAGTAAACAGCCAGGCGTTGGATCTCATTTCATAATAGTTTCATTTTTGCATTGTCGTTACTAGTGACTTCGAAGAAACATACAGGTTAATTTAAAGAACGATAGAATTAATGGACATATAAAAAGATAACTGTTAATATGTACGAATGTATGCTGATAAGTAGGTATACATAGGTATGTGCCCGTGTTTCTTTAGGATACCTGTTGGTTGTAAGGTATGTGTTAATTGAGAGATAAATGTGCACGCTCATGTGTGTGCATGCGTGCGTGCACATTTGTGTAGAACTCTGTTACATATGTATTGCTTAATTTACGACTGCATTTATTACAAAGAGATAGTTTGAATTGAATATTACACAGATTTTCAAAATAAAACTAGTATGTCCATCATACAAAGAAACGTTTTGATCTCGTTATATATTTGTCAATTCTCTCTTCCTGTCGCTGTCATCCTCTTTTACGTCTCAGTGTTTACAAACATGGGCTTAAAGTGCTGATGACTCCAGGAAATTCTTTTGACTCTCTGCTTTCAACATTTTACAATACAACTTATGACATACTTGAATGGACCTTGAAAACAGTACATAGTGCATTGTATTTTATTCGATTTTTAACTATCATGAACTGAATGTATCTTTTCATTTCTATTGTACTGACATGTCAGCCATACTTCAATAGTAGCACATGCTTCGTTTTCATCTCCTTTCAACCGTGATCCAATAAACATACTTACATATAATAGATGTACCAGCAAAGGCCAGTTTATATAGCAAGGTTACAAGAATGGGGATTTGAAACATTTTCAAAGGGCTGTTTCGCCATGTAACTTTGTATAGCTAACTTGATACGTATAAATTGGCTTGTATCACAAATCTGTTCCTCATTAAAGAAGCATGAATTTAATAGAAGATCAATGGTTATTCATAAATTAGAATGTCTCCAACTGTTTCGCCTCGGAAAACATCAAAAAACCTAAACATGTTTAGTTGAAACTCCCACTCTTCAGATTCAGCTCAGTGATGTATTTGATTCGAAGTCCATTCAATGTAGGTAGGTAGGTAGGTAGGCAGAAATACATGTAACTTGAAATAAAATATTACAATAGTTTATTATTGAGCATTTAGCGATGTTTTAAGCAAGTCCATAGTTGATAAATATCAATAGATTTATGGATGAATGTAAATGCATAAATTGTCATGGCAAAAAGAATAAGAAAGATTACATCACAAAATCAATCATACATACATGCATACATACATACATATGTGTGTATATGTGTGTAACCATATTGATAACTCATGCTTTGATGACTGATATGCTGTGTAAATGAAATAAATGACATGCTAGAAAGCCATCTGAACTAATCACTCTCAAGTCAGTTTATTTTGATTGAATTTACCAGCTACCCTGTCAAATGTCACAATTATTTTGTGTTTTAGTTTGTAATCTTCATCTATGAACCAATTAACCTTTCATGTAACCATGCATTTCAGTCCTAAACCTGCCACAATTCTATACAGGGTTTCAAATCGTGCTTACAGTTTCTGTTCTAGGTACATCTGAAACGTTGTCTTCTATACCCCAATTCGACACTTCCTCCACCAGTAATACGATGCTAACGTGTTGCATTGCAATTTATTTTCTCAGACGTACTATATTCTGAACGAAGAGTTTTTCCACGCAAGAATCATATTGAATCCCCGGAGTACTAAGCGACCTTTCGTCTCCATGCTTTCAATCATGACGGGTCGATCTTTGGTTTTCGTATTGCACACCGTGAAGGTGAAGCAGAATTTTGTCTTCTGCATCGATTTCTGTTTTGATCAACCCTTTCGAGCCCTTGCACGGATTATTCGCATATCATGGCTGGAAAGTTAGTTTTAATTTCGACTGCTTCGAGACATCGGCAATCTCGTGACTAATCCGTTAGTATATCCCAGCATGGAACAAAACAACTCACTGTATCCATAACAAATATATTTTAATAAGCCTTTCAATGACATTTCTTAAACGTGTATATATGACAATTATGTTAGTTAAATAACTGCATATGGCAATCATGTGAGCATTTTAGAGTAATTGCATAAGGCGATTATATGGGTATCTTAGAGTAGTTGCCAACTGGCAATTGTGTTAATATCTTAGAATAATTGTCATATTGCAATTATGTGGGTATTTTAGAGTAATTGCCATATGATAATTATTTGGGTCTCTTAGAGTAATCGCCATATGGCAATTATATGGGAACCTTAGAGTAATTGCAATATGTCAATTATGCGGGTATCTTAGAATAATTGTCATGTGTCAATTATGCGGGTATCTTAGAGTAATTGCCATATGGCAATCATGCGGGTATCTTAGAGTCATTGCCAAAGCGTTCAATAACTGCACCAACACAAGTCTTATAAACGATCTGAAAGACCAACCATATGAAACTTACCCAGACACTTTTTTCTAGTAAATATGTTTCCCATTCTTTATTTTAGACTGAAAAATCTTAAAATGTTCTGTACTGTACAACGCGGCATGCAATTATATATATATATATATATATATATATATATATATATATATATATATATATATATATATATATATATATATATATATATATATATATATATATATATACACATAGTGTTTATGTCATCAGACTATTAAAACGCTTCCAGAGACTTAATATCAGAGTTGTCCCCCCTTGAGTTGTGATCACCATCAAACGATTAAAAATAATAGATTTTAAAATAAAATTAGATTTAAAGAAGCCAAATAACCAAATACAACAAAAATCTCATTATCTTCATAGCTCAGCCCGATATTTGTTTACGTAAACAGTGAGGATTAAAACGTTTGTCAGTGACCCTTGAAATTGATCCGTCTTGTAAGGTTCACAAATCCTGACTAAAAAACCCATACCACTGCATTATGGCTTGACTCTTATTGTACGGTTCGATACCTCCTCCCAAAAGACTCCCCTCCATCTCACCCCGCCCTCCTATTCCTTGCTGGGAGTAAAATTTAAATTGTTTGTCCATGCCCTGAATCTATAACAGTTTTGCGAATGAGTCTGAAAAGTTACTTAGATCTTAGATAATTTTGGTAAATATTTGAATTAGGCATTGCATACACTAAATGACGACAACGTCTTTACCTTCTTGCATGTGTAGGTCTTGCTTCCATCCCTTCACTGGAATTGGACTCTTCCAGTAACCGGCAAAATGAGACTGTGCTGGTTCCTCGTTCACATTGAAAACTTCGGTTTCGTTTGATACGCAAAGGTGACAATATTACGGATCGCTTGATGTTTTGGTTTCTGAAATCGGTAGGGGCTATACGCTGCGGTGATTTGAGGAAGGGCAGTAACTATGGCATCTCAACAGTTAGTGGCGATACCTGCATCAAATTTTTGGGGTCATACCTCACCTTTTCCATGAGTATTGCTCTTAATTTTGTAAGCTTTCTTTTTGGAATTGCGATTTCAGGCGTGGAATTTTCAGTCAACTACTGATTCTGCTAATTCAAAACTTTATGACCAGGCCAATATCGTGCTCCCAAAACTGTGGGCACAAACACTGACCTCGAACTCCAAACTCACTAATCTGGAGTCTTTCGGCATCAGTAAAGGCGTGCAGATACGATACTGCAAGCAATACTTGATCCATGGTAAAATCGTGGTGGTTTCAATTATTTTAAAAGAAATGTTCTTGAAAACTACATTTGTGCAATCTAGAGCCTGTAGTCAAATTGGTTGTTCGCGATGAAGTGTGTACAAACAAGTGAAATATTTTTCAAATGTGATTTTTATCTTACATTTACGAAAAAGCTTGCAATTTATCTAGCAATCTCGGAAATCGTATATCATCGAGGTAGTTTTTCTTAAGGTATAAATCATTTAAAATGAAATGGAAATTATCATCTTGCTCAGTGAAACATCTTCCATTTTGCTTTTGTGCTACTACAGCAGACGGAAAGACATGTAATCATCACAAACACAAGAAGAAAAAGTGTAATATATGATAGAGCACTTCCCGCTGTTACATTTGAACTGGCTTGAAGCACCAAACCAATGATGACAGAGTCCCACCTTCCTAATTTAATTATGAAATATATAATTTGGCTTGATTACTTCCAGTACTACTCCTGCACAACTTTATTGCAATCGATGGACAGATTATGTTCTTATATATTTGTGATGTAAGTAATAAGTATTTATCATGAATATTGTAAATAGACCACGGTCTGCATTCTCTCATTTCTAACCTTTTCGTTTTGTTTTTTCCTACAATTGAAAAAGATGACCATCTTAGACAATTTGTAGCTTAGCGACGGTTGTGTGAAAACATAATTTTCCAATGAGAGATGTATCTCCTATCTAATTCAACTGAGGCTTCTCTATCGGGTAACAATTACGGATATTTCGAAATCGTACGTTTCCATAGTGTTCAACTGTATCCAATACAGAAAGATATAAAAACAAATCGTAATATTAATTCTCAGGATAAAGATACCCCATGAAAGATAAATTACAGAGCAGCTCAAAAACAATTTCCTAAAGCAATCATTAAAACAATTGGGTTGAGCCATGTTGGCGATGCATAATTTCCCGCGTTAATCTGCGGTATTCTTGCACTGGAGACACCATCACGTGCACGCCTATCATATTAGCTGAGATTGGAAGATGCTAGAGCCGAGGCGCACCAAATTGATAATCAATAGAAATCCCCTACATTAACTTAATAAAGCTAAATAAGTCCAGAAAATTCATTTTATTAAAAGCTGGTGTCATCCGATAGCAGCCGATTGGGGATGATAGGAAAGCTGGTTGTCAACACTCTCCCAGAATGAAATAGGAAGCCAGGAGTCTTACTCAACATGGTTGATGGTATTGTTTTAATTAATAGTCCCGGATAGAAATGTTGTAATTGCAAACCGCGATGAAAAGATAGTGTATACATATTACTTTGTTGACATTACGTAATTAAATTGATGATTTGCTGTTAGTGCCCGAAAATCTAGAGAGTGTGTCAACATCCACGTTGATAATTGACAGGTAGCAGAACTATCTCTCTGCGTTTGAACATTATTCACGATTCAGCGTCAGGTGCAAGCAAACATTTTGTCTAGGCTCTTTACAGTTCTTCATGTATAAATATTGAAACAAAAATTGCTTAACGATAAAAAAGTCTTGAATGATATGGAAAAATAGTAAATAAATGTAACAGACGAGTTCTAACAGGAAACATCAATGACTGCTAGCTGGCTGACTAAAACTTAGTTGTTGTAACCTCATTTTATCAACTGTACAAATACTACCAACGTAATTTTAAAATCCTAATTTGTTTGTTATATCAATGTTTCACTTTTATGTATTCGTTTTAATCAAAAGCACGATTCATGGTAGAGAAAAGTAAGGTTAATCGCTTAAGAATTGTTTCGTCGTGGTATTAGTATAACTTTCATTGTCTTCTTCAGTATCAGTATATTTACGTTCATTACTTAAGAAGTGCAAAAATATTTCAGCAATCATCCCTGTCACATGACTATTATTACAATACATTTACCATTTATATTATTAGTTTCATGTGTCTTTTAACTGAGATTCAATAAAACAATGACATCTTGAACAAGTTATCGAAAACGTATTGTCTTTGACAGACAAACTGAAACTTAAACTACATATCTGTGTTTCCGTTCAACCTAAAACGACGTAAAACAATTAGATTAGTTTCAAGGAAAATGCCGTTAATTTGGAATGTTAAGATACCAGCAAATATTAATTCTGTTCAAGCCTCTGCGGTCACACTTTTTCTTCTCCTATTCCGGTTTTATATTTCTACAACGCCATTGTTGAATTAAGAAAAATTAAGCTAGAATAGTATTCTTTCTCATATATAGAAACAAAATCATATTGTATGGCAGCTAGAAAGTTCTCATGTTTCATACGTACGTTTGTCCGTCTGAGCAAATGTAATATATAATTATTTACATGCTGATGTCCTCGAAGTTTTGCCAGACAAGTCGATAGAAGAGTCTGATACTTTAAGAGTGGAAATCCCTGTTTTGTTATGTTGGCGGATTCCTGGCACGGCCTCACATTGCGGCTAATGGATTGGGGTAATCACTCCAAATGAGGCTCGTTCTTTAAATTGACTGAGGTCTACGAAAAACAAGGAATTAGTTTGAAATATTGAGTAGGGGACTCTGGTATCAAACAGAGGAGATTTATTTTAATATAAAACGTTGTTTTACTGATATCTAAATAATCCCTTTTCTCAAAATATAAAACTAACGTCTGGTTATATATGCATTGGTAGGATGGTGTGACAAATGCCTTATTCGACAACAGTAGTTTTAGAAGATTATATACTGCCAAGGACAAGGAAAACAATAAAGCTAGCATTGGCAAAAATATAAATTGTTGCATTATGCATTTTTGTGAATCAGAAATTAATACATTAACCAGCTCTTTTTTTATAGACTATTTGAGAATTCAATGGCGCTAAATCACGAGGTTCTCTTGCTTCGTGTTTTCTTTATTATGTATGTATGTATGTATGTATGTATGTATGTATGTATGTATGTATGTGTATGTGTGTGTGTATGTATGTATGTATGTGTGTGTATGTATGTATGTGTGTGTGTGTGTATGTATGTATGTATGCATGTGTGCATGCATGTCTGTCTGTCTGTGTGTGTGTGTGTATGTATGTATGTATGTATGTGTGTATGCATGCATGCATGCATGTCTGTCTGTCTGTGTGTGTGTATGTATGTATGTATGTATGCATGTATGTATGTATGTATGTATGTATGTATGTATGTATGTATGTACGTTCTATCTACTTGAATGCATATACATGATCGATCCAGGGCATGCTATGATCGACACAGACTGGGGACCAATTAGGTTCAGGGTTATTTCTTTTTCAAGAGCGGGTACTTGGAGTGCTTTCCTCTAATCATGTCTGAATTTCGAGATTTAGTTAATTATGTTCCAGTTTCGATTATTCCCCAGTCCAGGTATGACACCCCTGCAGCTTCTAGCCATTTTCAATCTCAAGTGGAAGTTACCGGAAGCTTGAAGCATCTGAGGACTAATTATTGGTATGGACAGCCCTCGCTCTGACCGTCTCAGGAAGAATGTGGCATGCTAAGTTTTGACTGATAACAAGAGCTAATTAGGGAACCAGTCAAGAACATTTTGTTTGTGTGCTTATTATTACAAACCAGAATATATAAAATAAAGCTTTAAATGCAATCTTTAGAGCTCCAATTTGCACCAAGGACATGATGATTAATGCCAGTAAAATAAATGTACAGTTTTTCATACTTAAATTCATCGCGAACGCACCCCAACATATTTCATATAACTCCACTGTGACCTACAGAGATCAGGAAAGAGTGAGAGTCTAAAATTATAAGAAAGTAGGCCTAACATTCTGAGTTTGTTTGCTTAAAAATAATTCTATATATGCAGTATAGCTCTATAGATATATGGGATATCATAATAAGACACACCCAGTCACTTTTACTATGACAAGAATGTACATATGAGCATTCTGAAGAATAAAACGTTGCCTGCTCTCAATCAATCAATCATACAATCAATCAAGCAACCAAGCAATCAAGCAATTAAGCAATCAATCAATCAATCAATCAATCAATCGATCAATCGCTCTTTATTGTCTCCAAAAAGACTGTCGATACTAGTATTGTGCCTTTTTCATTTTTTCTTGTATTCCAACACAGATTAAGTCTTGTGCCAGCCTTACAGCATTGTCAATGTGCATTTTGCACCACTATTTATATCGTCTAGCCATCTCTTTCCTGGTTCTTCTTCGTTTCATCAGGATTTTCCTACCTGGGATGGGGTGGGGGTGGGGGTGGTGTCGCTCTTTCTTTTCGTTTTCTACTTAGGCAATATTAATGTTAATGTTATTTCAGTTTATGGATAGTATGTCTCATATGTCTCATCTTTTACCCACCCCAAAATTAATATGTAATAAGGAGCAATAGGATTAATTTTTTTCTTGTTTAATGACCATGCAATTAAATAAAATCATTAAACGTATTCCCAGAGCACAGCATCACAGTGGGCGGATATTAATCCGCAATTGATGTGACAGAGAGCCCACTGAACTTAAAACCCTAAAGTTATCATAAATCACAAATCACTTCTCATAAATATGTATAAAATAAAAATGAGGCAAATAACCTTAAGCAGACTTATATTGATAAGTTTGAATTCGTGTGGATGAAAACCCCATTCGTTTAAAATAAAATAACTGAGGTGTAACGTTATTTCGAGATCGGTTCAGGAGATCGGATAACGATTTGGCAGGGATTAATATAGACCCCCTTGTAGATGACTGATTTAGTAATGATGACATGTACATACTTGTTATAAAGGTACGCCCAATTAAAAACCCCGGACTTCTCTCATTAGAGAGATGGAAAAGTAGATAGAAGCAATGAATGGATATATACATTTACCTGCAAAATGAGGCCCACTTGTGTGTCACAGTTCAAGATTAACCGATAAAAAAAGAAAAATGAAAAACAAACCCGTCATAGTTTTGGATCTCGTAGTTCAAAAGATTTTTAAAAAAATATAAAATGCTTGACATAATGTTCTGGTTATAAATAATTGTATGTATTATACGTTTGTGAAATTAAGCAGTGAAAAATATATACAGACGGTTTAGCATTGTCCTGACATACGATTATGTATGCATGCATGTATGCATGCATGTATGTATGTATGTATGTATGTATGTATGTATGTATGTATGTATGTATGTATGTATGTATGTATGTATGTATGTATGTGTGTATGTGTGTGCATGTGTGTGTGTGTGTATGTATGTATGTATGTATGTATGTATGTATGTATGTATGTATGTATGCATGCATTCATGTACTATCTGTCTGTCTGTCCGATCATCGATCCATCCATCCGTCCCTCCCTCTATCCGTCTATCTATCGAAATAACGTTTTTAAAAAATATTATCTAAATGAGGTATTTGATTTTGAAACCGGACTCATTTTAGAGACGGGAAAAAGAACTATTTTTTCAAGCCTACTGGGACGGGTCATATGATGATATTAATTTGAAACCATTCAACGCCATAACTTGCACTGGTACTAAAAATGAAATATGCAAGCGGTTTGATTTCAGTGTCACTCTACACTATATGGGAAATTTTTTTATCGTATCAAGAGAGTGGCACTTAGGGAATTTCATGGAATGAACAGAATACAAATAAAATTATTAAAAAATATATAGTATACTTTATGGCAATTATCTACGCAATTGTTGTAATTTAAATCCGGGTGTATGAGCCTATATACGGCTTTTAGGTAGAATATATCAATTAAGTCTAACAACCCGTAAACCCCTGCGTCTTGCTGTGTGTGTATATATGTATGTATATATGTATATATATATATATATATATATATATATATATATATATATATATATATATATATATATATATATATATATATATATATATATATATATATATATATATATATATATATATATATATATATATATATATATACGAGCTTTGAAACGTACGCAATATTATCTATGTAGAAACCATATATATATTTTTCATGCATTTGATATCGTATATAGATCGTATCTTATTCAGTTGTAAGTATCGCTCCCTCTATGAATAGAAAACGGTAAGTTTCTCTGCTTTGAACGTGTTTTCGATAGGCTATATTTGCACACTGGTCTTGTCACTTGCTAATTCTGTTCCTCTTCTCCTAGAGATCCCTTAATAAGTCGCTTGGCTATTGGTAGGACCTAATATTTACATCAGCATTAACAGACATGATAATAAAAAATTTATTTGGTCAAAATTGCGTTAGATTTAAATTTCATCCAATGAGATTGCTGAATTCGACACTTCAATGCGCAAGAATTGTCCTTAGTTATCTTGGTGAAATCCAAGCCTATACATTCTTGCCATTCGAGCTATTTTGCTAACCTAATATTGTTGTTGTTGTTGTTGTTGTTCTTCTTCTTCTTCTTCTTCTTCTTCTTCTTCTTCTTATTATTATTATTATTATTATTATTATTATAAGTAGTAGTAGTAATCAGTAGTAGAAGTAGCAGCGGCAACAGTAATAGCATTAGTATCATCGTCATCATCATCATCGTCTTCGTCGTCGTCGTCATCATCATCATCATCATCATCGTCACACTGACTTTTCAATGGTTCTTTTGGTCACAAGGTCATAACAAATAACTGGGGCATTATCTGAATCTTTCTTAGCATTGATATTCGTATAAATTCCATTGGAACAACAAAGCAGGTGCGGAAAAGCAGTATTATTTTCTTCAACGTTCTGTCTTTGCTTCTCCGTGAATAAATATTCAACAGCAAAGAAAAGGATAACATTTTTCTTCATGTTATTTCGTTACATATTCTTTCTGCCAGCTAAATAGTTTTCATGAAAATGACACTGATTAATTTAAGTAATAAAAATTGTTGACGTAATGATTTGTATTGGGCAAAAAGTAGCGATTGTTTTTGTACATATAAAGAAAATATTTTTATTTTATTTTTTCCTTTCCTTCGCTGTTGAGTATATAAAAGAAACAGGTACACGTGTCATCCCCTTATCGTTCAAAAGCATTATTCTTTACTTTTTTTTTTTTTTTTTTTTTTTTTTTTTTTTTTTTTTTTTTTTTTTTTGCTGTCTTGCAGTGGGATTCGAGCTTAATTAAGCATGAACGAATGCGTTAGATTACGAGCAGATTTTACAAGAATTATGGGTACAGCAGTATGTCATAACGATAAAATAACTCCAAAACATCAGCATGTCGACTGGCTTTCTTTTGTATTAATTCCCTATCTCTATAAAACATCACCCAAACAGACAAGCAAAAATGATTTGAACCAGTCTATCATTATGTGTTTTGTCAAAATCGACGCTGAAATCGTGTACCCTTTATGGGTTTTTATTGAGCGACGGAAATTTCTTATATCAATATATAAAAGCCACAGCTATCTTTTGCATCTTTAGCTTTTTAGAGCTGTCAATAAGTATAGAAATGGATAATAAATAGTGACCGCCGAGTTTCAATGAGATTTCGTTAAGGTGGAATAAGAGCCGTTTTACGTTAAATTTGCCGTCGCGTGAAACATAACGGGAGTCATTTTTCTTTGTTCTCTTTGGCTCGGTCTCACTCGTGATCGCATATGCAAATTTCTGATACGATTTTAAAAAGGAAGCGATTTATCAATTTCCGCGTATCTTATATGACTCTCCAAAATGACAAATATTCACATTCCTTGTGAAGAAATAAACCAGCAGAACGGGTACCGTCATTGTTTAACATGAAAAGAATTTGCAAGCCCGTTCAAAGATGTTTAAACGTTGGATTGGAAATTTGAGTAAAACATACAATTTGCATGAAAATACATTTTGGCTTATCTCTGTTGGTTGCGGGTTTCGTGAGAACTGTACATTGTTAACATTACAGCAATTAAATTAAGAAACGAAAAATAAAACATAACTGTATTCAAACCAATCATTAGGTTTTGTGGTTATTCATTTGTAGATGAAAAAAAGAGATATTCGCAATTATTCGCAATTTTGGCATAATGAATTAATAGCAGAAACCACAAGTGAAAACATATCTGGTTTGTGATATCACTGTTACAAAATTCGTTGCTCTTTAATCTATATATTACCTATTGTCTTTTTTACATGGCCTCTGTCTTACGTAAACAAAGGATGTAGGAACATTTATATTATGAACGATACATTTTTTCTTTTATGATTCTTTATAAAAAAAAAATTATTTTTTTCTGAACAAAGAAAGTGCATGTATCCATAAAAAATAACAGCTGAATGTCTCAATACGATACATGAACGTCGACGATTTGTTTTACAACAATAAAGAACAGATCTGGAGTATCATCTTTGTTGTAGTAGTAGTAGTAGTGGTAGTAGTAGTAGTGTTAACATCATCAGCAATATTAATGTTAATATTAGTACTTGCAACAATAATAACAGTAGCATTAATACTAGCACCACTACTAAAAGCAGTAATACTATCAGTATCAGCAGCAGTAATTGTGGTAGTAAAAGTAGTAGGAGCAGACTCAGCAACAGTAGTAGTGGTAGCAATTGTAGTAGCGGCAGCAGTTTGGGAAGTACCAGTGGTAGCAGTAGAAGCAGCAGCAGCAACATTATTATTATCACCACCAGCATCATCAATAGTATTAGTAGTGGTAGTAGCAGCAGCAGTGGTAGTAAGTATTGGTAGTAAAGGTAGCGGTGGTGGAAACAAACTTTCCCTTCTTGCCATTAATTAATGGACGGAATCGAGGACGAGAAAACGAAAATGAATGGTTAAGGGGTCATTTGATTTGTGTGATAAAAAATTAAAGTCATATATGTTAGTCTTCATATATTAGAATACCAGCATATGTAACGTTTTCAAAATATTAAATTACCAGCACACGTAACGTTTTCATATATTAGATTACCAGCACACGTAACTGCTTTGAATCTTTGTTACTCAGTGGCTACCTAGGATGTTGTTGGACTTACAAATCACATGACACAGGCTTCCTCCAATTTATTTTTAAAAATAATCATTTAAAGTTTATGTAGCTTTCATGCGCATCGTGTCTGGTCTCTCATAGACGGTTTTAAAAAACAAAACAGCTAAATAAAAACCATACACTATATATTTTAGAGTTAAAATCCTTTCTGTCGTTGTATACTGAGTAAAGATTCATAAAAAGGTACAGAGGAATTTAATTTATTTATTTGATCTACTTTTTCTAAATTAAGGTAAAAACGAAACTGTCACTTGTAAAACCGTATCTGTATTTTGAAATAAATAATAAAATGGCATGAACAGCATGTAGACAAGTGCTAATTATATATTTTTTAAATTTTTGTCTAGTTTAAACTTGACACCCGTATCAATCGTTCACGTCAATGCTAATTTGAAATCGTACCTTTGAATACATGACACATTAATTCTAAGGATGATTAATTGAGCTACACTCTTTTTCTTTCTTTTCTGTTCTTGTTTTCTTTTGTCTAAAATGTTCCACCATTCGTCTTTTTTGGGGGGTTGAAAAGTGGAGCACTAAATTAAATAACAAAATAAAGAGGTAAACGTTTTCAAGCTGAAAAGTCATTTTTAGCATCATAACTAATCCTCACCAGAGGGCGTTCGGGATTATACGATTAAGACATAAATATGTGGAAAAGAACAATGCAAGTGACAATGTTATCAACGAGTATGTGACACTGCCTAAAGCAATTTATCTTCTTGTACTGGTTATCGAGTTGACACCAATTTCACAGGCTGAGGGGCATGGCATGTCCATGTTTCGGTGACTTTGTTTACTTTTGCCCAAAGCATTGTTTCATTGCAATAAATTCAATATTATGCCAAATTACCAAGACACATCTTGTTCACTTCGTGTAATTTACTGAATGACAATTTTATTAGTCTGTCACCAATCTTCTAGATAAAAAATTATATTCTTTCTGCTGGTGGGCAACTTGTATTGCATTAAACCAAGACACTACAAGGTGTTTCGCGTATCAGAACCATTCGCAAATCAGTGAAATTCGTCTTGCTATCATCGGTGTAGTCAAGTCCCTTGGCACCTAAAACATTATTTCCAGTCTTCTAGCTGGCGAACAATAAATTGATTTGCAGCCGTTAGAAGCAGGAGCCACGATAAAATAGAAGGAAATGATTTTTAAGCCACGTTTGGATTGGCAATCCGTATGCTTCGCGATTGACTGCATTAAAAACTCAGCGAGCGCTCTTCTCCCTCGAGATCCGTCAGGAAAGACTGGAAGGCGAACTTTTGAAGCAGATTATTCCTTAATTGGTGAGGACTAATGAAATAAAGGCCGAAGAAAAGGCTTCAAATAGAATTTAGCGTGCCGAGTGTCAAAGCAAAGAGACTTATCTGTAGCTCCTCTTCGTGTTTGGGTCTATTTTATTTATTTCATTTTCGCTAATTTCTGTCGCATTCAGTTCAGATTTGGAGACAAATTATATGCTCATCATGGGATGCGAGACATGGACCAGAAAACAGAAGGGAAATTTGTTTGCATCTGCCAATTTCAGGGTGGGGGTGTGGTGTGTGGATTTCTTACTAAATATTTTAGGACACTTGTAAAACGACATATGTAGTTTATATATTTATTAAAATTACCCATTGTACATGTTTTGGTAGAACGCGCATAAATATCTTCTTAGTTATACCGTAATAACAACAGCAAGAAATAAAACCGTATCATACCATTCCATGTAAATTTTTATTGTAAAAAGCAGAAAGGAAACAGTCTAATAATGAAGGCATAGTCATTTCATACCATTCAAATGAATCTGCGTGTAACTTGGGTACGTTATTATGACACTTCTTCTTGTTGTTTTCTTCTAATTCTGTATGCACCCTACCATGTGAATCAATGACTTTTGTGATCCAAGCATTAGCATGTGTTATTGATGTCCATCGACTTTTTGTTGTTGTATTCCACTTACCTGGTTTTGAAATGATATTAGTTATTCATCTTCCTTTGTTCAAAATGTAAATTGCGTGCCAGTTATGAGGTCAGATTTTTCTGCAAACAAAGAAAGCATGTAGAAAAAAAGGAAAACGATTTAGAATGATATCACCGTCATATTTATCGTTAGGAAATGATGAAGTTAAATAATCTTACACCCATATACGTAGATTTAAATGTATGTATGTATGTATGTATGTATGTATGTATGTATGTATGTGTGTGTGTGTGTGTGTGTGTGTGTGTGTGTGTGTGTGTGTGTGTGTGCGTGCGTGCGTGCGTGCGCGCGCGCGCGTGCGTGTGTGTGTGTGTGTACTTGCGTGCGCGCGTTTGTGTGTGCCCGACCTATAGCTTCAAAACGTTACTGTTGTGAGCCTAATGCATTAGACTTCTTTTTAGTGCAATGACTGGAAAAATTGACTCATTATGATTGGTAAACTTTTCGGAGTCATTGGTTAATAAATGCACGTTGATATATTCATAAAGTTTTGTTATTTGATTGCAGTTTTGTTTGGTCTAAAAAAAATTATATTTTACCATGATCACAATAAACATTGATGTATGAGTATATATAGATGATAAAGATGTACAGTGATCTGGGGGTATGTTGTTCGACTCCACCCATCCCACTATACCCCACATTCAATGCTTTAATGCATTATTACATTATAAAATGATTATCGTAGGAATGTATGCTATTTTCAAATACTGTCAAAACAAATCATAATTCTCATCATAAACTACTATATCTTCGTCTAGATTAAAAACTTCTTTAATTTTATCATTAGCGATGTCCAAAGCTGAAGAAAGACTTATTAGGGGTGGGTTATTTTCTCGTCTCAGCTATCGTGTATAATGACCTGAATTGCCCAATTTCTCGAGATTGAAAAGGATGATACGAGACCCAATTATTACCTGGAATTTTTAATAACGGTGTTCGGACGGGCGGATTAGGGTGAAATAGATCGAACCCGAGATATCAAGAAATCTTTTACGGCTCATATCTACGTTTCATTATGTACGGGGATGTGAAGTGTTAGGATCCATCAAATTAAAGGATGGAAAAAAAGAAATGTCTGATTTCTATCTACCAGGTGTGAACTTCTCATTTTGCTTAGAACAGGACATTATCTGATATACTCTTAATACAAGAAATCGATGGAGATGGTGATTTATTTACCCTGAAAGGTGATGTTTATCGCAGTTATAATTATATTCAGTTGGGAGGAACTGGGAGATATATTTCCAACTATTTACACCGAGTTATGCTCAGGCTAATAGACGATTCAGACATATAATAGAATGACCTCCCCTCCATGAGAAGGACGAAGTCATCCGTTACTCACGGCTATGAATAATAGAGGAGAGAAGATGGCCCCTTGCATAACATCTGCATTACGCACTATCACATTCATAGATTATTATTTTAAAAGTCTGGCTGTCGAAGGCCATGCGGCTTGAAATTTAGACTGTTTAAATTGCGAGAACTTCAACGACAGTTTTAATCCCAATAAATCAACTTTGATGCCTTCATGGTTCCCCAACATCGCCGTTCACCATATTTAAGTCTCCCTGCTTGTTTACTGACCGTTCAATCCTTCTGTCTGTCTGTCTTTTCTGTCAACTATGGTCTTGTGTTTCATCATCATGCATACAACCTTATTCTTCTTGCTGTTATTTCCATGTGTCTTTCTGTCTGTCAAATGGCCGCCTTTGTGTCACCATCATAAACAGAAACAGCCTCTGTTTTCATATAGTCCCTGGTTCTTTCCATCACCTGTCCATCATCCTGTCAATCTATCTCTCATCATCATGTAGATACAGTTTATTCGTTGTGTCCACTGTCTTCTCGTATTCCACAAAAATAAAGATAATGACATTTTCTTCTTCATTCTTTCTTTCTTTTCATTCTTATGTATGTATGTATGTATGTATGTATGTATGTATGTATGTATGTATGTATGTATGCATGCATGCATGCATGCATGCTGTATGCATGTATGTATGTATGCATGCATGCATGCATGTATATATGTATGTATGTATGTATGTATGTATGTATTATGTATGTATGTAACACACAGAAAAAATCTAATGTATATTGTTTATATATACACGTTAAATTCTTTCTCCATATATTATATTATATTATATTATATTATATTATATTATATTATATTATATTTTTTTCTCTCATTTCTCTTAAATTTTTAGTCTATTTCATTGATACATCGGTAAATTAATGTCAGGAATGATATACAGGATATTTCTAAATATTAAAATATTTCATTCAATATAATTTAGCCATATTCTTATATACAACCATCCATCCATCCATCCATCATCCATCCATCCATCCATCCAGACTGATAGACCTACCTACCTACCTACCTACCTACCTACCTACCTACATACATACATACATACATACATACATACATACATACATACATACATACATTGACTCAATTTGTTTCTTCAAATTATACTACTGACATTTTACATAACCGTTGAGAATCCTAAAAAGGCGGGTGAAATTCCAAGGTCAGATTCTTGACAAATACTTAACTGGTGCCAAGTGACTCTAACTCCCGATAAAACAGTCAATACTTAATTAACATGCAATATAATGGCAGTTAATCAAGGTTATTTTAAGAAGTAACCCAACATATACATTTAGGCAGTACATTTCCAGTGACGCCACCTGGCATGTACATGTTAATTATTAGCCTAAAAATGCCTGGGATAAAGTTAATACTTCTACGAAATTGAAACAAAGACTGGATTATATGTCTTTGATAATAATGTATACATCTTATATATTTTCCTTGAGTTTATCTGGAGTAACTATGCTATGCGATATAAAGACTCGTGGGAAAATTAAAGAAATAAAAACAAGTTTGGAAGCTATGAGAATAGTAACATACACTAGAAAGAGTGCATCTAGAACCTTACTGTGCGATGAGACTGGGTAGGAGAGCATGAATTCTCGGCATGAACTAATTACATTGATTACAATATAGCATGGCTTTGCTGTAAAATAATTCCAAGATGTCACTCGACACTTCTAGATGTAATTCGACACTGTAAACACTGGGTCCAGCATTACTCTGCCATCCGATTATATTCGGTTCCTTTCTCTGAAGAACAGCTTTGTCTCAAATTTAATTTCTGCATTCCACAGTTTTAAATGTGAAAATCCGATGAAAATAATACGCAACCCGTCTATTCAGAAGTTCAATACTTCCTTGAATTGGAATAAATATGTAAATCCTTCGTATTATTACATTGGTGAATATGTGATTCTAGTCCACTATACGCGAATGAGAACCAAACATAGTCGTTTAAATAACGATTTATCCTTACGTCATCGTTACAGCAACAGGTAATGTACATGTGGACATAAGGAAACAGTTAAACTTTTTCCTTTGCCATGTCAAACATATACAGCTGAATAACATCAAAACATATGCAGCTGTATAACATCAAAACATATACAGTTGTATAACATCAAAACATATACAGTTGTATAACATCAAAACATATACAGCTGTATAACATAAAAACATATACAGTTGTATAACATCAAAACATATACAGCTGTATAACATCAAAACTTACACAGCCGTATAAGATCAAAACATATACAGCTGAATAACATCAAAACATATACAGCTGTATAACATCAAAACATATACAGTTGTATAACATCAAAACATATACAGCTGTATAACATCTAAACATATACAGCTGTATAACATCAAACATATAGTACAACTACGGTGGCCTAAGTGGTTGGAGCGTCAGATCGGATGCATAAGGTGGCGGTTCTAACCCTGGCCGAGTCATACTAAAGACATAAAAATGGTACTAGCAGCTGCCTCGCTTGGTGCTCAGCATTAAAAGGTTAGAGTTAGGACTGGTTGGCCTGGTGTCAGGATAATGTGAATGGGTGGGACATCATGCTACATGTATGTGGCATGATGCATCAGTGCTTGACTCCAACATATACAGCTGTATAACATGCTTTTAATTTTGTTTTTAACAAATCGACTTAGAAGCAGCTAAGACATTACTATGCAGCACTTCCATGCACTCTGATGACATTAATACATAGATGTTTTGGGCAGTATACTCTGATGAAGTTAATTCATAGATGTTTTGGGCAGTGTACTCTGATGAAGTTAATACATAGATGTTTTGGGCAGTGTATTCTGATGAAGTTAATACATAGATGTTTTGGGCAACTCAAACCATCATCAAATAATCAAAACGCTTTTTTAGACTAATACATGGATAGGTGCCCAGGGTGAACTAGTGGTCTAAAGCGTTCGCCTTTACCGGCTACTGTCATCTTACCTCTCTCCGCATAGGTTCGAGTCTCAGGCTAAGCCAATGTGGCCATGTGAAAGAGCTTACCCGTATCTAGTCTCAGGCTAAGCCAATGTGGCCATGTGAAAAAGCTTACCCGTATCTTGCCGCTGGTTGTAGTTCTTAGGGGTTTTCCTAACGAATTGTTAACAAAAAATGTAAACACCCGTAACGAGTCAACAGGTATTCTAAATGCTATTAATTGCGTGCCTCCATTATATAAATTGATGTTGTTGATAATGTAACTATATTATATAAAGTGTGATTTATCGTCTGCAACTTCAAAAAAGAGAATATGCTCGTACTCTTTTGCAAGTCGTAGCTCCTCTTAAAGATCAGTGGAAAAGGATGGGTACCCATAAGTGTCTATTGACCTTCTTTCTGATGAAATTCGATATATAATATATTGCTTTCTTTTACACTTTACATGCCCGATAGCACAAGAAGGCATAATATATATATATATATATTTTCTTGAAGTCGGCAAATAGGTGCATTGGTTTGTAACGTTCTTTCTATTCTAGTGCTGGTTCGACGTTGAAAATAAGGATGATTGGCTAATTTTGCACTCCTGATGTTATCTCAACCAGACTTCAAACAACGTGTTGCTGTTAAGAACTTCCATTCATCAATTATCTATTGGATACAAGATGCAGCTGCAGGGTTTATCAACCAAGTTACCACTTAAATGACAATACCGGCACCACTATTCACAAGCATAGACGTGTATAGAGCACGATATAGACCTATATATTTGAGTGGATTAAAGTTTAGAGAAATAAACTTTCTGATTGAAAGTGAATTTATTTATTTATTTGTTAATTTATTTATTAATTTATTTATTTATTTATTTTTTCTGAATGACTAGTTCGTTCACTAATGTACTCAAGTCATTGCTTTTCACTGATGACTTCAAGCTTAGAATAAAACGTCCTTGATTCAACGTAACGGATATTTTTCTTTGAATCGATACAATAAACTCTTAGCTTTAAAAGAAACGCTTAAATCCTATTGCTTTTACGTCTAGTGTAGAATTAATATATGAAAGTAGCTATAATTTTCTTTTCATGTCTTGCTCAGAACGCCTTAGTTGCCAAAGCATCGTGCAATGATAGTCCCAAATAAATCAGACAGGTAAGGCATTAACAGAAATCTTTGGGAATCAATACGTTGTGGTCGAGGTCCCAATACCCATGTTTCTACATTTGTACGAAGGTAAAATAATCAACCACAAATATTGCAAACCTAGCACGTCTAGAAGGAACTTTGTCTTCACAAACTCTCCTTTTGTTGAATCTTTGATATCTCAACTCTTGTAAAATAGCATATTCCGTGATTGTTATCAGAATTATTATCAATTTGACAAATATAAACTATATAAAAATACAAAGCTCTAAAAGAAAATGTAAACTATAAATATGTACGACCAACACGCGGGAAAAAAATACATCCCTACCCCACCCCTAAAATATGGTTGGGTTGATCAAGATAAAGGAATTGTTAGAGTTTTTGAGATTTTAACAAAATGTTTGGGTTGATCGGGATATAAAAATATAGCGTTGATCGGGATATAAAAATATAGCGTTGATCGGGATATACAAATATAACATTGACCGCTTTATAAAAATGAAGGGTTGATCGGGGAAAACCCCAGTTAATGTTGTTAAGCTTTAGTAGATGCCGTACTTTTTATTGTTGAATTTGTTTTCTTCACACACACACACAAAAAGAAAGAAAGGAAAAAGACAGAAGCTGACACTGGCGCTAATCTCAACGATTACTTAACGTTACGTAGAGCTCCTAAAAGCTTTTTGAATAATCCCTGCTTGTCTACATTCAGTGTTAGTAACACTAAGTAGCTGAATCATGGGTAAGTGGAGGTATAATTCCAAACTACAATTGTACACCCCAGTAAACAAAACAGCTGGTGTCGCACTTACCTTTGTTTGCATTACCTGGCAAAACAAACGACGTTAATTGTCGTTTGGCAAATCTAGCTATGAAGTGAATGTTGACTCGGGAGTTTTGTAAATTTATCCTAGTGAATTTTGCATACTCTCTCTCTCTCTCTCTCTCTCTCTCTCACATAAATATAGACACGAACATTTGTATACACTTTTCTTTCTGGATCGAAGAATCTATTAACATGTCTTGTTTTGGACATTGATTTAAATGATTACATTCATCGGTGTTGGGTTATTATCAATATTTATAAGCATCCGCGCATTTTTTAAAATAATTCAGATTAAAATTTAGTCTGTTATAAAGATACATATGAATTCTCTTGTGCAAAATTTTTCGATAACGCACACACACGAGTCGTTGAGACCGCGTCACGAGAACGAGTACAATCGACGTTAATATTAAGCCTCAGTCGTAATTCTCAGCAGTAGGTTCCAAGCAAGGAACAATCTTTGTAACTATGTAAATGCAGTTTGAACAAAATGCCACCAGAATGAAAGAAAACGAACAATTAAAAAGTGATTTGACGCGGGTTAATCTTTGCGACTCTGACACTGCGTTATGCTAGCATAAAAAGACGAAATAAATTTTGTATAAAATAGGACAACAAGATGCACTCACTGACACAAGAAAAGAAAACAAATTTGTTTTCAATATCATTCCTGAAAAATTATGCTAATAAAATAAGTGTCAAACATCTGAAATAATGACAATTACAATAGCTGTGAAACGAAGTTATTTGAATTCTGCAAAACTTGCATCGTTGGTACATTCATTATGTTTTAAAGATTATCACTCGATTGTCACATTATGTTGATCTTGCACTAATCAAAAGCTCCGTCAATGTTTTAAAAAAGTTGTGTTATATTCATCAGAAGAGTCACATCCTGAAAATTCAAAATGCTATTCCTAATTATATCTGATTTTATATCTAAACGACTATCACAGGTACTCGTTCTTGTTTAGACACCCGTCAAACCTGCTTTATACTGTAGTTATTCAGGTTATCGAGCTATATGATTTAAACGAAACATTTGTATCTAATGTTTAAATTTTCATCACGCAGAAAAACCCAACAACATAAGAACACTCTCTTCTCCATGCAAAACGATAATATAAATCAATCACGGCGGACCCTAGGGAAAAGTCGAGCTTTGCCCTTTGATGATGCTCTGATACAGATGTCCGTTTACTGGGTACTATTTACATGCTCTGACACAGATGTACGTTTACTGGGTACTATTTACATGCTCTGACACAGATGTACGTTTACTGGGTACTATTTACATGCTCTGACAGATGTACGTTTACTGGGTACTATTTACATGCTCTGACACAGATGTACGTTTACTGGGTACTATTTACATGCTCTGATACAGATGTATGTTTACTGGATACTATTTGCATGCTCTGACACAGATGTACGTTTACTGGGTACTATTTACATGCTCTGATACAGATGTACGTTTACTGGGTACTATTTACATGCTCTGACACAGATGTACGTTTACTGGGTACTATTTACATGCTCTGACAGATGTACGTTTATTGGGTACTATTTACATGCTCTGATACAGATGTACGTTTACTGGGTAATAGTTACATGCTCTGATACAGATGTATGTTTACTGGGTACTATTTACATGCTCTGATACAGATGTACGTTTACTGGGTACTATTTACATGCTCTGATACAGATGTATATTTAATGGGTACAATTTACATGCTCTGATACAGATGTACGTTTACTGGGTACTATTTACATGCTCTGACACAGATGTACGTTTACTGGGTACTATTTACATGCTCTGACAGATGTACGTTTACTGGGTACTATTTACATGCTCTGATACAGATGTATATTTAATGGGTACAATTTACATGCTCTGATACAGATGTACGTTTACTGGGTACTATTTACATGCTCTGACAGATGTACGTTTACTTGGTACTATTTACATGCTCTGAGACAGATGTACGTTTACTGGGTACTGTTTACATGCTCTGATTCAGATATACGTTTACTGGGTACTATTTACATGCTCTGATACAGATGTACGTTTACTGGGTGCTATTTACATGCTCTGACACAGATGTACGTTTACTGGGTACTATTTACATGCTCTGACACAGATGTACGTTTACTGGGTACTATTTACATGCTCTGAGACAGATGTACGTTTACTGGGTACTATTTTCATGTTCAGACACAGATGTATATTTACTGGGTACTATTTAC
This sequence comes from Sinohyriopsis cumingii, assembly GCA_028554795.2. Taxonomy (NCBI): domain Eukaryota; kingdom Metazoa; phylum Mollusca; class Bivalvia; order Unionida; family Unionidae; genus Sinohyriopsis; species Sinohyriopsis cumingii. Next base: position 70,868,426 of record CM068828.1, read on the forward strand.
ATGCTCTGATACAGATGTACGTTTACTGGGTAATAGTTACATGCTCTGACAGATGTACGTTTACTGGGTACTATTTTCATGTTCAGACACAGATGTATATTTACTGGGTACTATTTACATGCTCTGATACAGATGTATGTTTACTGGATACTATTTGCATGCTCTGATACAGATGTACGTTTACTGGGTACTATTTACATGCTCTGACACAGATGTACGTTTACTGGGTAATAGTTACATGCTCTGACAGATGTACGTTTACTGGGTATACTTTATATGCTCTGATACAGATATACGTTTCCTGGGTACTATTTACATGCTCTGATACAGATGTACGTTTACTGGGTACTATTTACATGCTCAAGATTTCTTTGCTGAATAATTACGTCTGCAGTATTCAGAACTATGTCATTCTTGTGACGGAAAATTTAACTTAGGTTTGGGTGTCGTCCCGTTTAACTGCACGCCGTATACACCCATCCATGGGTTAAACAAATATTGTAATAATCGACGAAATTTTCCAAAAATATACCATATAGTACCAAACGTATCTGCTTTAAGAAGGACCAGGATTCGGATGCGTTATGGGTCCCATACACTGACTTGTCAGGTTCGATCTATTGATTTTTCTAATATGACAACGCAATACATAAAGACTTAAACGCCTTTTTGTATGGTTTCTCGCAGTGCTTGCTTATGTTTTATCGAAATATAATCAATTTCACCACGACAAGACGTGCAAATTATTGATTAGGTGAATGATATGGTTAAGCATTGGAAATGACATTAATTACACGAGATCTATCCAAGAACCTTGGTCTTATTTCGTACTCAAAGTGGAAATTAATAATTCAAAATTACAACTGATAATCATATTAGAAATTATAATGGTAAGAAGGTAGGTCTGTCATTTTGTAAGTAGAACATATTATTTGTGATTTGATCCGAATCATCGATCTTCGTCTTTCTACTCAACTAAAATATTTCATACCGACTATTATCATTTAACTAGAATAAATAGGCAATTAGTATGTCTAATCTCACTACACTCTCTGAAGGAAATGTAAGACCCATACAACTGCAATAAACACGAAAACAACACAAGCTATTAACATCCACCCCAAAGTCTACCTCGATTAATTTCAGCTAAACTAACACATGAAAATGATATGTAAAATAATAACTAAGATAACCAAAGTAGAAATCGAAAGGAAATTAAAGAAAATTGAAAATACAATTAAAGACTAAGAGTGTTGGCAGTGGTAACTTTTTTGTAATTGTCTTTATTTCGCTGTGCTGAAAATTATAAATGAGATTTGCCACCACATAAAGGTAGCCATGTATATATGACCAATTCATATAACCAATCTATCTATCTATCTATCTATCTATCTATCTATCTATCTATCTATCTATCTATCTATCTGTCTGTCTGCCATCTATCTATCTATCTATCTATCTATCTATCTATCTATCTATCTATCTATCTATCTATCTATCTGTCTGTCTGTCTGTCTGTCTGTCTATCTATCTATTTATCCCTGTCTGTATGTCGCCATCTCTGTCTCTTTCTTTATATATATATATATATATATATATATATATATATATGTGTGTGTGTGTGTGTGTGTGTGTGTGTGTGTGGAGACAGACAGACAAAGACGGAGACATTAACTAAATTACATATAAATATGTGTGTATGTGTGTTTGTGTGTGTGTGTGTGTCTTTCTGTCTGTCTATCGATTGGACATTATTTGATGCCTCTGGTGAGCGTGACTGACCCGCTAGATGGATAGTTGAGTAAGAGAGGACGAATGGACGGATGATTAGATGAATAAATGAATGGTTGGATCACAATATGCTTTAAGATAGTATTTTCTTCAGATATTATTTTGCAACATCACTACTCTTTCGATGACGATCATTGCATCTAACTTTTGATATGTGCTACTCAGAAAGAGAACGTAAAAAAGGAGTTGGAGAAAGGGAAACGTGTATACAAATTCCTAAAGACCTTCGATGTACCATCATTCGAAAGAAATTCAATTGCCATGAAGTAATTTGCAATGACAAATTACCCGACCAAAACGTGTTCTAACAGTATTTGGGCTGGTTTACTCACTGTTTAAGGGCAGGCTATTAAGAAGGCAGAATAACATGTGATGGAAGTCTGTGATACATTTTTTCAAAGTATCGCCTTACGAGGCAGTTTTTAAAATGCTTCACCCGTGCCAACGACTTGCCCCGAAGTAATTTCTTTCTCTCACGGCATATGACAACAGACGTTAATTGATTAGGCGGGAAAGCAGAGAGGATGGGCGAGTCAGGACTACCGCGTGCATTTTTATCTCTCTGTCCATCCATCATTCTTTTGCTTTTTTCTTCTTATGTCTTCTCTCTCTCTCTCTCTCTCTCTCTCTCTCTCTCTCTCTCTCATGTGCCACGTGCAAGTATGTTTAACTTGTGATGACACACGAGCAGCAAGGGGAAGTAATCCATTTTTATGAAACAACATGAAATTCCCACCAAGAAACGAGGCTAAATGAACCAGACTAAATGTGTTGTCTTAGCTGCATAGTACTGTAACGTCATTGGTTGTTATGACGTCGCTCACCTGTTGCCTTATAATGTCGACTGCATTGTCTTTCTTAACAGAAAACAAAGAATCAAAGATGTTTGTTTTTGTTTGTTCTTTTCTTCGGCATATTATAAAAAAAACTATACTTATGCACCAACCCCTAACCCCACCCACCCCAAAACACAGCATAAAATCAAAAACATGACGGTAAATACAACCTAAATTAATTGCAACGTGTCCAAAATTTATCACAGGATATAGTTTTCTCTAGGTTGCATTTTACCACCATATTTCCAACCTTGTGACAGTAGTATTGTCGTGATGAATATGCCCAGGTGTGTGTGTGTGTGTGTGTGTGATTTGGATTTTTAACGTAGCTTTAACAATTTTTCAGCCATATCGCTACCATGTTTGCAATGTGACAGTTTATACTAATGTCTTTCACTGGGGCATCATACTGCAGACATGTATCATGATGTCCCACCCAGTCACATTGTCCTGACACCAGGCCGACAAGTCCTAACACTAGCCTCTTAATGCTGAGCGCCATGCGAGGCAGCTGTTAGAACCATTTTTTAAAAAAGTCTTTGGTATGATCACGCCGGGGATCGAACCCACGACCTCCCGCATCCGAGGTGGACGCTCTAATCACTAGACCACCGGAGCGGTCATGCCCAGGTATATAGAGCATAAACCAATAGGTCTAAACGCGTGTGTACGTGTGTGTGTGTGTGTGTGTGTGTTTGCGTGTGTGTGTGTGTGTGTGTGTGATTTGATTTTTTCCGTAGCTTTAACAGTTTTTCAGTCATATCGCTACGACGTCTGCAGTATGGAAGTTTATCGTGATGTCTTACAATGGGGCATAATGCCGCAGACAAGTAGCATCATGTCCGTCCCAGTCACATTATCCTGACACCAGGATGACCAGTTATAACACTAACCTCTTACTGCTAAGCGACAAGCGAGGCTCCCAAATGTGTTTCCACTCTCAGCCAATCAACAGTATCTTCTCAAAAGTAAAGCCGTTTTTGATTTGTTGACACATATCTTAAGTGAAAACTGACACAAATCTCAAGTGAAAACTGGCACTGACACAAAACTCATGTAAAAACTGACACAAATCTCATGTAAATACTGACACAAATCTAAGTGAAAACTCAAGCACTAAAGCTATTATGATGACATCAGATGATATAGCTACGCAATATTCGAATGTAGATCATGGTCAACTGATGATGATGATGATGATGATGATGATGAAGATGATGATGATGATGAAGATGATGATGATGGTGGTGATAGAATAATAGGAAGAGCACCACATATATGGAATGATGAACTCAATTGCACAGAGACATAGTGCACGAGTTTTCCTCTATCATTAGAAAATAATTCCAATTATTATTAATCAACCGAATATTCTGTAATCTGATTGGATATAAACGGTCACGTGAGACTCATCAAGAATTTTTTAAAAATACATCGGTACGTTCTGCGGACATCTTTTGATTCCACGTTTCCAAGAAATTGTTTGTGAAACTGCATCTATAACTGTAACGACTTACACCATAATAATAAAAACAAAAGACCCGCCAACCCAAACTTTTTGATTTCCGACGAAAATGTGCAAAACCCTGATTTTCCTGAATTTCAACACTCGCACCTTTTGCCAAAGAAAGCATATGATGGCTTACAAGCAAATCTTGACAAATTATTGCATTTTGCCTCGACAATGGATCACCGGCTGTTACTACAGGTCAGGGTCATGTCGAGCAAAGGATCGCACTAAAAATGGACACGACTTTGCTTTAGAAGGAACGATTGCTATAACAACACGTGCCATACGCAAGCTTAATATCAGAAAAGAGGAATAGCCTAGATTAAATAGCATCAATTAATTTTTTTGTATAAGAAAATAATGATAATAACAATATCACTGGCATGACCCGCTCTGACATTCTACCCCAAATTACAATATTCAAAATCGACGACTCTGCTAGCGAAAATCGGGCTATGTATTCCGTCGCAGTTAAGAAGCTAATGAAAGAGAACTTCGATCTACATAAAAGGGAATGGGTTGTCGATTTAATCTGCTGATATGATTAAAGAATGGAGGAAAATTGGAACCATAAGGATTAAATGATCATGTTGGATATTTATCGATATGTAAATTTTACCTGATCACTCACAAAATTAACATAAGGTTCTTCGGACCTTATTTACTTTGTGAGTGATTAGGTGAAATTTACATCTCGATAAATACCCATCAATAAGTATTTGATTCAACGGCTTTTATACTTACCTCCCTTGAAATGTTTGCCCCCCCCCCAACACAAATTTCATAAGTACTCTACTCATGAAAACACACACACACACACACACACACCATGTACATAAAATGATTGAATATAAATGTGATGATTGCATGAGGTATATAACATGCTGCTCATAAAACCACCATACGGGTTCCTGTGTGCAAATGTTTGCCAGAGAACGAAGGAGGAGTTTGAGCACGAAAGCAATGCAGGTCCAGACCGAGTGCTCCCATCAACATTGAACGTTTAAAACAGCAATTGTGGATGATCTTTATTATTGCATGATTAAATACCAGGCACGAAACTTGTATGCCAAATACCTACAACTTTGATTCAGAGGGTGAGGTGGGGTGGGGGTCCGTTGTTCCCGGAAACTCGAATGCTAAAAAAAAAATCGTACACACACGCAAACGTAGAGTCAAATTGACCATTGTTTTATTCTTGCCCACGTTTATTGGGTATTATGTACACTGTTATTAAATAGACACAGACTTTTGCTTCGGTTCCCTTTCGAGGAACACAGACTTTTAGTTTGGTGTAATTTCGAGGAAAGTCAGGGCCCTTTTGAAATTTTGGAAACCCATCCTCTGCAACATTTGACCTGATCTTGCCCTGAACAGAGAGTGGTGTGTGCACACAAACAAACCTGTGCTGAATATGACGTGTTATTCCAACGTGCTTTTTTGTTGTTTTTAAATTCTTGCAATTTTACAATTTATTCTATGAATATTACATATAATTCGCCATTTACAAAATCATGCAATATTGACTGAAAATATAATTCATAATTTTTGGTTGAAGTTAATTCAAAGTCAGTCTGAAAATCTTCTTTATTGCATTAATTTTTCTTTGATCGCTGCAGTATGCAACACCTTCGATATCACAACAGTCCATATATAAAACTTTTTTGGCATAAAGTACAAGTCTGTCAAACGCATCATAGAAGATAACTATAGTGTTTTGTTATTTAAATTAACAGTGTATATTCTAATACTATATCTCTTCAAATGGCACTGAGCTGAATAATTGTGTACATAGAAAGAACCGCGTAGTGTTCGCACTTCTTGTGCTGGCATTTGCGAATCAAGTCGTAATAAAGTCAAGTCATCGTCGAACCAAGTCGTCAGTGACAATAATATAAAGGAACCTCATATTTATTGTTTTTCTTTGCAAATTAATTGATGCAAAGTGTAATTTCTTAGAAACCTTTTCTATACTTCGGTGGCCCCAGGTGGGTGAGTGGCCTAAGACGACTAGTTTTTATAAATCACTGACATCTCAACTCAGAGTCAGTTCGAGTCTCAGGTTTGGCCAGTGCAAGCATGTGTGAAAGCTTGCCGGTAGCTTCCCTCGGTTCTTCCTCCACGATTTATACTAGCCACGATTTATAACCTGTCATGTGCTAAACAATGGCGTTGAACCCATACCAACCAAACTATTATACTTTAGATTTTTAACTAGGAAACAAATTTTGCTTTTGCAAGAACGTCATCGCTCACTCAAATAATACATCTCCAAAATGCATATTATCGAGCCTTGGTTCTCTGCTTCATACATTTTGTTCTTTGTACAGCCAGAAAACCATTCTAGAAATCTCATTCTTTTACTGAAATTATCGGACGACAGGCTGGAGTGAATTTGGAGTTTGATTAAAGCGAAATTGGCCCGGAATCTATAAGTCTTAATTACGTGATCCATCTTTTATTTGCAATTAGATAATATAATTCAGCTTATTATATTGTTTTCTTTCTCTGTCTCTTCTTTATAATATATCTACTTATATATTAATGAAGACATTTGCCTCCGTGGCATTGGCTAAACACGATCATAGCGCTTTCGGTTCGTCAGAGGCAATCCACATGAACCTTGCTTTCAAAAAGGTATAGTAAATTACGATGATTGGTCTTTACACAAAACATGTTACCTTGGCATATGATCTTGCTTGTTGTAGATCTGACAAATTGATATAACATTGAGACTCATTTTGGCATGCAAGGTGAGCGGTTGTAACGGAATGCTGAGAATAGCTGACCAATTAGTCCGGAATTTCAATGCTTGTGTGTAATATGACCGCCGTAATTATCCAAACGAGCGCAGAATGTCTTTGGTAACTCGAAAATAATTTTATAATTTTTTTTTTAAGGTTTTCGCTCATATTTCATTGTTTATGTCTTCCCAACTTATATATTTACACATTTGAGCCTTTGCCATTTAATAAGAACCTTTTGGCTCAAAATTACTACAGTTGCAAGACAGTTAACACAATTCTCTGCGTGGAACTTGGTGGCAGTGACATAATGTTCTTGCTACCATACTGCATTGTTGCCATCTTTAGACTAACCTAGGTTTCATGGGCGATTCATACCCATACTCGAGTAAACAGGATTTAGCCGATAGTAGCATGTGATTTAATGATGACTGAAATGCCCTAGAAAAACCTGAATGAACACCGGTTGTCGAAACAAGCAATCAACTCTCTCAATTTATGTAAATCATCGTTTTAATCACCGATTGTTCGTCAGTCAAATGATTTTTTTTTTTTTGACGTTTAGAAATAAAATATATTTGTTAATGAGCTTCTTCATTTTTAGGGTCCATAACCGATGTAAGATGTCAGAAAAGCACGAAGAGGGAACCGGACACTCCTCAAATGTAATGCCAAATTATCATGGATTTGTCGTCATTAAAAATACCGTTCAATGCACGGTAACATTTCTAAAGGTGTAACATGTGTTTGTTTTTATAATACCTTTTTGTCAGCAAAAAGCAACGAGAAAGTAAGAATATAAACAGAAATATATATGTGTGTATGCATGTGCGTGTCGGTTTATTTAATTTGGTCGGCCTCCTCTCCCATAGGTGCCCCCAGATGCAAATGTGCTAAATCATTGGCACACATAAAATATATTTATTTGCTTGCACTAATGGGTTTAACCCATCACTGGTGTGCACTATGGTTGCCGAAAGAAGTTAATATTTTGTCTCTCTAACTCATTTGAGGTCTGCATATACAACTCCGTTTTGCATACTATGTAAAAGGCATTAAAGAATTCAGTGATCACCCGAAGACTTAAGAGATTAAAATTCTTTCTTCAAAACATCTCCAACAAGTGTTAGTTTTCGTCCCACTAAACTTTCTCTGATGAATAGATCAAATGACTCTATAAACTTGTTAAGGATCTCAACTCGTTCTCCATAGACTTGTTAAAGATCTAAACTCGTTCTCCTTACCATTGGTTACCTCTTAAGCTGACTTTATCAAGGTGACAAAGTACTTTGTTTGTTAAAGATGCCCGGTCAATATTTAAAAAATGCTTGATTATCTGAATTCGGATCCAATACCAATATTTGCACTATTTGCATTTGGATATTCAAATTTTCAGATTCTTGTTGTCCTCGTCTTTGCTTTCACTTTCCTGGACCTTGTCCTTGCAACTAAATACCATGGAATCATATTTGGTGATTAATGTCGATTTATAAAAGGAGAACAAAATAACCATGGGAAATTGTTTAACATTGTTCTTGGACGATCGAAAGACTTTGGAAATGATCAAATTTTAGTGAAGTTTGTTATTCACGTTAAAGGATAGCCTCTTTATGTTGTTAAGTTATATTGTAACATTAGAATATTGTAAGCGTGCTTTCCAACTGATTTGGACACACAGATATATATATATATATATATATATATATATATATATATATATATATATATATATATATATATATATATATATATATATATATATATATATATATATATATATATATATATATATATATATATATATATATAAGGTGAGAGAGAGAGAGAGAGACATAGAGAGTGACAGAGACAGAGAGATTAGTGTTTATCTCTACATACGTGTATATGCAATAAACATCATGTAACCAACATCAAAAGAATGCCAATTATGTCACGTATTACTCTTAGTCAATATTGCAGGTCGATGTTAGGTTTCCCAGTCCGTGAACAGATAAAGAAAATACTGGCACGTGAAAGCCGTAGTAAATTTGTCAGCTAAAGAGCGAATAATTATTAAAATCCCGCTAGTATGTATGACCAGAATGTACCTAGTGTTCAATTTTGTTACTAGACTAATGTGTACTTTTATTTATATAGACAGAAAATACATTTTGTTACCTTTTCTAACGGCCATTATGAACTTTATCTGATCTCTTACCATAACATATCTTGCGTACCACAGGGTGGAATTTATGTGTCACTGAACTTAAATTTATTTTCATGGTGTAAGTTGTCAAACCTACTTTAAACAAGCGATTTTCCAAGGCAATGGTCAGTTTAGTTACGATCTATTCCCAAGTATCAGGTGCAATATCATTCTGAAATTTATTCCTAAGTTATTCCCTCGAACTATCAATTACCGATCCGTACCTGCTCTCGTCTACTTCCGATATTTGACATGTGACGTGTTACCATGGTGAGCGAGTAAGAGAACCAAAAGAATGTAGCACCCAGTTCAAACTGCCGGTAACAATGTGAGAAAGTTCCTCACAAAGATGCGTAGAACGCATTTCAAAAGGCATTTAAAATTTTGTTTATTCTTATAGCTCTAACTACAATGCGGGATCAAAGCTGTAATGGAAAAACAATGATAGCAATGTTGGGTTGAGCAGAGCTTTACGTTTAGACCTTATAGCGATAATGGAAGCATTAAAAATGCGATGTTCTTTGGAAACATAACAATCTCAGTTTCAGGTGCACAAGGATGTGTGTAGTCACCTTATGATATTAATACGTCTTTCTATGAAATAATACGAGAATTAAATCAAGACACCACCTCTACTTCTCTCAAACTAGACTCTCAAGTATCTTCGTTAGAGCTGTAAATTGTACGATCACATCACTTGATCTGATCTGAAAATTAATACGCTAAGACACCCGGGAGGAATGTAATTATTTCTTTATTTTTTCAAATCAGAGAAAGATTTTGTTTAAATTGATTTGATGGCTGTCCCCACCCCGAAAATTAAATGGATGTTTCTTTAAATACAAAATTAAGTTTTTGCAATGAATTTGAGTGCCAGTTTCTGAGAGGTTTATACAGTTCTGCTGAAACTTAAGGTAGGTTTGAATTGTCACCAGTCGAGGTAACATTCCCCTCCACTTTATTGAAAGATCTTGTTCGAGGACAAAAACAATATTTTTAGTTGCAGACATTTGGGACCATAGGGAAGAAAACAAGCAAAAAACAAATATTAGATAAATTGATATTTATTTATAAGTTTAACTCAATGTTCAATCAGCTTTTAAACCATTGATGATCTGTTACCATTTCAAAATGCTTGTGTTTAACATTCTATTAAAACTTTTAGTTTTATATATGTATTGTTACACTCAGTCTAAGTAAATATGATATTCAATATGAGTCTGTCGCTTTCTTTACGTGCTATTTTCTCTCATGGATTACATTTTTGTGCTTTTTGTCTTGTAACGGAAGTCGCAATTACTGAGGGATCGATAATTGTAAGTTGACAATCTTTTACGTTCAATGCAAGGCTTGAAAAATATACTTCCTTCAAGGTTATAAAACTTTTCAAATTAGCACAATAATGACATTACCTTTCTTATCGTTTAACGTGAAAAATCTTTAGAATAGCAATATGTGTACGCTTGAAATTGAAATTCAGCGTTGATTACTCGCTTGTGTCCATCCTAAAAGACTGTTTCTTCATCCATTCGAAATACTCTAAACTTTGAGGCACACAATAATGAAGTTCATATAAGGAATATACACGAGTTTTGTGTGGAAAGCCATTTTCACTTAGCTGTAATAAAATACGAACAAATACTTGTGAAGATAGCATTCACTTTAGACGGCGACTTGTACCGGCCAGATAACTCAGCATATATATCTATCATTAAAACTAATTTCCTCTTATGCTTTTTCCCGCTCCCAGAGAAACCAATCGGTATGAATATTGTGGTTCTTCTTGCACACAGCTCTCGATGACAACCGTATAGCTTCATATTTTTGTCGAAACCAACACGCCTATTCAGAAAATAAAATGTACGGAAGGTTTTGTTTTAGGTAATAAATGCATTCAGATAAATTATACTTTTAAATATATATTATGCCAGAGACTTTATCTATCTATCTATCTATCCATCTATCTACCTATCTGTCTTTCTTTTTTCTATCTATCTATATTGTGATATTGTTATTCATGGAGAGAAAGATGTATGTGTGTGTGTATATATATATATATATATATATATATATATATATATATATATATATATATATATATATATATATATATATATATATATATATATATATATATATATATATATATATATATATATATATATATATATATATCTCCATGGATAACAATACATCATTGTGACTATATAATAGTTTATACCAACATTTCTGACAACACCCTCTAGAACAAAAGGAAAAATTAAATGTAAAATGTGTCAGAGTAAAAATTCTATTTCTTCTCCGCAACTAACTACAAACAGATTTTTCCGTCCCTGGCATCATCGTCGTTGTCGCTGTTATTATAATCATCTTCAAGATTAGCTTGCTGCCACTGTTCTTCCTATGTAACGACATGGTTTTCTTAAGTTATATAATGTCGCATCCTATGACAATCTCATCGTTTCTACCATCATGTAACATCACTGTCATTATCATAAAAGATCGTCATTATTTTCAGTTTCACTATTAACAGTATTATTACTACTCTAGTTGTCGAAGCGATATTACTGATTCTTCTGCTTCTGTTGGTTTGGTTGTTTTTTGTCTTTTTTATTTCCTGCAACTTTCTTTTAGGGAAGAGGGTCATTCGTCTTTTTCTCTACTGTTATTAACTACTCGTGTCATTTCGTTTTCAACACCGCTTACTTGCTTAGAATGTAGACATTAGTGGGAGTAAAATCGTGTACTTTTTCTGGTTTCTAGGCATTAAAATTCTTGAGGTAATGTCGAATTCCGTCTCCAAATGTTCACAGGTGGCAGTACTTCACGTTTGTTTATATTTCTTGTCCAATCCTTAATCCAAACAATTCATTTTCATCCGTGTTTGCCCTTGTACTTTCCTACATTGTCGGCAAACAAGTACGTCGTCAGATCAAATTTCATTCTATATGGGTCATTCCAAACAGGTACATAGATTTCAACACACTAGAATTGAACATGTGTGAATTGTATTGATGCACCTTCCAAAGATATGAAAAGTTCTTCACAAATCTGACATAGTATCAAACTAAACACAAAAATACTAAATGGCGTCCGTCATACATCATTATGTAGTATTCTCGTGTCCTTAGAATAGAGGTAAAACGTTACGTTTGTTTTTCAAGGTCAAATGTTGACCAAAGAAAATAATTATTTGATTGAATAAAACTGTATATAACCAAGATATAATGAAAAGATTTCATTCCTCACTTGAATTTATGCTTAGATATGTAATAAATAATATATTTAATGTATCCTTTCTGTACGAGATGTATATTTTTGATCGCTATAATGGTGACATTTATCTAAAACAAATTTTAAAAGGCTCATATATTCGTCTGTTAACTTAGGTAGGTAGACCAAGACATAAGTAGGTAGGTAGGTAGATCAAGACATGAGTAGGTAGGTAGATCAAGACATGATTATGTAGGTAGATCAAGACATAAGTAGGTAGGTAGATCAAAGACATGAGTAGGTAGGTAGATCAATACATTAGTAGGTAGGTAGATCAAGACAAGAGTAGGTAGGTAGATCAAGACATAATTAGGTAGGTAGATCAAGACATAAGTAGGTAGGTAGATCAAGACATAAGTACATTCCTATTGTACTAACGTGTGTCATATGTTGCTTCTGTTCTTTATAATAATTAGAAATACTATTATTTTGCAAATTGGCTTCCACTTATATACAACCTTTTGACACCTATATACTTTCTTATGAACAAATACATACATACATACATACATACATACATACATACATACATACATACATATTTTATTTTGTTCAAGAGGGATTGTCGTCCATGACTCCCTTGACTCGAACGTAGAGTAGTTCTTATGAATCATAAATTATGCAATAAAGATATTCATTAGTTCATGACATATTCGCATTATCATTAAAAATTGTTATTAGAATACCAAGGACTGGATTTAGTAATGAAAATATTTGCAGTTCATCAGATATCTTTTCTCATTTAATAGTCTTCTGTTTGATTTACTGTCACATTTTCATAGTGGCCAATTTGTTTTTGAATTAAAAATTACCTATTGAAAATATTCCAATCCACGTGAGGATACTTCAATGCCTTATTCAGGTATGGTAGCCAGGTGTAAATGATAAATACGCAGCTTTATGGCCATTTATATGCATAATGGCAAACTCATCGCTTCGGACATTTCCCCACATATTTTTTATCGATAACTGCCTTGAACTTATTTTCCAAAAGAACACTAAGTGACATCGACCTATTTTATATAATGAAATTCACCAAAATCCATGTGTAGTACATATATAGCACCTTGTATATTTAAATTGGAAAGACAGATACACACAAACGCACCCATAAACACCCATATATATATATATATATATATATATATATATATATATATATATATATATATATATATATATAGAGAGAGAGAGAGAGAGAGAGAGAGAGAGAGAGAGGGAGACAGAGACAGAGACAGACAGACAGACAGACAGACAGGCAAGGAGAGAGACATATACTTGATGATGAATTGGAGCAGGATGAATTGACAAAAGGATACGATCCTTTATGGTTGTAGAGGATATATGCGATTTCAAATCTTGTATATACGTTAAAGTCAGGTTACTTTCTCTTCGGTAAAAATTAGTTTATCCGACAAAACAAAAGAATGTTTGTTTAATTATAGATTTCTATTTTATTGTTTTCATTTTTTTAAAAATGATCCTTTGTAGCTGGCAATAGACGTTGGATTCAAAATTATGCTGCATTCCTCTGCAAGCCCGTATTTACACAATCGGTTTTGCTAAAATAGTTCATTAATGTGTGGAAAAAGAACTGAAACATTGGTTACACATGGAGTAGGCCAAGGGAAAAAGTTACAAAACTCGCTTCATAGAAGCTAGTTGAGGAAGAACATAGTGTCAGCTGCTGAGTATTTTTGACTGACTATCAACTCCACTATCAGTCTAACTATCAGAGCGACTATCAAACACGTGTACTAGTCAAGATGACTAAGGAAAATACAAATAAGTTCATCAAAATAGCAACTTTAAAATGAACCACTAGGCAATTTTACAAGGAAGGCATACACATGCAAAGACATAGTGAAAGAAAATTAAATGCACTTTAAAATTAACCTTATTAAAGATGTTGTCATAGAGAATGATAACGGGTAAGAGAACCTGGAACAGATTTATGAACAAAAGTAACGAAAATGAAAATAAAAGTGTAAAAGGATATACATGTGAAGCAAACAAAACTTTAGACTAAGAGAAAAACAATGAAATCAGACGTAAAAAGCCCCCCCCCAAAAAAAAAAAAAACTACACATAGCAAATTAGAAAATAACATTGCAAAGTAATTATATCCAAAGAGCAACACGTGTTTATGACCTTGTGGATTCTATAACATAAGAAAAACACACTTTCTCTGAACTGCATGTAAAGAATAGAAACTATAAGTATCTCGAACTTTTATTGTATATAAGTAGAAGAAAAAGTTGCATTATAAGCTGGTTGCAGCCTTGAAAAACTACAAGCATTTCGAGCCCTCGAACTGCATGCAAAGGACAGAAACCACAATTATTTCGAATTCTTTACAGCCTAAAATTAGATGAATAATCATTCTCTAAACTGCACGCAAAGAATAGAATCCGCAAGTATCCCGAACCGTTAATAATATATAATTAGAATAACAATTTTGCTCTAAACTGGATGTAGCGGAGAGAAACTTCAAGTATTCAAAACCTTTAAACTGCGTGCAAAGGAGATAAACCACAAATACTCCGACCTCTTTATAGCATAAAATTAGAAGAACATTTTCTCTCTAAACTGCATGCAAAAGGAGATTATTCCAAACCCTTAATATGCAAACAAATTCTCCAAGCCCTTAAAGGAGGGAAACAGTTCCGAACGCTTAAACTACAAGCAAAAGAGGAAAGGAACACATTTTCCAAACCGTTAAACTGCACGCAAAGTGTAGAAAAAACAGATATTCCACCCCCTTAATTGCATGTAATGGAAAAAAATACAAATATTTCCAAACCCTTAAACTACATGCAAAGGAGAGAAACAAACTACAAGTTTTCTGAACCATTAAACTGCATGTAAATAAAAAAAAGTACAAGTGTTCTGAACTCTTAATAGTATACAGTTCGAAAAACAATTCTTGATTTAAACTACATGCAAAAGAGAAAAACGACAGTGATTCCAAAACTTTTAAGCTACATGCGAAGGAGAGAAACTGTATTCCAACAATTAAACGGAACAAAGAGTGAAAAACTGCAAGTATATCAAACCCGTTATATCA
Source organism: Sinohyriopsis cumingii (assembly GCA_028554795.2). Taxonomy (NCBI): domain Eukaryota; kingdom Metazoa; phylum Mollusca; class Bivalvia; order Unionida; family Unionidae; genus Sinohyriopsis; species Sinohyriopsis cumingii. Next base: position 70,883,832 of record CM068828.1, read on the forward strand.
TAAAATATGGAGATCAATTTCTCTTATAAGTATCTGTGATATCTTGTATGAGAAATTATCGTGTCTGCTGATGATTGTATCAAAACGACCACATTTAATTTCTTTTATAAAACAATTGCCACTAATGTGTGAGTCCCGTATTGTTTCCTTCGGATGCTGCTGTTAAGCCTTCAGTGTTGTTATGAATGTCTAACTGCAGTCGCCAATTTTGTCCTCAAAACTGCGCATGTCAGGCAAGGGTTGTAATTAGTACTTTGCGTCTCATATCGAATAATTACCTCTAGAAGATAATCTATTCAAATCTGCAGTATCTTTCCAGTAAAATGCTTTTAAATCAAACATCATCGTCGCACAGGGAAAGAACACAAAAATGCTCGAATCATAAATTGAAAACCTATCTTATCTTTTGGGGGTATTCCTCCCTCCATTACATTTTATTATGGAAGTAATGTGTTTCAGTAAGCAAACAATAAAATAATTGACGACCTTTCACAAATTTGTCGAAGTTTTTTTGCCTTAGACATTAATGTTGCACATTACATATAATAATTCTACGTAAGATATTATGTATTTTACTTTTGAAAATATTTTTATCTCCTAAAAAAGACAAAACAACGTCTAAATGGAATATTATTGAAGTTTCAGTAATGAAAAAAGAGAGTTCTTTATAATAACTTTATATTATTATTATTATAATTATTTATATTATTATTAGTAGTAGTAATAGTAGCATTAGTAGTAGTAGTAGCAGTAGTAGCAGTAGTAGTAGCAGTAGTAGCAATAGTTTTAGTAGTAGTAGTAAAGATACCAGTAGTAGTAGTATAGTGACATTATGAATATAGCGTTTCACAAACTTTACCGTTAATTCCAAGACAAAAGAGTTTGTACAGAGTGTATGCAGAGATTTTTGTATCTTCCCAATCATCTGATTCCCTTACAGTAAATTTACACAGGAAATTTAATTTTACATATTTTAATTTGAATTCGTTATTATAATATTACAATGGCATTCTTTTGACAGACGTAATAAATGCAACGTGTGAAGCCTTGCTAGATTAAAATATGTATACAAGAAATGAAATTTTGTTCACTTTAATATTAAGCGTGTACATATAAATTGCTTTGATACGAATTTTATCCAGAAGTATTACAAGTCCACAGTAGATCCTGTGAAGAGAATACTAACATCAGCGTCATTCTTGCCAAGCTAACTTAAGACTAGTCGAAATTAAGTTACTTAGACTGGAAATATTATATTTTTACATTCTGATAGATACCTCAGCGACTTGAATGTATATATCCGTGCACGATATTTACAGTTACGTCTAATTTCTCATTTTTCATCGTAAAAAAAGCTATTTCTTTATTCATTGCTACATCAAGTCAATTTTTCATGTGTCTTTACGATGCGAAAAATCCAACACTAATCTTTGTAATTCGAGATTTGTAAACAAACTCCTTTGTGGAGATGGAAGTAGCTCATCGCTTATCTGGGTAAATTCAATGGGAAGAGAAATATCATCGAATGCAAGAACATTACAGACTTTCTTTTCATTTCTACAAACGCCGACCATCAGCAATAAAACCTTTGTTCCCGCCGGTTTCAGGGCTACCCCTGCTAAAGATTGGGTTCCGGTAATAAGAAGTGTCATTTTCAGCATCGTCGGAATACAATGGTTAACACAGTGTCGATTTCCACTAGATGTCAAAATAAAACACATCGTATAAAATAAATAAAGACATCCTATTTAATGTTGCTGATGCAAAGATTTATGTTTTATGACCTGTTAGCAAGATCAGAATTTGTCAAATCTAGTAAATATACAGATTTTGAAGTGGTATTAGAAAGTTTAAGAACAATCATGGAAGTGGAATTAGAAATATTGTGTATCTCAACATGGACGATAAATCAAGTACAAATTAATTTTTAACTAATTTGGCAAATTGTAATGCAAATTTATAATAATATACGTTCAAATTATTTTTGAAAATGCTCATACACTGAACGAAAATAAAAGCTCATATTTATTATGTGTATGTATGCCATATAACATTTACAGCCTACTGGTTAAAAATTTTCATAAATGAAATCGGAGTAAAATGTATAAGCACACAATATTAGACCGTACTACACATTTAATGCGTCTTTCTACAACACAACTGTACAATCACACACACGCATGCACACGCATACATACACTCACAAACACAACACACTCAGACACACACACAGACACACACAGACACAGACACAGACACAGACACACACACACACACACATATATATATATATATATATATATATATATATATATATATATATATATATATATATATATATACAGAGAGAGAGAGACAGAGACAGACAGACAGACAGACAGACAGACAGACAGACAGAGGGAAAGATAAATATAATTAAGATTGCCATGCATTACTCGAAATTATTAATATTACATTTTAAACACATTTTAATCCTGAACGCTGTGTACATTTTCATGGTGCTTATTCGGCGTAATAAAACCTTTGTTGTACATAAATTTCTTTTTAAAATATCAAATTTTTCTACCAATGTTCAAATGTATGCTGGTTTAAAAGCTGATGCTCGTTACACGACTTTGAATAGCTACGTTTGTGTTTGTTGTTTTTTAAATGCACTATTGTAAATAGATGAAAAAAAGATTCAGCTGCCTTCTCATATACACTGTTGAAATATGGAATGGAAGAGCCATCCATGGTAACGTTACGTAGGAATGCATTTTAATATATGCAAATATAATTAGCTAAATATTGTACCTCACCATTCCTGTTCTTAATTCAATCATTCTTGCAACGGGAATGGCTAACTGTGTGTTCTGTATAATTAGTAGATAACATATTCAGAATGATTACGTGTTCCGTGAAATTATAGGATCACATATTCAGAATAACTGTGTTCTATGTAATTTAAGGATAACACATTCAAAACGATTATGTGTTCTGTGTAATTCAAGGATAACACATTCAAAACGATTATGTGTTCTATGTAATTCAAGGATAACACATTCAAAACGATTATGTGTTCTGTGTAATTCAAGGATAACATATTCAAAACGATTATGTGTTCTGTGTAATTCAAGGATAACACATTCAAAACGATTATGTGTTCTGTGTAATTCAAGGATAACACATTCAAAACGATTATGTGTTCTGTGTAATTCAAGGATAACATATTCAAAACGATTATGTGTTCTGTGTAATTCAAGGATAACATATTCAGAATGGTTAAGATGAATTTTAAGTTTAGCATTGCTGTAGAATGAGATAGGACGTTGATGTTCTGGAATGTGATAGAAATTTTTATAATTTTTTGTTTTGATTTTTATATTTTACCTCCTATTTCAAGGAAAATAGGAAATGACGGAATAGTAATATTTAGACGTTTAGATTCCTTTATTCAAGCTTTTCTTATCATCATCTTGAATGCAAGTGAGCAAAACTCAAAACGATTAGGGTTATGATACATTTCATTTAGCGAAAGAACACATTTGAACTATTACAGAGACAATGAATTCAGCTTTTTCATTATAAGAACTTCCTTCTTCCTTCTTCCGCGTATGAAATATATAGTTATGACATTTTGAAGGAAACATATAAGTTAAAGGTATGATTACTTTCCGCAGGCAACTAGCATTGAATAGAGTCAAGATTAACGAATACAGCTTAATTGTAATACTTTCAATAATTTGTTAATAAAAAATATTATAACAAGTCAGGGTCATATCTCAGAGCACATCAATTTTTCCAGTAGATGTTTTCTTCCTTAGTGGTTTCATTTTCCAGTTTCAATAAATGAATATTATTAAACAGAAATTTTGTTCCCACGTATACCTCCTGATAAATATTTAAAATGTTGATGATAAAAACAGTTTTTATAATTATTTACTACTGACATTTGGATTTTGGGCAGTTTCTGAAATCTCCTCATTCCTAAATCATAGAATTTGTTTCAGACTTTGACCATGATGAATCTTCCCATTTCAAGGTGAATGAGGACTTTTATTTTACAGTGCTCTAAGTATTACAGAGTTATTTTTTCTTCTTACATTTGCCCAAAACCTTTATTTGATAAATTATACAATTTTTTAAAAAAACTATTATTATTTTGTTGCTGTTTATTTTATTATTTTTTTCTGAATCAATGCTATGAAAATCAATGTTCTTGTAGTCAAACAATTTATACTTTTGCACACACTCTCTTTATATTTATTAATGTGTACAATATGGTACCTCTCAATAAAACAAACTTATATTGCTCTCTCATAACTAATAAATTTAACATTTTAACTACATTTAGATGAGAGTCTTAGCAAACTGATGTTATAGAGAGTCCTGTAAATATAAATATATATATATATACATATATATATATATATATATATATATATATATATATATATATATATATATATATATATATATATATATATATATATATATATATATATATATATATATATATATATATATATATATAGTGTACTGACGAATCGTGTACTTAGCCCTCACTTATTTGTTTCTGAATGCATGTAATAGAAGCTGTGTTATTTAAAAATTGATGCCATTATGAATTTCTGTGTGAGGATTTACAATACCTCCTAAATAAATACAGTGCTGTTTCGGTTTCACATTTAAAGAGCTTGACTGACAAAGAACTAGTGCATAATGACCAGCGACAGAACGTTAAAGTTTTGACAGCTTATTGCGAATGAGACCAGATACATCATAGTTTTGTAACGTTCCACACATTTTGATTTAACACAAGCACTTTCTAACATTGTTACACAGTTCGAGCTAACACAAAAACTTGTAGACATTGTCACACATTTTGAGTTAACAAAATAACTTTAGACATTGTAACATTTTGTATTAGCACCAGACGTTTTCGACATTTTCTCACATTTTGAGTGAAGAAAAAGAATGTTTAGACGTTGATATTCAGTTTAAGTTAAGACAAGCAATTGTAGACATCGTCACAAGTTTGCGTTATCACAAGAACTTTCAAACATTGCCACGCATTATGAGTTATCACAAGAACTTTTAGACATTGTCACGCATTATGAGTTATCACAAGAACTTTTAGACATTGCCACGCATTATGAGTTATCACAAGGACTTTTAGACATTGCCACGCATTATGAGTTATCACAAGAACTTTTAGACATTGCCACGCATTATGAGTTATCACAAGAACTTTTAGACATTGCCACGCATTATGAGTTATCACAAGGACTTTTAGACATTGCCACGCATTATGAGTTATCACAAGAACTTTTAGACATTGCCACGCATTATGAGTTATCACAAGGACTTTTAGACATTGCCACGCATTATGAGTTATCACAAGGACTTTTAGACATTGCCACGCATTATGAGTTATCACAAGGACTTTTAGACATTGCCACGCATTATGAGTTAGCACAATTGCAACATGAGATGATTCTTGAAAGTTCACTAGATGTACTATAACGTGTTTTGTTTTCTATTTTATTGCTTCTTTTATTTTCAAATTCAATCAGGGCGTCTTTAGCTATGTAAATCCTGTAAGCATGTTTGTACTTAAATTTTTACAGTTAGCCTATATTGATATATTCTTATATATAGAGCATTCTTTCTGGAAGTCAAAGCAGTATTTTTTATGCTTGCTAAGTCAATATTTATCATATTTTGTAAGACTTTGAACTTAGGACAAAAAATAATATATCCTAATAATCTATGAAAAATGCGTTATTGTTTCAAAATTAAAAAAAATAACAAAATTGCTTAAAGTTTATTGCATGCAAATATGAAATGAGGGTTTTGAACACGTGTAATATAACCATGGTAACATACTCGCGCTTCTGTGTATAGTGACCTGAATATCAACCAATCGGATTTTCACCTGTTAAATATGAATTTAACCTTTAAAGCATTATGCAAAAGAAGCGGAAACGTCTTTACATAAAGCTTTTCCCACCATTAGAAAAAGATTTATTTCCAGTCTAGTTGATTCTTCGCTTATTTATGGATCAGATGATTCGCAGTCTAAGTGTACATTTGCAAACCTCTCTCGTCAGTTGGGTTAAAAAAATGAATCCCGAATGCCCGCTATTAACAGTCAAGTGTTAGAGAGTGGCTCTGAAAATCAATTGCCCAGTGGTCACATAGGTCGATGCTGACCATTAATATTTGACCAGTGGCCATATGAAGTGACGAAATCAACCAGACCTCTTTGACAAGTTGACCAAGTGTCTATCAAATCTTTGTCTTCATTAAGAGACTGAAGTGTAACTTCGGAACCTTTCGAGATAAAAGATCATTAATTGTGGAATTGCCCATTGTCAGTTGTTATTACAGAGAAGAGATGAAATGTTAGAATTGACTGTTCAAGATTAAGTTGTCTAGAAATCAGCTTAACTTTAAAGATTTTTGTGCTAATTCTAGTTTATAAGCATGGTGTTATTCATTTATAATTCTTCAAAACATCAATTATATGCATCGTGTAGTGCAAAATCTATCTATCTATCTATCTATCTATCTATCTATCTATCTATCGATCGATCTATCTGTCTTCTTTTTCTTCTTATTATTATTATTATTGGTGTTATTGTTATTATTATTATTATTATTGAATCAAAGTTATTTAACATAACTCACAGACCACATGATAATTTGTGTAGTTGTTTTTATCATTTTGTTCTTTCTTCACTTACTGTTGAATTCTCTCTGCTATAACAAGCAACACATCATATGGTTTCTTTTATAAAAGGCAATGAACTGTACAGTGTAGTCAGATGCAGTGAGTTCTACGATGAATCTGATATACAAACATCAAATATGTCGCTAAGTTTATCCCCAGTCAAAACACTACTGAGTTCCCTTTTATAAAACCTTGTACGACTATGCTAGAAAAATAAACAAGGCTATTTAAATGAATTCCCTACAGCAGATCAGGCGGACAAGATGTATGTTAAAATGATAAATAAGCTGTTGTATGGAACAATTGAAAACCAGACAAAACATCCTACAGAAACAACACCAATAACGCTGGTAAAAATTAAAGAAAACAAATTGGAAGTGAATGATAATACAGAATTAATTGCATTTATTTACACGGGAAAAAAAAACAAAATATTTATTGACGGTAATATTTCGTAAGAGTAAATCGTCCATTGGTTTCATTAAAGAAGGAAGATCCCTATTTGTTTAGCCTTTCATAAAACTAGTGACAGCTGTTGAGGTTTTCGAAGAAATACATTTTATGTATATACCTACTTAAGTATTTATAAGTGTTATCTACCTACAGATAAAACAATGTTTAGTAGTACTCGTAAAAATATCATATATTTAAAATTATATTGTTTCAGCTACTACATATTGTCAATGCATACACGTACAACTATACATTTTCATTCACTTTTATCATAGCGCTGATTGTGTATCATATAATAAATATTACATGTTATCATGTTGGAAAATGTGGATAACCTTTTTATAAATGCTATGATATTAAAACAAACAAAATTTGTGCTGATCAATGTATCATTACAAACGCTGAGTTAAATAAGATATATGTATGTGTATATATATATATATATATATATATATATATATATATATATATATATATATATATATATATATATATATATATATATATATATATATATATATATATATATATTCTTTTTTGATGAATTTAGTCTGATCCCAAGATGAGCAATGCATTGACGTGTTTCTTGTTTTTCATGTTTTCTTTCGAACTGCAACTAATGTACTTTAAAAAGGTTTAAAGTAGATAATCCTATTTAGCAATGAAAGGCCATGAAAGGTAACTACATATTTAAGAATCGTGGCAACAAGTGAATGAATGAACAATTTAGATATATAAATAAATTGCCTCCGTTCAGTCGAACGTAAAGATTTTCTAGCCTCCACGGCTTCAAGAAGGCAATGTGGATCAAGTAATAAAGCTAAACAAAAGATGATGTTAAGCAGTCGGCAAATAAAGTGAAAACCATATCGACAAAAGCAATTCATCTAATGTGAATTGACTGTAGGATGCAAGTGTCATTGTGTTACTGTGGGCAAGACAAATAATAATTGTACCATATTGAAATGTATATTGTACCATATTGAAATGTATATATACTTGTACCATATTCAGATATAAATGTAAATATATATATATACTTGTACAATATTCAAATGTATACATATACCTGAACAATATTCAAATGTATATATACCTGAACAATATTCAAATGTATATATACTTGTACAATACTCAAATGTATATATACTTGTACAATATTCAAATGTATATATACTTGTACAATATTCAAATGTATATATACTTGTACAATATTCAAATGTATATATATACTTGTACAATATTCAAGTATATATATATACTTGTACAATATTCAAATGTATAATATACTTGTACAATATTCAAATGTATATATTTACTTGTACAATATTCAAATATATATATATATATATATATATATATATATATATATATATATATATATATATATATACTTGTACAATATTCAAATGTATATATACTTGTACAATATTCAACTGAAGATATACTTGTACAATATTCAAATGTATATGTAACAACATTTTCATATTATACATTGCAATCAATTAATTTTTATACACAAGTAATATGTCCAACACACATTATAACAATGATAATAACGTTAGTTATAAAACTAAACCTTTGCAATATGACTTACAATATGACATGCAATTCGACGAACAAACAGCACTAGATATATCGCTGTATTATGTATGAATATATTTTAAAAGACGATTTTAAAGAAATATAACGGAGACAAACTAAGAAGGGAAGTAAAAAGAAAAAATTGAATTGATTTTTATTGAACATTAGCAAAGACAAAAATGTATGCCAAAGTGTTTAGTTTATGCTCATTGGTTGATCTTGATTAACTGGTGACAAATGTAGCAGGCAACAAATTTTGGTCAAATGCTTCAAACAGTTTACAAGTATTATATGTGTATAAAAAATATATTTTCTTAGTATTATACGTAAGGTATTCAACAGTCAATGAAATGACCTGTAGCGAAATAAAAATCGAAAATTCATTGAATGTCAAATTTTATATCCTCTGTGAAACTATTAAAATATGGTATCTTTTTAAACAAGGGGTAATGTTCTGTCCATTTTATACCGAAAAGCGTGGCTATTGTTTTTATTTTGATATTTTGAAAAGTTTTCTTGGACAGTCAAGTACGCTAATTGTGAAATAGAATTGGAAATTTATGAAAACAACGAATAGATGCAAACATATTAAAGGGATGTAAACATAATAAGAGCTGATATATATATATATATATATATATATATATATATATATATATATATATATATATATATATATATATATATATATATATATATATATATATATATATATGTATGTATATATATTCATTGGCAAATATGATTTGTTTTAAAACATGAAAATGCAAGCTATCCTATTATTTAGAATATGCAAAATACAGTGCCGTACTTAGCCTTTACATTTTTTATTGCTCTAACGTTATAATGAAAATGAAGAAATATTTATTTTCATAAAACCCCTGTTGCCAGCTTAATGCATATTTCCTTGTTATTTTAATCAAATTTGTTTTTCAGTAATGACGTTAAACAACACACTTATTTCATTTTCAAGTTATCATAAATAACCTGTACTCACTTTACACCCTTTATCATTAGTATGTATTTTAATTACATTGACAAAGTTTTCTAATTTTTAAATAAGCATTAATAAAGACGAGTGAGAGTTTAGATAAAAATATTTACTATTACGATGTCCAACATTTAAAAATTAATAAAATTATTAAAATTAAATTTCCTTTAAAAAGAAGGGCAAATGAATAATATATAAAGCATGTTAATGAATACGGTAAAACCTATTTGCCTATTCCAGCAAAATGTAAAACTGAAATTAAGCAAGCTGGTAATTAATTGTCTTTATATCAAATAACTATGAAACCTTACAGTTGTGATAGATTGATGCAACCCGCTTTCAATTTATTGACCTCTGCTTGTGTACATCACCATATAAACGTGTTTGGACATGCAGCTATACAAAGATTTGGAGTCAATATCACACTCTGTTTGTTATCGTTTGCAATTATGGCAACGGTTTTCCTAATATTTACATGACCTTCTGTAATAAAACTGCATCCGTGTTTTGTTTCTAGAAATAATATGGAGCCGAATTCTAATATACTTATCTTTCATTTGCCATACTACAAATGCTCGTTTGCTTGCCGAGAATGTTGCTTCAACATGTCTTGTACACTGAGAAAGAAAAACAACAAATAACAAACCCCTAAAATCCGTATTAGATGAGAAACAAATATTAGCATATCCAAAATCCCTTAGCTCAGAGTCTCCATTTGAATAATTCGAAAAGTCTCTATATAGATCGACGTTAAGCAGACACCAGTACCATTTGAAATGAAGGACTTAACGCTAACATGGAGTTGTATTGCCATTTGCTGAATACGGGTTTTGTGAGAGCAATAGAAAGAGTAACTCGATCGAAAAGATTTGTAAAAGGACTTGGCTTTCAGTCCGAAATAAAGAACTATTATACCAGTACACTTCATCGCAACGCACAGTAGAAAATCACAATAAGCTCTCGTTGGAAATTATTCTGCGCTAAATACAGAGAAGTCAATACAACACTAATGGCCATGTATAATTATAAAAGAGTAGTGCGGGCGAGCCTTATTAAATATATTTAAAATTAGGTTGGCGAAAGAATACTGGAAATATGGCATTGTTTGCGACTGCAGACTTTGAAGGGATTTGATTCGAATCTATGATGACAGAACCGCTTGCCTAACAACCTCACGAGTCGGCCATAAGCTAGAATTGTCAGCTGATAGACAGGCCCAGTAAAATCTTCGTATTCAATTTGTGATGAAAACAGTGATTATGTGAACGCCGATACTTTGCATCCGCCATCTCACCACGGCGAACCGTTCAGGCGTTATGAGTCCGTCAGCATAATACGTTAATCTCCTTTTTAGAATTGTAGTTCGTGCGGCTTCGGACCCAAATGCCCGTTTGTAACCCTTTGTTCATCAGAGTGGAACGGGGAGAATTTGAATTTATAATGTCTTAACGGTATACTAGTGAATAGTGTAATTGAGATTGGACCATAAGTTTCTATATTGATATTTAGTACAGTTACGTGAATCGAAATTCTGACGTAGTTCTTTAATATTTATAAAATAAGCTAACCGTATTTCGGACTTATGCCTTCCAGTATTATTGTACCAAAACGTTTACACATACTTATGTATTAAAGAAAACATAATTAAAACACATCATTTGTCCTTTTGACAATTGCTTTGATGGTTATTTTAAATTATTAGTGAAATTACTGAACTATTTAACTTGCTAACATTCTATTAAATTTTTTTATGCCGTTTTACTTCCTTTAATCAACTATCTTTACGTATTGTGCCCTGACATTTCGTCGATACACATAAACAGTCAAAACTAACTTGTAAACTTGTATACTGCCAACTCTCACTATCAATCATATAGAAAAATGAGAGTATATGACCTTTACTATCTGCAGAAACAAGTGTTTATGACCTTCACTACTTGCTAAACTAAGCTTTGATACCTTCACTAGTTGCACAAATGACGGTATACGACCCCTACTAGTTGCCAATAAACATTTATGACTTTCACTAGTTGCACAAATAACCCCATAAGTCCTTCACTATTTGCGCAAATAAGCGTGTATGACCTTCCCTAGCGCATGAACTGCACTAACTCGTCATGCTCATGACCTCATCAAAGTTAATCAACCAGGAGAAACAAAACATTTCTTCAAAGTAAAATTTGACAAATATATAGTCATATGTTGATCGTGGTCGAAACTAATTTGATAACGGATATCAATGGTTCATATCATGTGCATGAATGTGTGTGTGTGTGTGTGTGTGTGTGTGAGAGAGAGAGAGAGAGAGAGAGAGAGAGAGAGAGAGAGAGAGAGAGCAATTATCTGTATCAATCGGTAACTTTTTCCACTTAAGCGGTTCTTATTAAAGATTCATTACGCCCCTTTCCGCCAAACGCTGCTCCTCAGATGTCTGTATTGATGGGACGGCGAGATTACAAAACATCCAGCCCATTTCTTCTCAGGGAGTCCCTTTGACATTCTCCATCCCAAGGGTCAACATTGCAATGCCACATGTTTTCAGATTTTCTCACTCCCTCTCCACGTGTTGAAATCCTCACAGGTGTCTCACGAGACAAGTACTACGTTTTTATCATCCATATTTTGCAACTTTTCTTTTTATTGTAAATAGTTTCTTGTTTTGTTTTTCAAGTATCTCCACGATATACTTTATGTACTATTTTTAAATTGTATGGCATATAAATAAATATAAACAGCTTCGTAAAGTTTAATGCAAAACCTGCAGATTAACAAGCCTACATAATACTTTTCTGTGCTTGCATTTTTCCTGTTGGGTGTTTAATATCAACAAAACGTGTTACGTAATATCAAAACAGATCATTATGTAAAATCTTAACTTTAACGTTATAGGTGTAGCTAAATTTTCAGTACCAAGTCATTTGTTTTCCAGGAATTATTTCCACGCAATACCCTACAGTTTTAGGAACCGAATGATAATTTTTTTAATATATCTTCGCTAAACTTCCAAACGAGAAAGTAATATAGAGGAATAGAGAAAGGTTAAATTATTTAAGATTGATCTCGCTCGGACAGGTATTTTTTAGCTGCTTGGAATTACTATCAAAGTAAACTGAATTTATCCATAATCAAATCAATCATATCTTTATGTTACATTTTTTTTGTCGTATTTAGTAACTAATTAACAGTGTAATATTATCATATCCTTCAGACAAACAAAATAAAAATCAAAGAAAACTAATATATTTTCGATAATCATCTAAATGTCTTGCTTTTGTCAGTGTTTTATTATCGGCCTCGTTGCCATCTTTCATGAACTATACATAACCAAATTATAGTCAGGCTAAGAAAAAGGCCGTTATCAGGGCAAATATGGAGAATAAGTTCACTTATTCTCTTGAAGCCTGTTGTGTGAATTAATTGCCCAGTGCCCGTATGCACGTGACATAATATAGTAAAAGAGAATGACAACGTAACAATGTCGGAGAAAAAACAAGAATTCTGTTATTGAGCAAAGTGCTATACAATCTGGCAGTTCTTACGGTTGTTGTTGTTGTTGTTGTGTGGTTTAACGCCATTTTTCAGCATACGACAGGCTATACATGGCGACCAGTATTAATGGTGGAGGAATAACCTGGGAAAACCCCGGAAAGAACCACCGACCTACGAGTAGCTACTGGCAAGCTTTCTCACATACCCACATTGGCCGTATCCTAGACTCGAACCCACGCAGACAGAAGTGAGATGACAGTGATCCGTAACGGAGAACGCTTGAGACCACTCGGCCACTCGGGGCCCCCAGTTCTTATGATATTCTCAGAATGATATCAAGACGACTGATCAAAAACATACAGGCTGACATTGCCAGAAAGGATTTACTTTTCTGAACTAGACCAAAGAAAAAAAGTAAAGTTTAGTGGAAAACATGCAGAGACCGTCAAGAGAGTGTTATACGCAATATTTTTCGACGCAAAAGGCCCGGTCGTCAAGATACCTGTGCCTGTGTCTGCTAGTATCACTTATCAGTGCCTACAATGTGCTGCTAAAGGTAATGACACATTACGGCCCCGTCTCCGCTTGCCCCCCCCCCCACCCCCCGTGCTCGGGTATGCTCGGTATCCATCTACTCTATCCATGACAATCAATGCCATGGTGTATGAGCCCTCCTTCCCGACAGACGTCTTGAACGAACACAGCATCCAAACTTTGCTACATCTTACATGTAGCCCAGATTGAGCTCACGGTGATTTTTGGCTAAATTCCATCAACAAAGTGTAATCTTACAGTGTAAGAACTACCAAATAATAAATACAAAATAGCATTTAATAGCTGGATAATCAGACCGAGAAAGCATGTAGATATGCATCGCAAGAACTTAAATCGAATTCAGTGACATTACTTTATTGCACAGCGCAATGATATTCCGAAAGTTGCAAAGGTCATGTGCATCCCGATGGTGTATCTGTCATTTTGTCTGCAAATTTGTATCAGTTACTGCCTTGATAAAACGATTTTTGTGTAAGCTAGGTGTTTTCCCTTGTAAATACCCATTATTGCCATAACACGTGACTCTTTGGACCTTTTAGACACAGATACGATGGCCAGTCTTAAAATGCGCGAGAGAAGTTTGCTTTAATTCACCTGAGTGCTCTGTTCTTGAATAGACTGGTTAAGGAGAATTGCTTTAATTAGCAGAATAGCTTGAGTTTCTGACTTGGATGCTGTCTTATAATAATAATGCACAATATCTTGATTAGATTATTACACTAAGCATATGAAAATTACATAGAAAAAGCGTACTTTAACTTAATTGCAGGTTACTGTCTAATCAATCGTTGCGCAGTTTCTGAGCAACATCAGCAACACTGTTAGAAACTTTAAACAGGTATTTAATTTGCTGCCTAATTACGAAATAAATAATTAGCGTATCAGGGACAAATGTTGATTAAGAAATTGATTAAGCGCATATTACGCATAATTAGAAATAAGTTTCTAAATTTTACTAGTAACCTTGGTTACATCTAGGGAATCATGATCATGCCAATTCAAAGAAAAAAAAAGCACTTAATTTTTTCCAGTTCAATGTGGTTGTCATATTTTCAAGACTTAAATGGAGCGCCAAGACATTTACTTTGGACTTAAAACAAAATAATTAGAACTAAGACAATATTTGATCACAAAATAAATACTTTGCTCAACGGAGGCCTATTTTAGGCAAAACAAACGATTAAATTTCCTGATCACTCTAGTACATTCCCGCTGTTGGAATCAGCTTTAGTCACACATGCCGTCTTAGTACTTTCATACTATCCTGCAAGTTTGACAAATAAGAATTAAGTAGGAAGCTGGGATTCCTTTTTACAAACAGCTTAAATTTAAATTGCATTATAAACGTGTACATCATAGGTAATGCCGCTATACGCGACAGGTGTTCACGGGTACATAGTTTTAGAAAGGTAGAATACTTTTAAAGTTTAGTGGAGGGTAAATCAAATATTAACTTAGTAAAACATTGCGCTTGTATCTATTTTGGGTTTGACTTTACCGCAGGTACAAGCGAGTTTCCGCTACCTGTACTAGAAAGGGCATTAGGGTTAGCTTGCTGCGTCAATATTTTAACATAAAAATGCGTTTGCATTAGCTAGGTTTGTTGACGTTTCACGCTCTCGCGCTAGAAATTTTGTTGACTCTAAAGTGGCAGCCAAACAAGTTCACGGTCTATTCGTGAACGGGTACGGAAGCTGATGATATCTGCAACAGCGACTTAATCAATTGCAAATTATCCTGAATAAATATTGAGGAAATGTTTTATCCCCTTCTTACTTATTTGTAATATAGGATCTAGAATACCTTTGCAGTTCTGGCACTGCTCAAAATGTCAGGATAATTGCTTATTTGCATTTACAATGGAAACCTGTCTGATTCAGAGGAATGGCTGATTTAAATACATGACTAGCATCATCTTATAAGCTTTTCATGGTTTCCAGGGTGAAGATCAAACGTGTTCATTTCTCGTTACACCTGGAACCTTTCCTGGAAGACTAGAAACTCTCTCGACTCTAAAACTATCAGGCAGAAACACAATCGTTGCCTGATAATGGATGGGTACGAAGACTTCGTGGATCAATAGCAAAGTCACAGTCACGTGTTCATTGACTTTGCTACCAGGATGAGGAGGAATAACGACATCTGGCAAGACGTTGGTGGAACCCTTGCGATGTAAGTTCTCTAAAATACATTGCATGTTCGTTTCTGAATTAAATTAATCAGTTATCGAAACGAATACTGATGTGGAGATACACACACAAAAAGAAAGATTGAATGGTGGAAGATATACACACTGAACAGGAGAAAAAGACGTACAAAGATGTTCTCTCTTTGATCAGTGGGATACTAGTGAGGAATGTTCAATACAGAGGCGTAGCTATGATATTTTGCGCCCGGGGACAAACTATAAAATTGGCGCCCCAGCCCCCTCCCCGTTTAATCACATTTTTGAATATTACCCTTGTTTACTTATTATAATGTAACGTTGTAAGGCTCATTTTGGCGCCCCTGTACCTTGGCGCCCGAGGACATATGTATCCCCCTGCCCCCCCCCCCCCCCCCCCCCCCCAGCTACGCCTCTGCTTCAATATTCATTTAGCTGACAGATTAGCGCGATGCCTGCCTGATGAAAGTCTCAGATCATTCGCGGTGGAGCGGTGGAGTTCTAATCATATGTTAAGAGGGATGTTCAGTGGAGGAAAGACGTTGGTTTTTTGAACTCGTAAGGACTATTAAACACTAAGAATTTTCGGTTTCATCTTTCCCGACTTTTCAAATACCATTAACAGTTCCAGACTTCTGATCGCATTCAGAACCATGGTACAAATTTGGATTCTTACATATACGTCACGGTATCGAATTAAGCAAATATCCTTGATAACTTTGCTGCCAATCAATCACCTTTAAGACAGGCTATTCCATTAGCAGCCGAGTGATTATTGACCCGTAGCTAAGTAAATGTTACATAGTATATAACGTTGTCTGTGTTTGTGTCTGTCTTTCATCTTCTAGTGTTATTATCTGTATTATCATCAATATGGACATTGTCATCAGAAATATTGTAAGCATTGGTATAAACAATAACAATAACAATATTCATAGTAGAGGCAGTAGCAATGCTCTCTGTTGTTGTTGTTGTTGTTGTTGTTGTTGTTGTTGTACTAGTACTGTAATTTTCATAAATTTTCATACCACTGAATATTCTTATGTAGTTATTGTAAAGGAGATCTCCTTGAAAAGCTGTGTAGATTAACTAGGGGTTGTGATGCACGTCATCAGAAATGGATACAGACACTGAGAACAATATTATTTGTCTCCTGTTACGGTTTCATTAAAAAGATGGACAGCACACTGAAAACAAACGTGCTGCAACATTCTCAAACATTGAGTACAGTGTCTGGTATAATATCTTTTACATGCAAAAGTGCTGTGGAATTCTCAAAGATTGAGCACAGTGTACGCGTTCACTGCATCTAACAACGACAATTCGCACACTAATCGATGCAGTCGATCGTTTGAGAATTTATATGCACTTTTCAAAAATGTTAGAACCTCAGAGGTTCCTGCAAAGGTGTTGTGTCGAGTGTACGCGTACGCTGTATCAAACGACGAACCTCAGAATTTCATTACAATTACGGTGCATACTGCGCGCCATCAAGATATCATAATTACAGTAATTCGTCGCAGAGAGAAATTTAGCGATATCAATCGAATCATTATGACGTAGCATTCTCAGTAGTGGCATCCATCTTTAATAACGTCCATTAACTGCCATGTTAGGTGGTAGAATCTTATCTGAAATGAAAATGTCAACGAACCATTTTTGTCTCTATAATCTCTCCACCTGTTTTCCTGTTGCGGTTAGTATGTTTTTATTTGCTGGTAGGTTCATGCATAAATATTAAGTAAATTTATATAAATTAACATCCAATTACTACATTTTTATAAGAATTACATATTTACTAAGTACACCATTACTTAAATCAAGATGTGTTCATGTAATTGCTTGTTTCCCTGTGTGAACAGACAAGCGATAAAGGTAAATCACCATTAGATTAATGGCAATGATTTGCTAAAATTACCGGTTCAAAATAATTTATTATGTAGAACACAAAACGACCACAACGTTAGTTATGTATTTTAATCAATCTTTCTAAAAACAAGCAGAAAGAATCAGAAAATTACATTTTTAATGCGACTTTGCAATAGAAAAAAGAATTTTGAGCTACAGTCATGTGCGTTTATAACCATTATGTGTTGTTGCGTGTTAATTACATATTTTCACAATACATACAAACTTGCTGCCATCAAGGGGTGTTACTTTTTTATTAATCGCTTTTCGGCATAAAATGAAGAGTGTATATTTTTAATCACCAGAAATTTACTCCTTGGTCGAATATCCTTATTCTTAAAACGTGCAGATATGCCGTTTACTTCATAATATACACCGCTGGGCAGACAAGGGGAGGTAACCGGTTTGAAGCAGAAATTATTGGGTATAAGTCAATAAGGTGACAATTAGACTCGTAAACAGTAAGCATTATTGTAAACCGACCAAACCACGATAACTCTTCACCAATCTTTAGTCAGGTGTTTATATATTTGGGACATGGCGATCTCAGAATATGCAGATAGCTTATCTAAATTGACGTGATATTGATTTTTAATTTAGATATTTTTATATAAGGGCCGCAAAAAGCAGGAACACTTAACGGTTTATATTTTTATCTCAAAACATAAAATGTGATGGTCATGTGATTACTTTTATCCTAATCTTGAACAATGTAAAAAGAAACCGCACGTATAGAATACGGTGTTTTTTAAATCCATTTTTTAAAACACATTTGCTTATTTTTTGCTAAAGGCGTGTTACAATTACTTTGTGAGAAGAACTATCGTTGTTTATATATTTATAATGCGAAAACAGACTGCAATAAAATAATGATTGCGATTCATCAAAAACGTGAAAGATGGAAATATGCAAAAACGAAATGCTGCCTCTCTCTATCGCTTTAATAGAGAACTGAAGAAAAGAAACGTTTATTTAGGCTTGCGTGACAGATATCATTGTTTATTTAGGCTGGCATGACGCATCTCACTGTTTATGTTTTTTTTTTTATTCCGTCACTGAGGTATACATATCAAAACAAATACGTTGGTCGTCCATACATCCTATTGTAAGCGTGGTCCGCACGTCGCTCATCTTTTTATCTATCCATCTATGTAAACACCACTGATCAATCCAGCTCTCTCTATCATGGCCGAGCAAATAAGAAGGATGTAATGGACGATTGAAGAAAATAGATTCTGTATATATGTTTTAAAGCGTATGTATACAAGTTGACACTGACTGCTTGTGACTTGTCCCTAGGCATCTTTTAGGTGAGGAACAAAGACAGCTTCTTAACAACAATTATCACCTGCAGAATGCTAAAGAAAATAATTAAAATAGAGATCGACAGAACGATTAACTTAATGAAAGAAAGTTTAAATAGAGATAGAAAGAAAATATATAGTAAAACAATGAAAATACAGATATATGTGTAAAAACGCTTAACAGTGACTTTTAATAGCAAAACTGGAAAGGAAGAACGAGAAAGAAAGAAAAAACAAGAACAAAATATATATACACATTCATCATGAGTCACTTACAAGATAAATCACTCTATTCCAGCTACGTGGATTTATAAAGAAGTGCCGGTGCCAATAGTTAAGATTGGACATGGTCAGCAGAATCTAATTCATGCCACTAATCATGTAGTCTTTTCTGGTTCCTGAAACACGATTTACAGGTTCCATTATTTCTCAAAGAAATATTCGCCAATGATTTTAAAGGAAAAAAGGCATTCTATCAATATCTATAATCTGTCGTTCTTTCTTTGTTCTCTCATGATATTATGTATGTTGTTTCTTTAGGACTCTCTACAGTAGTACTGGTACCACTCCGGTGGCCTAGTGGTTAGAGCGCCCACCTCGGATGCTGGAGGTCGTGGGTTCGACTTACAGAACTGGTACTAACAGCTACCTCGCTTCGCGCTCAGCATTAAGAGGCTAGTTTTTGATTGGTCGGCCTTGTGTCAAGATAATGTGACTGGGTGGGACATAGTGCTACATGTCTGCGGCATGATGTCCCAGTGCTAGACATCGCTATAAACGGTCACACTGCAGACATCGTAGTGATATGAGTAAAATTATCAAAGCTACGTTAATAATCCAAATCACACACACAATAGTGTGCATTTTCGGCTAATAGTGTGTTTGTTCACAGTCACTCGCAAGGAAATTAGATCTGTAACGACTTAATTGTTGTAGAAGTTCACTCTGTAAGTAGTGATCGAATCCTATAACAGCACGTCAAAAATATGCAAATGGTTCACTTGCTATAAAAAGCTGAAATAGTTTCGTGATTGCGCTTTGGACATGTCACCTATCGTGTAAAAATATTTTGTGGAAGATGAAATTGAAGCGTAAACTTAGTATCTGTTACACCTTTATTTGCTCTGGATACGAATTATATTGTCAGGGATTGTTATCCTTCTTTTAACTTGGCATTTCCAATATGTTTTCTGTCCATTCCTTTTCCATGTTCTAATATTAATTGGTTTGCGTGAATGTGTTAACAGCGCTCAAAAAATTCGCAGTACATATTATTCCATGAAATTTATCGTATTTTAGCTAAGCAAGGATATCTATGAAAATCTCTCTCTCTCTCTCTCTCGATCGATCGATCGATCGATCGAATAAAATCAACAGTGAAAAATGCACAAAATCATAAGACCTACCGTTTGCTGAAATCATCATACTATTCAGAGATGCAAACAAACAATGTAACAAACAACAAACATGTACCTTTACATTATCTATTCGGAACTGCTTTAGTTTCTTCGTAAAGATAAGAAACCATGCGCAGTACTCCATCCTGACCTAATCTGACATCAAGTGAATGAAGACCAGTTTGCAGTTATACTTTTATCTTGAAATTTAAATTATTTGTTTTAAAAATAAAAATAAAAGTCTCCTGGATTCCAGATTTACGCATCGCAACAAAGAGCGAAGAAAATCAGTCATGTTTTATCGCCCATTACCATTGAAATATTACCTGTTGCACGTGGTAAAAACTTTAGTTGATTACCTCAATAGGTGCTTGACTCAACTTCAGTTACCTATGTGTCTCCCTACACTGTTTTAATGATGGCTACTTGGCAACAAACGTTTGGGTAACAATTGTGGATGTCTTCTTTCTTCTTCTGGTTATTAACAACTCAGACTCATTCATCTTTCAACGATAATGTTTACGATTATGATGCATCCCATATACTCTTCAAAGGTGGAATATAAAAATGTATATTTTATGAAAAAATACTAAGAAGAGGTTATTCTTGTATGTATTGCATTGTTTTCTCTAGCATTTAGTATTCCTGTAGCATGAGTAGACCATTGTAAAATAATGTAATTATTTTACAATAAATATTTTTCAAGAATACCGAAGCGATTTTAGAAAACAAATTGTTTGCTAATTGATAAAGCACATGTTTTCGATCATTTTGCTTTTAACTAATATACTATTAAATTACAAAACTATGTTTACACCTCTGGAATACAGAAAGGAAATTATTGACAACAAAATATGGCAACCAGTGTGAATTGACAAAACATTTGTTAATCTCCTTCATTTATGACAGAAACGTTCTTAAACATCAAGACAAAAATATTCAGATATATATATTTCTACGAAGAGCTGCTGCTGTTAGTAGTCGTTTAGCTACTACTAATATATATAAGAGATTGGTGAAAAGATATCAGAGGGAAAATATATATGCGTCAAAATACAGTGTATTACGTTGTTAGCTTTTCTGTTTTTCGTGTTTAAGTTGCATGTATTTCACTTTCTGAACTATTGAATTGATATTTCGGCCGGTTCCCACTTACTTTCGACAGGTTATTGTGCGGTCTAGTCAAGTTTCTATCTCGAGGTTCTTTCTCATCAGTCCAATTGAGCTAATGCAAGTAAATCAAGTCTTTGTCAGGTCTAGTCTAGTCATTGTATCGACTGAACTGAGTTTGTATTCTCACAGTCCATTTGGGCAAATTGAAAATGAGATTCGTCTTTGTCAAAATATGATGACGATGACGTATACAGTGCCGTGCTTGTAATGCTACATATTATAGTAGTGGACACGTACTGGACATACAGAAATAAAGTTATGCTGGACGTGTACCCGACATACAGAAATCATGTTGCACAGGACGTGCTTGGACATTGTTACGAGTCTATGCTCTTAAAATTATTAATATTAGTTGTTTACATTAATTGAAATAAAAAAAATATAACAAAAGTCAATCAGGTCAAGCAGAAATGAACTCAGTTTTGGACAAGGTCAAATCCAGCATACAATGTTAAATTAAAATAGCATGTAAAGAAATGAAAAATTATAAACTAACGAACAAACAATTAAATTAAATATTACTCGACATACAGAAACATTGTTATGTAGGCCTTGTACTCGACACACAGAAACATTGTTATGTAGGTCTTGTACTCGACATGCAGAAATCATGTTATATTGGTCTTGTACTCGACATACAGAAATCATGTTATATTGGTCTTGTACTCGACACACAGAAACATTGTTATGTAGGTCTTGTACTCGACATACAGAAATCATGTTATATTGGTCTTGTACTCGACACACAGAAACATTGTTATGTAGGTCTTGTACTCGACATGCAGAAATCATGTTAGATTGGTCTTGTACTCGACATACAGAAATCATGTTATATTGGTCTTGTACTCGACATACAGAAATCATGTTGTACCAGACGTGTATTTGAAATACAGAAATTATGTTGTACCAGACGTGCATTTGACATACAGAAATCATGCTGTACCAGACGTTCATTTGACATGCAGAAATCATGTTGCACCAGACGTGCATTTGACGTGCAGAAATCATATTGTACCAGACGTGTATTTGACATTCAGAATCATGTTGTACCAGACGTGCATTTGACATACAGAAATCATGCTGTACCAGACGTGCATTTAACATTCAGAAATCATGTTGTACCAGACGTGCATTTGACATACAAAAATCATGTTGTACCAGACGTGTGCATTTGACATACAGAAATCATGCTGTACCAGACGTGCATTTGACATACAAAAATCATGCTGTACCAGACGTGTGCATTTGACATACAGAAATCATGTTGTACCAGACGTGCATTTGACATTCACAAATCATGTTGTACCAGACTTGCATTTGACACAGAAATTATGTTATACCAGACTTGCATTTGACATACAGAAATCATGTTGTACCAGACATGCATTTGACATACAGACATCATGTCTTTATGCGACTACACGCTTCTAAGTATACAGAGAGAAAAGAAAATATAATTTCGAAATACGCTTTGTACACGTTTTAGAATTACACAGTTTTGTGGTTGGATAATAACGTTATATTCTGTATTTACCGGAACAAATAATATTTTCTACTGTTACATTAATACTCACAACTTGGTCAGGGTGTATCCTACAAGACATCATTTCTGTTACCAAATATCTACTGCTAGATTTAAAGGAATACATGAGGTTTTATGACAAACACCGGGTTTTATTTGCAAAATACACAAAGAGGCGTCGACGCAGTTCATATGGGGATAGTTTGATTTCTTTTATGATGTATGTAGATTGTGAATTTTAATTTCTACTACAAAAACACTACATAAACTACACCCAATTTTCACGAGCATGTTCGTACGTGGGACACTTAACATTAAAGTGATATCTTCTACATCAGCACAAAACAAAGCACAGTCTTTGAACATTTTTAAAATTCTCTATATTTACTATTAGAGGAAATGTTCAATTTCCGAACATAGAAAAAGAAAATGGTGAAGAGTTTGAAAAAATCTATATGGTTTTGACAACTAAACTCGTTTCTGGTTTTATTATAGAAGCGTAATTTATTCATTGCATTTAACTCTCCATATATTTGACGTACATAAATGTTTCACAACGTTGTTTAAATATAATGGAAAAGTAGTTCTCATCACCCCCACCTTCCTGACTTCTCCCATTGAAAACAGTATATTTTTTACTTTATTTTCCCAACAATCGGAGTCCGTTTAATATCAATTGTAGGCTATAACTTTGTTTAACGAATCTATCTTCAGTTATCTTTAATAATTTGAACCAACACCTCTAGTATATATTGTCAATTTCTTTGCATTCTTTCTAATTCATTATAGATACATGCATTGGGAGTGTATTTTAAAATAACAATAATATATTTACTAAATGACGTATCTTCAATGTCGATTGATTTGTAAAACTCCAAGGTTCTGACTGAGAATTAAAAATGGTACTCTTTTAGTATAAGGTATTTTGAGTAGAGCTTTTTGGTGACAGTTTACCAAACTCTCTCCTAACTATAACGTCCCTTTGCTTCTTGTGTTGCTAGCGTACAATTTAGGAGAAAATACACAGCCAGAATATTTTTAATAAAATATCGTCTCTCTCAGGAAATCATCAGGCTACAAACTTTTTGTATCCTCTCAAATACCCACCTTTTCTAAAAAAAAAAAACTACAGTTTTAGTGTCTTCAAGATTTATCCATCCTTCCCAGATGTTGAACTATTCTTTTAGTTTGGCTTGACTTTCATTTAAAGTTGACGTGAATATTTTTCTGTGGATTGGTAAAAGGCTAGCCCAAGTATACTCTTCAGGCATGTTTATATTCCCCTTTTTGTGAATGTGTTCATTAATATATGTTTTCAAATATATCTCAGATCAAATAATTTACTGAAAATAGACAATACAATAGGTATCATGGCATTTCCAGATTTTCATGGGGAATATTGCTTTATATAACATTTTGGTATAATGCATATTAAATAATTCTAACAATTACTAATGTCATCCATTGCGGTTTATTTTTCCATTTAACAAGGTATTTGGAATTTTTTGAAATCTCCAGAATCGTTTTGAATCTTTACCTGAAAGTGCTTTGTCAAGAATTGCCTTTTCTTTGATGTGATTGTGCCTGATTTTCATTGTGTACATATTTTGTCATATTATTATTTCTGACGTTTATAAGTGCATCATTCGTGCATTGATGTTTGCTGCTTTTACAGATTGTATCATACCAGAGCTGTTTGGTGACCGCAATCCATCAATTCTTTTATAATTCTGATTTACATTCATCGTCTTTGCTGATGTACAAATACCGTCCGTATATTAATCTAAACCAGCATCGAGTTCGCTATGCTTTATCATTGAGAGTAATGCAACTAATAATAATAATAATACAAGCGGTGATGTTACCAATAAACAAGATATCACAAATGATTTCACCAATTATTGACCCATCTCTTTAATTAGCTGTATAGGCAAAACCCTGGAAAGAGTTTTGTTTCAAACATGTATACGATTACCAAATGGAATCAATGTTATTTACAATTGCCTATTTCCAAATCACACAACCTTGTATCCACTGATTGACATATTCTATGATATTTTTGCAGCATTCGATCGTGGAAAAGAAATGCCTGTAATATTTTCTAATGTGTCTAAGGCACTCGACTGAGTCGGGTATACAGGTCTTATGCATAAACGTAAAAGCTATGGAATAGGGTCCGATAGAGCACAAACTGTTGTTTTGAAAACCACAGAATCCCAAATTATGTCTGTTTCATCTGCGGTGCCCCAGGGTTGAGTTCTAGGACCGCTATTATTTCAAGCATATATTAATTATGTTGCTAATAATCTAGATAGCATCACCTGACATTTTGCCGACGACAGTTTGCTCTCTTACGCGTCTAGAAACATGCAAGATATCCGATATCTACTCGATGCTGACTTAGAAACTAACCAAGACTAGTTAGATCAATGGTTGGTAAGCTTCAACCCATCCTAAATTGAAGTCATGCTTTTCTGAAATAGAAGAACCCATTCTCTTCCAAACTGAAGTTTCAAACTGAATCACTCATACACGTTTGGGCCTTACACTTTTTTATACATGTCCACATACTGAAAATATATTTAAGAAAACATTTAAATTGCTAAATATGTTAGGATTCCTTAAATACGCGCTCCGTAGAAAAACTTTAGATGAAATTTACTTAACACCTATAAGGGTTATTTTCGAATATGGATATATCGTTTGGGATGGATGTTCAAAAGCATGCTCAGATAGATTAGAAATATTGCCAAGATAGTCACAGTTCTAACAAGTTAAATTAATTGTTACCTCCTTCGGTGGGAGAAACGTTACAATTTACGTAGTCGAAAAAAATCTCTATATTAAATTCCAGATTTGAAATAACAAAAAATCGGAAAGCGATTATTTAATACGTTAAATGCGTATTACCCAGCTCAGTAATAACGTTCCTTGTTATTAACTTTCTGGTAATCGCAAATACTCTATTATTTATTCTAGGATCAGAAACCAATGTAACTACCCCAAAAAGGCTTAATATGACAATCACCTGTGAAGTAGAAGTACAAAGTGAATATAATTATATTTTCCAATGTACTCAATGCATATTTCATAGAAGAAACTAATGCTTAATCTTAACCTAATGTCCGTCACAAGGTCTTTAAACACGCTTTCATTTACCACACCGGAACTTGCAACTGAGTAACATTTGAATATGTTTGTGTTGTTTGAAAAGTCCACTAAGGATACGAGACGTTTAAAGTAGCGTTTCATCGTTTGATTGTAAAAATAAAGACTATTATTAATGTTACCCTTCCTCAGACTGTATCATGACCAATTGATACTGATGTATGTGTATTATGTGATAAATGCAAATCCTTGCGAAGTTTGTTAACATGTTTCCTTGCCTTTGATATCGCACTTCGTTTTTATTTTCTCGAAGCTCTATCTTTTAACTATCAGCACACCCAAGTTCTTTTTGTTATTCTTTCTTCTTTGACTTTTCACGTTTTATTAATTTGCATCACCGTATTTGTATGGGGTAGTTTTAATTTAATCGATAAATCTCGTATAACTGATATTCTACAGTGAAATGATACTCAACCTCCATATAATTTGTTTGGTGTTGCCCACATCAGTTTCAAGTCTAGGCATCAAGCTCTATCCATTTTAATTTTTAATGTGAACATTAAGCTGATTCGTATCAATATTTTCATAAAATGAAACTCAATTTATATTCCGTCAACTGATTCGCAACAATATTTTGTAAAATGAATCTCCAATAGTACTGTGTAACTTTTCCATACAATTGTGGGAAAGTATCAGTCCAGTAAAACAACACCCCACCCCACCCACCCCCACACACAAGCACATGTATTGTAAATACCTCGCGACCATAGTTAATATTAGCCATATATGTATTTTGTAAGATAATATTTATTCAAATTCTTATTATCAAAGTAGTAGTAACAAGGTTATAGTCATCAAGTAAAATAAAGGCTTTGGCACAGCAATGGTAATATTCCAGAAAATGTACAATCCTCCCATTAGCATATTAATAATAATAAGAATGGTGACAGATATTCACATTTATTTACTCAAAGGATACATAAAATTGAACGGCTTATTCAAAGTATTAATGAACTTGAGATGCCAATCTTAATAGTATCATACATACGTTTAATAATATCCAAACTATATCCCATATGATGCGATTTAATACGTTAATGCCAACAATGATTAAACCACAAAACTGCTCTTTTTATTTATTAATTAATTATACGTCAAATAATCCCTTGTAAAATAGAAACGTTATCAACATTACTCATATTTTTGTATACCGTTACGAATCTTTGATCTTAAACAAATAACATAAAACAGCGAAAACCAACAAGTTCTGTAAAATTCAATAAATATTTTTTCCCTAGAATACGAAAGTGAAAATTTACAAACAACTTACATTGACGAGAATTAAATCCTAAATTTTCCTAAATGTCTTAAGTTCCAACAAAATGTTAGTGGTATTCCAAATAAGTTCCAATATGTATTGATGTGCGCGTAGTCTCGAATGTGGTAATGTGCCAATAGCCTGAAGTGTGATTGATGACGTGCTAACAGTCTATTGATGTATTTCAATGATATAATCCAGAAATATTCTTGGCTGAGTTCACTATAATTCCAAATTTAAGTTTCTATCCAAAATATTTCTGATGAGCACTTTGTATTTCCATTGAATACTATTTTGAATAAATAATTCCACACAAATCACAAAAATAAAACAGATTCTCCTAAAGTTGTTAATGTAAGAATTAGTGATTTCGCAAGTAAACAACATTATGAAAAAATTAACTAACAAACAATAGCAGAACCATGATGAGGGTCATGTGTTCAATTCTACGCTAAGTTGTCAACAAAATCAAACATTATTTTAAAAAACATAGAAAACGTCAGGTGGACAAGCTCTTCATGAGGTAATTGAATCTCCTAGACTCTGATTAAGATAAACATGTAAACCTCCATTGATAATGATCCTAATATTTAATCTGTTACGACAGAGAAATATTAGCCATGTAGTATGTTGGTTATAAACGTAATAGCCCTAGTTAGGTACATAGTAAACTTGATTTTGGAAAGGTCAAGTACAACATACAAATGTATGTAACATATCATTATTAAGAAAATAAAGCCAACGAATAATTCAAATTAAATAATCTTAGCAATACTGCATGTGTGCCAATAAATACTGAATATAAAACAAACAAACATGTGAATATACTCTTTCAAAATCATTGACAGTATAAGTCCCAATACCTCACAGCAAAATTTCAATAATTCTGATATCAACTTAGCAAAACAGCTCATTGGCGACATATATAGATCTGTACACTCATAAATATATATTTGCACCAAGAATATTGCTTTACAGGATTCGGCAGAGAAAACAATGTCTTAGTCATCAGAGAGTCCGTCCCTTGTAAGAACAATACTAAGACCTACAAATTTGTTTGCTATTTCTAATATTGTGACACCATCACTAGACTTCATTTTTACTGATAATCAACAACCTTTTCGAAACATCACGATCGTGTCTTACTTTCCATCTATTGTTAATATTAATTCAGCCGTTGTGAAGAAATGTACGAGAACTCGAAACTATAACAACATGATTATCATACAGTAAAGCTAAGTCTTATGACACCCATGTAAATGCTTTCTTTGCCATGAAGCATTCAATCTTCTATTTTATCATATAAAAGCGTTGAGAATAAAAAAAATGGTAAGTCATGTATCTTACCATTCTCATCTGATACACGAAAGTCAAATACAAATAATAATATTATCATACAGAACCCTGGATTGACTAACACAGATTTAATAATTAGCTTAATATTTCCCATAATAACAAATAAATATTTCCCATAATAACAAATGTATTAACTTTATGCCATAGATTATCATATATCACAGATCAGATTCTTTAGTAAAATCGATAAATTACACACAACATATGTGTTTACTTTTTAATTGTATGCAAACTAAGAGCATGGAAAATAAAAATGTTATGGACGTTATTCATATTTGTCTAGAACCTGCCTGTACTTCAATAAATATGCCATATTTATTATGAAATTCAACAATGAAACAGCGCAGCGTAGTAAAGTTATACCTCTTGCATGTTAATGTCATTCAAATCACCTTAATTACACATTTTATCACCTAGCTATCAATCGTTGTTTGTGAGAAAAACAACTTTGAAAAATGCTAGAAAATAATATAAAAAAATATTTTCAATTCGAAAAATATATCTCATAATACAGGAATTAATTGATGGATCAAGACGACCACTCCGACCAAGATTTTTTAAAGACGTTATCCAGAAATATGTAAATATTACCTACTACTTAATTGAGCCAAACTTCAAAGAATTCCAGTCGTGACGACACGTCTCTAACACCATAAGTCCATTTTAATTTATTTTTAACCTTACTATCATCAGGTATATCCACTAGAATAATGCAATATATGCCTCGGCACAGCCGATGCAATCTCTTCAAGAAATGGTCCGCCAGATGTAAGATCAGCTCTAAGGTATGTACATTTCTTTACTGTTCCTAGATTTCTAGTCGTGTGTTACAATAACCAAACTCCTTATTAATTGTAAACGGTTCCTTTCTAAATGTCGTAATCGTTGTCTTAGTTTCTATCTATTGTAACGTACACTCCAACAGATCAAACACTTTCGAAGACAATTAAAAAATATAACGGTATCATCATCATATCATCATCATAAAGGAAATTAAAGCTTAGACATGCCAGCGTCAAAGCCAGTCTACCAATACATTAATTATACACCCCTCTACTATAACAATTAACAACATTGCAAGTAAGAAAGTGACAATACTCAGCATATTTTGCTTCAACTGTACAGACAAATTCGTTAACAATAAATATCATAATTAACCTTGGATTTAACCAGTTCATACACAGGTTTAATAATATGCAAAATATTTCCCCTAAGAAGCAATTAATTAAGTGTATGCTATAAATTATCTCTTATCACAAAATCAAGTGCTTTAGTAAAGTTGATAAGGCCACAAAACAGGTATTTTTCTATTTATTAATTGGATGTGAAATTAGCCCATGTAAAGTAAAAACGTCATTAATATTGCTCCTATTTTTTTCTAGATGGTGCCTGTTCTTCTATAAAAGGTTTTGGGCCCCTTTATTTAATTTATTATTTATTATGGAGGAAAAGAACTTAACAATGCAGCGTGACAAAGGTATACCTCTGCAAATGTCATTCAAGCTATATTGTTAATCATACAATTACCAAGCCCTCAAATCAAATTTCTGAAAATTATCCCCATTTATTTTATTTACAAAAATACATCTGAATATATCCTGACCAAGATCTATTTGGTACAATGGCATTTCTATGTTTAATTCACTAACCATCTTCTCCACATTTCTCAACGAAGTATAAAATATCGTCATCTTGTAAAATAATATCGATATGAATAACCCAAAGGATTCCATATATATATATATATATATATATATATATATATATATATATATATATATATATATATATATATATATATATATACACCCACACACGTTTACACGTTTATAAATTCATCGGCACAAAATGTTTCAGATACATAAAAAGGGTTCTTCATCTGAAGCATATTCTCTCGATGAACTATAAACGGTTATAAGGTTTTGTACCAAATAATATTTGCCTTCTTTCAATATATTATTTAACTATTATTTGATAATATCTCTCAATGTTCATGTTTGCAAATAAACGTCGTATTTTTTATTTTCAGAAGTGAGGAATAGCGGACCAATCATGGTGTTGAGAATAAGATGAATGCAGAAAATGTACTTAAATTCGCCATGAAAATGTTCAGATAATATGATCGTAGAGCATGATTTTAGGCACATATTAAACATTTCCAATTATTCTGTTATTTTGACACATTCTTCTTCATGTGTTTCAATCTATGATGATATTATTCTGGCCGCGACTGCCTCATTTTATAAAATTAAAAACGGTATCATGTTTGACTGCAAGGTGTGCTATTGCAAAACGAGAGGAACTGACACAGTGGCACATGTTTATAGCAATTTGTAATGTAGCAATAACTGACTAATTATGCAAAACAGTGAATGGTTTTAACCAAATATTTTCAATCAATCAGCGTGATTAACATTTTTTGTCACCTTATTATACCTTAAATTGAAATACTGTCTAATTAATACGTTGAACTTATAATCATTATCTTCTAACCAAATTTACTCCCTTGTAATTTTGTTTGAGAGAACATGCATTATTTCATTTTGTATGAAAGATATTTTAAATCATAAAATCTAACATATAATAATTTATGTGAAGTCAATCATCTCCATCAAACTAACCGTTAATCTAAGTCGCTAACTAAATTAATCAACATAGATGCAATGCAGAAAAAAAAGAAGTCAAATTCAAAGTGTTAAATGAATAAATAAATAAATACAATTCTTGAAATTAATTCGGATAGCAGAAACCTTTAATATGTTGTCTCAATATTCATTGACCGAAACATTCCTGAGTGATTTTGCTAACAAAGATTTTACACTTGTAAGTCTAAGTCACGTATATGTGAATTAAACTAGGATATTAGAATTAGAATTATCGATGCCAAACTAACTGTGAGTAAAACTGGTACAAAAATAGGGACTAAACATTATAAACAATATGCTTTAACAAGGAACATTTAATAAAATAAGAAAATTCCGTACAAATCTAACAGAGCTCTTTGCAAACGCATATAAATATGCCAATCAGTTCTTGTTGGGTCTGAATCTATAGGCTTCTGCATAATCTAGCATAATCTAGCATAACTTGCATAATCTAGCATAATCTAGCATAATGTAGACGGTTTATACTGAACATATTTGAGTAAGCAAAATGAATAAAAGAAGACACTAATGAAAACCAAAACAGCTAAAACAGCCCCAAAACTCAAATTATGCGATCTACAGACAAACACAAACATGCTTATTTAAATTTCCGTGGCTTTTGATCACGCTACGAAAGCATACACTAAATGTTTGAGCCCAACAATTCAACATAATCAGGTCAATTAAAATATATAACAAACTACATTAATAATACTTGTTGGACTGGTGTAAAATCCACAAAATATGTTCCTGATGGGAATATTGATATTATAATATGACCTCCTTTCGCTGTTGCAGTGCGGGATCTTATTTTATCCATGCGTATATTTATTTACTCCACAGTGATATGGATTGGGACTGAGTAAGAGATGAACAAGCAGATACAGATTCCGACAGCACAGGAGTCTGAAAAATATACGGTAATAAATGTAATTTCCTGACGCGTGTCAGTGGTCGAAACATTTCTTTGTTGATCAATAGATGAAATTTGAATGGTAGTAGATCAGGATACGTGAAGACAGGTATTGCAAACAATTGGTATCCTAAGAGACGAATGGGTCTTCATAGAGATACATAAAAGAATACAATGAGATAGTGTCTGCCATCATAATCAATGTTGCGCAATACGAATATTCACGGAAACAAGATAGCTCATGTGATCATCGATGACTTAAAACAAAACGTAATCAAGAAGTTTTATGTCACTGTTTATTTCAAACACCAGATCACAAGATAGATTCAGAAGGAAACATGGGTATAATAATTCCATCTATATTATCATACGTTTTTGACTGTATAAAGTAACAATTATGGAGAAGAGAATAAAAAGTTTTGAAATGTGAAACACAGATGACAAAAAAGCAAATTAAATTAAATGTGGCATGTCATTTAGTATTATATTTGCATGAACACAAGAATGACAAAAATGAAACGGAGTAAAGGGAAATCGAAAGAGCATGCATACGTTTTATAGTGAAACTTTTTTGATATTTTTGTTCTTGTGGCGATGAAGACGACACTACGAATAACACTGATACCGCTACTACTACTACTACTACTACTAATAATAATAATAATAATAATAACATCATCATCATATTCATCATCGTCATGAAAATATCACATTGTGCATATAAGAATCAGTTGTTGTTCTTATGTCGTAAAATCCATAATGTTGATGAATTTACTACATAGTATAAGATATGTTAAAAAAGAAAAAGAAAAGAAAAACATTACATTCATATATTGTATGGCCTTAGCAAATTTAGTAATAAATCCAAATTTATCAGATGTAGTGATATCTTTTATGATAGAAAATTAGTCTCTACTATCTTGGTACCCGGGTTAATAGTTATCCATTTTCTTTCGTATATAATAAGAAACAAGTCACTGCTTGTACCAGAAGATATTAATATTGATATCATCTGATGTTAGAAATAGTCATCCTTAAAAAGTAAGACATGATTATCTTTTGCATGCACAACATTAAGAGGATGGCCCTGAATATTGCCCTGAAATTCGTTTCTTTCACAATAAAATTCATCATTGGAATTAACAGTTATGTTTTTGTAACAGGCACTAAAATTGGTCTGACCTTTTGTTTCCATTTTATCCCCTTAATTTTATGGCAGGTTCTAGTCTAATCTGATGTCTCGAATGTAATCGATGCAATGCAGTCATCTGTACATACTAAGATGAATCTTCCCAAATCAAACTTGATAGTGCAGTCCCCACGACGAATCTGCAGCAAACACAGTGGTTAAACCAGATAAGCAGCTGAATTGTGCAGTATATAACACACATTATACCGTGCACATTCATTTTCTCAGTATCGTGGACAATTATATATTTCTTTTCTAATACAAAGTCTTATGTGCACTTGTCATAAGCAACATCTGTTAAATAATATGTCGTAATGCAAAGGAAAAAAAAACATTTTGAAAACAAAACCAGACTTCCTATAGGCAGTTCATTGATTCATTTCTAATTCATTATGTGAACAGGATAAAAAGACATTAAATATATTAAGAGTCAGAGATTGAGAATTAATTGCATTAAATTCCAGAAATCCAGGCAAGAAAATTTTTGCGGCAGGCTCATTAAACGTAAAAGGAAGAAATTTTACTTTGCGTTGAACAAGCCTTTGCTAAATATGAATAAAGCAATTACATATGTTCATGAAAACCTTTCATTGCTAACCAGACTGTCACTGATTTAATCAGACTGTCACTAATGCAAGCAGACTGTCAATGATTAAACCAGATTATCAATGCTTAAACCAGACTGTCAATGATTAAACAAGACTGTCAATGATTAAACCAGACTGTCAATGACATAATAAATCCAAACTCGATCTACTCCTCTGCTAAATCATAGAATATAAAACTTTATTTCAAATGAAATATTAGCATATTTTGTTTTGAAAAGGAGTAATTTATTTTATCATGGTTCATGCTAAATTGTGCGTAATGTCTGTGAAAATTATTCTTGTTTTGATAAGCAGTCTTCTCAATTAATCGCACTAGTACGATTATTGTTTGAATCGGTTACTTGATATTTTCTCCAATTCAGGGATTCATAATTTAATTATAGTTGGATGTTAATAGTAAAATAAAGATATTTTTTGTATGTTTTAGTTCACATATTTACTGCATTACTAATATAAGCACATTTTAATTTTAAAAGACAAACATTTTAACGAAATAATATCCATTGCAAACTGTAATCGATTATTAAACTATTGAAGAATGTATCCCTTAAACATGTCACGTGACCGAAGACCTGCATGAATTGCTGCGTGAAAAATCCATTTCAGCAGAGGAACATTAATTTTTCAAATAGGTGCATAAGAGAATTTTTAATTTCTTCAAATGTTTGGCACTTCTATCGCAGTTACTTGAGTTACGGTAGGTTAACATTGTTAAATCTGAACAAGAGGAGACCTTAACGTTTCGCACGCTGAACAGCCATGGCTTTGCTAATAGAGAGAAAAAGGGGGTGTTTTACATTGCATTAATAAAAACGAAAAACTCATTATATGTTACGGGATATTCATTATGTTGAACAAGACGAGAACGTCGGTAAGAAGCATCTTGTGTTATAAATGCTTCACTTGTAATTGCACTAGTCAGTTTAGAGATGTTCCATTTTAGTAAGTACCAATTTTTTACTCACAATTCAATAAAAACTTAATCTTTGTTGAAAGATAAAGAATATGTACATACTGGCAGACGGTTATTGTTGAAGATTTAAAAACCGCAGGAAGTACACATTTTTAATTGAGGATAGAATATTACTCTAAATATATTCCATTTAGATTCAATAATCAGCTATTTCTGAATTTGAATACAGTACTATCATCTTTAGCTTAAAAGACTTGGAACATTAAAGGAACATGATGAACATTTTATGCACACAGAAAGGAATTATTTACTAAAGCACACAAACGCTAACGTGCAAGGTGTTTAAATAATATCAAGAGAAAGTGGAGAAAAGGTCCTTAAGTGCTTTTGCTGTGTACAAATGGAAATTTAGTTGTTTTTTCTAATGTATGGGAAATCGTATTGATGGAACCATGATCTGTGAATAAGTAGTAGTTTCTTATGAAACTAAACTATTTTCTGAAAAGCTGATTGCATCGAAAGACGTGATATAATTAAATCGGAATATTATTTCAAATGTTTATCACATTATAAAACTTTATGAAAAAAATAATTAGCTGATGGTAAACGTCATATACGATAAAATGAAGTGTAATAAAAGTATTAGGTCTGGAGATTTTGCAAAAGAGTGTTCAAAATGTTCTAGAAAGACACGGCTCACTATTGTTTAAGAACCATTAACTATGGATATATGCCAGGATAACTATATGTAACTCAGAAACAATTTTTAATATTTGTACGTTTTCTAAAAGAAAATAAATCCAAGGAATTTTTGAAAAATAAAGTATCTAACACAAACTTGCTTCCCCAAGTATTGTCGATAGAATAAAAAAGTTACTGAAGGATATTTAGGTGATAGATTTATTGGAGAAAGCATTGGACACTGACTTTTTAAAACAAAAATGTTGACTCAATTACTTTTGTCATTTTTCGGAATATTTATCTTCTTGACAATTTATGAAAGTTATATGTAAATAGAGCTTAATTTTTGTATTGCAGTATTAAGTTTTATGTTAATTTCCACGGGCATCCTTCAATTGGGTTTCCATCCTGCCATGGTTGCAGACAGGGTGATCTTTTGTCTCCTGACATATTCGTTCTCTATGCTGGGATTGTAGCACTTATCACAAAACATCATGCCATAAAAGGCAGCAAAATAAAACAAAAGAAGAACACCTGATCTAAGGATGGACTAATGATACTTAGCTTGCTTTGGAAGCCTCAGAAAGACGTTAAAACAATTCTCAATCTTGTATACAATTTTCTGGTTTAGGTGTTAAAATACGTGAGAAGTCTGGTCAAGAAGTATGAAGAGGAGTCATCTACAATACTATTGCTGGCAAGTTTGAACCTTAACTGTATTGGGAGTTACGTTCTCAACAAAGGTTTCAGAAACGAGTAACAGGAATGACCATAAAACGATTAGCGAAATTAAAAATGTATTGTAGCAATGGTCAAAACGGATTGCTTGCCCCAGTTGCAGCATTAATAATGGTTAAAAATATGGTACAGTATTTATTTCCTCATCTCTTTCTGATATTACGAATTACTCAATTCAATTGACAATTTCTCTATTGGATTGAAGAACTCTTCTAACTCATTTAATTTTTAAAGCTAATAATAATTTTTCACTATCTATTCTAGACAATTAAACCTTTAGAAACAGTTTGATACAAAACCTTTCTTTTAACTTTGTCCACTTTTTTGGATCGCCATATAAAGGTGAAACATAATTCATTTAACTCCCCGATAAAACTTTTGTAGATAATTTAATAACGAAATGAATAAATAATTAAACTTAGGAACGATTCAAATTTTTATAACTGTTAATTTACTAAATGGATCACTTTGTCCCATGAAATTATTTCAAATTTATTTTAAAAGTTCATCTTCAATATTTGATCCAAATGTACTGAAACGTTTATGTCTAATGATACAATTCAATTACATACTTTAAATTTGACCTGTGATACAATATTTATGTAGTATACCTCATACTTCCAATTAAAACTGCTTTTGTTATTTGTAAAGTTAAGCTTCAGACCTGGAATAGAAATATAATTCGCCGAAAAGGATTTCAGATACCCAAAATAGAAACATCAAGACTCATGGAAGTTTTATTAGTCTATTTCCTTTAACTTGTTACCCTTAAATATTCAGATTATCCGTCGAGAGTATAGACAATATACCTGCACATAATAAGAAACAAAATTCTAGATATTAGATTACCCTGTCAACATCCTCTAGAAACTTTGAAAACCGCTGATATAAAACCATTTTATAAAACTGCTTTGAGATATTTGCAAAATAAAGTTTAAGCCCATTGTCTTATCAATGGTCCAAAATTAATATAGGTTGAAACATTATGAATAAAATCACATCAAAGAAAATAAAATCTTTGTTCAACATCTATTAATAATTGTAAGATCGGAATTTGTAAGTATTAGGTAATGTGCACAATATCGCACACGATTCAAGTATTTTCTCCTTCTATAAAATCAGGATTTCATTCCGTACTGACTTAATTCTTTTGGAAATACATCCCGATGCTAATTTGTATACAACATTAAGTAGGGAAACTGCACGCCTGTATTTCAGGTACTGCTTTGTTTATCCTCTTTGGGTATGCAAGTTTTAATGTCATGTCTCTAAACAGATGAGAATGATCCGTTGTCATAGCCTTTATTAATTGTTCGAACTTCAATTTCTATATGTCAATCTTGAAGGCTTGGAATAATTCAGATATGACGCCATGTGATCCTAAGCTATTTATAGTTTTCAACGTTTCAAAAAATGTGATACTTCATTTGGAATAACTTTCCGTTCTAATCTTAAAATCGCTCTCGGTTAAACCTAGTAATTTTTAAAAATGGGAAGCACTTTTACGACTATATCTGGTGTCTCGTTTCCTTCATTGTACAGATTTTATAATACTATTTCACTTTCCATAGAATATCAACTTCACTAGAAATATTTCCATTTTCACCTTTAATTGAGTATTTTATTCACATAAATTATGTATCTTGAAGGTTTCTTGCCCCCTTTTACTCACTTCACTCTTGATCGAACAATAATACTTCGATATTCAATTGTTTTCTTTAGACTCTAATATTTCTAAATTATTAGGTCCCACGGAAGCATATTTAAGACCTAATTTTATACGAAGCAAATAAAATCGTTCTTCCCCGAATTTCCAAAGGCAACAATAGAGAAATAATGAACCTGATATAGCAAAACTTATATCTGAATTTAATATATTGTAAATATTTCTTCCATGATCATTTTGTAAGTTATTTATTCTCTTCATACAATTTCTGAATTCATCAATATGGGTTTTTTATATTTTAGTAATTGTTGTTCAACTTGCACAAACCTTTACCACGCATACAATAATTTGAACACAAATGGAATATTATCATGGAGTAGTCAGACATATTACTTGGTTCATTATTTACTTTTCCTACTTGTGGTAAAAGAGATTCAAATGCAAGAAGGAAATCCAATATAGATTGTTTTAGAGGAGTTTTTCTTCACCACATAGATCTCTATGATTCTACATGTTCTGCTCAAAATGAACCGACGAGAACAAAAGTTTCTTTTATAATTAATTATACTTTTTGAGCATTAGAGTTTATTGCATTTCTATAAGTTTATGAAACTAATCATGAATCTTGAACCATTTGAAAATCCCTGTGTATGATAGTAGACATATTTGTATATTCATATATATTATCATTACGCTTATTGCAAAATTCTGTACAATCATTAACTGGCCCATTTGATTTAATTAAATAGCAGTTCCTTTCACCCATTTTATTATGCATTGTAATACAATTATGTATGTATGGTACATTTGTATGTATCATACACAAAGCTTTTATTGAATAGAATACAAAGTAGTCAGGAATTTGACCTGTAACAACTGGAAATATATACACAACCCCATTGTGTGTTACAAAAACAACTATGATTTTACATGTGTCATAAAAATGTCCATCCTGATATCTCTCTCTCTCTCTCTCTCTTGTATCAGAAAAGTAATACACAAGTAGAAAAGCTTAAAAAAGAAAATATATTTTATGTAAAAATAAGAAAGACAATTCAGAACATACCCAAGCCTTTGTCAAGATGTACCGGTAAGCAAAATTTCAGTATTAAAAACCCCAGGCATAAATATACTCAAGTGTTTGTATTAATTAGTGAAGGTATCATAATGGATAAAGAAATGGAACTTGTCATTCCTAAAATGTCGAATGCTCAAATTAAATTTCTCTTCTTTTTAGGAAGAAAGCAAAGACAAAACTATCAAACCTAATTCAGATGGAGAAAACACACATTGTTGAGGAGAAAGAAATAATGAAAGAAACAATTGAAAATGAGATGAAGGAAAAAAAAATCATAACAATGTAAGAAAATAGTCAGCTCTAATAAATGTATGAACACTATGGCTATGATTATAAAATTACCAAGTCACCACAATCACACATTAAAGCAGCATTTCAAAGGCACTGAAGTCAACGAGAAAAACATATAGAACTACTGATTTATGTACAAGTTGGTACAAATATGGAATTGAATCTACGTTTGACTTACCGAATGAGAAAGGAGGTTTCCATAGTTTTAGAGATTGCCAACAAATGTATAACTCCAATTTTCTAAAAGATAGGGTGCCAGTTTAACAATCCCAAAATGGGGATGAGAAAATTTTTATCTTCTAAGAAGGTGTCCAGTATCTTTAGTCACGAAATATGGATTGGCTTATAAGAGTAATTACAAATTCGTAATAGACAACAAAAAATATACCTAATCAAATAAATAGACCAAGCTATGTAACTTGAATGAAAATCACAGATGACATATATATATATATATCCAATGTCGGCCGATTCTGTGCGTCGGGTAATTCTGCGCAACGATACGACATCCCTGTATAATTGAAGCATGTCATGCTTTTGGTCTAATATCCAATTTGCATCAAGAAAGAACAATCGTCCTTTTATTAAGGAAATGATATTCATAGAGTGTACAAAAATATCCCACATTTCTACACTAATTGCATATGAAAATGTGATTTCTAAATGTCAACATGAAGACCCGCTCCATAACAGAAAATACTATGTATCTTAAACACATTGTATAAAAGATGGAAATGTATACCTTAAAACAATGCTGCATTTTAATCCAAGTTTCCAATTTTGCAAGAAGTTTTCCCACACGTAGTTTAATCGTCTGCTATGCAACATGTCAACTTGCCAAAAGAACGGGATTCTCAAGAAATTCCCCGGCGTAATGTCTGTTTCTAAATTTTTTAGCATTTTTTTCCTCCATAAATGAGAAGTTGTAAACACATTTCATCCTATTCATTGTTTGTTCTCTTCAGCTTATTGTTTTATAAAATGCTGAACTTTACTAATTGTTTACACGATCAGTTTAGTTTGCTTAATATCTCTTGAAATGTATTGGTGTTGTCACGTTGATTTCGTAAACCCAGCTATAAACCTGACCTAAATTACTCGACCGCAATGCTGACAGAAACAGTCCAAAGTAATGTATTTGATTTCCATTGCTCGATTAATAAACATTACATCTTTTCAAGGCCGACATATCCCAAGTTAAGAAACCAGAGGGTGGTATCCGGTGTGTCCAAAAAATATATTATTTTGAACAGAATATTCTGATGACAAATGCCTTTTTTCAAATGGTAAGCATTGCAGTATTTTATTTTCGTCAATTTTCGTGTGTGTGTTTGAGTGGTCTCCGTCTTCTTACTGTTTCTAACTTCATTTAATATTTCATATCTCAGTCATTTTTGTGCCAATTAAATATAACTGACACCGCGTTTTCTTTATGGTTCTCTTTTTTTAGGTCCAACTTTAAGCCATTTATAGCAGTTCATCTTTATGGAGACAACGTCATTCGATATTTCGATTTCTCTTAACCTATGAGAAAGAGCCTGTCAAACGATTAGATTTCAAACACGGAATTTATTTGCAATACGATATACATGAATTGTAGTATTTTCTCTTTGAAAAATATAGATCTCAATGATGTTTCTTGATTGCTTGTTGAATACCCTACATTATTTTATTCTCTTCTATTCATCACATTTTCGGAAGGCCTTGAAACAAGACTTTTTTGAGAGAATTTCCTACAGTTTGATCATTAGTTTTGAAGTTAGTTAAGTGATCATTAGATACAAAACATAACCGTCAAAAGGTAATGCATGCATAGTTTTATTTTCATCTGGACTTCCTTTTG
Organism: Sinohyriopsis cumingii; assembly: GCA_028554795.2. Classification (NCBI taxonomy): domain Eukaryota; kingdom Metazoa; phylum Mollusca; class Bivalvia; order Unionida; family Unionidae; genus Sinohyriopsis; species Sinohyriopsis cumingii. Next base: position 70,925,434 of record CM068828.1, read on the forward strand.
CTATTGTCATTTTAATGATTTATTGACTTCGAAATTTTTCGCAAGCTAAAATGTATGCAAATAATGTATTTAAACTATTGCAAGTAACTTCCCCATAATGTGTTCTAGTAAGCAACCTCCCCATATTATTTTCATCTAGCAAATAACCTCCCCATAATGCCGCGCTCTTGCAAGTAACCTCTCCATAAAACTACATTCTTACATGCAACAATTACCTTAATATTCCCATAATATTGCATTCTTACATGCAAAAATTCCCATAATAGTCCCATAATATTGCATTCTTACATGCAACAATTCTCTTAATTGTCCCATAACATTGCAATCATACATGTAATAATTCCCTTAATTGGCCCATAATATGGAATTGTATATGTAACAATTCCCTTAATAGTCTATTCATATTGCATTCTTGCATGCAACAATTCTCTTAATAGTCCCATAATATTTCATTCTTAAATGCAACAATTCCCTTAATAGTCCAATAATATTGCGTTCTTACATGAAACGATTCCCTTAATATTCCCATAATATTGCATTTTTGCATGCAACAATTCGCTTAATCGACCCATAATATTGCATTCTTACATGCAACAATTCCCTTAATAGTCTCATAATATGTAATCTTACATGAAACAATTCCCCTAATAGTCCATTCACATTGCTTTCCTGCATGCAACAACTTCTTTAATAGTCACATCATATTGCAATCTTATGTAACAATTTCCTTTATAGTCCCGTAATATTTCATTCTTGCATGCAACAATTCCCTTAAAAGTCCCATAATACTGCATTCTTACATGTAACGATTCCCTTAAGAGTCCAATAATATTGCATTCTTACATGTAACAATTCCCTTAATTGTCCCATAGTACTGAATTCTTACATGTAACAATTCCTTTAATTGTCCCATAATACTGAATTCTTACATGTAACGATTCGCTTAAGAGTCAAATAATATTGCATTCTTACATGTAACAATTCCCTTAATAGTCCCATAATACTGCATTCTTACATGTAACAATTCCCTTAATATTCCGATAATACAGCAATCTTATATGTCTTCGGTCGTCCATCATGTCCAATGATGACGCTTGTTGTGCTGCCCACGGTGACTACGCATGTGGCTCCAGAGTCCACATTTGGATGCACAGAGCATGTTGTAGATTGGAAATTGAAGGTTTCACATGTAACAATCCCCATAATACTGCATTCTTACATGTAACCCTCCCCATAATATTGCATTATTGCATGTAACCCTCCCCGTTAAATGGCATTCTTACATGTAACCCTCCCCATAATATTGCATTATTACATGTAACCCTCCCCACTATATTGCATTCTAACATTTAACCCTCCCCATACTATTGCATTCTTATATGCAACTATCACCTATAATATTGCATTCTTAAATGTAACCCTCCACATTATATTGCATTCTTACATGTAACTCTCCCCATAATATTGCATTCTTACATATAACATCCCAATAACATTGCATTCGTACATGAAGCCTTTCCCAAAATATTGCATTCTTACATGTAACCCTCCCCATAAATCTGCATTCTTGCATATAACCCTCCCCATTATATTGCCCTCTTGCATGAAGCCTCCCCATAAGATTACCCTCCAGCTAATAACCTCCCCATTATATTGCCATCTTGCAAGTAGCCTCCCCATAATATTTCCTATTGCAAGTAACCTCCAAATAATCTGTATGTCTTTTTTTACTTTGACAAGGTTTTAAAGAAATATAGTTTGCTCCAAATTTATTGTAAGTCCAAGATGGAATCGATTCTAACATTGAAAATGCATGAACTAAATGCATCCATCTGAGCTCAAAGCGTGATTTTGAAAATTTGTCATCCAAGTATTTAGGACACTAGATGCTTAGGAAACGTAAATCAGATTAATACTAGAAATTGAAAAAGTTGAGTATAGACAAACACGGTGTAAAGTTAGTCATTATCATGCTAGCTGAAAATTCATGTTTTCGGAATTCTGACAATCCAGATTGTTGTATCACAACGTTTAATGTCCGAAGACCAAACCCCTTAACAACTGCAAGCGAAGTGAAGCCTTCCAAACATTGTCATCCACAGATATGTATGCATGCGTGCTTGCATTTATGGATGGATGGATGGATGGACCGATCGATGGATAAATGGACGTATGTATGTATGTATGTATGTATGTATGTATTTTTGTATGTATGTATTAACGTGTCTATGTATGCCTGTAGGTATGCATGTATGTGTGTATAAAAACTTTATTCTTTTTTGTGTATGTATCGAAGTGTGTTATATATATATATATATATATATATATATATATATATATATATATATATATATATATATATATATATATATATATATATATATATATATATAGAGAGAGAGAGAGAGAGAGAGAGAGAGAGAGAGAGAGAATGTATGCATTAGTGGCAAAAATGGATAAATGGATATTTGGTTATAAACAGAAAGAGGCGTGAAAGGAAAATGTTTGTATAGTTTGTATTGGAAAATAAATATCAGTCGGTAGCTTTGTTATTGGAGTGAGAAAAAGACGTATCAATAGATAGATAAGAACTTTAGTGATGCGTGTATATATTGTTAGCGATGTAAGATAAATAGTTACATATAGAACTATGTCCAGACACATACAGATATAGAAGGTAGGTCGTGAGGCAAGCAAACATATGTGTGTGCATGTACGCAATATCACAAAGAATTTAATGTATTTTATTTCATATGTGTGCAGGTTAAAGATACATTTCCAAATGTTCGGAAGGAAAATGTAAAAGTATTATATCAAATGGCGGAAAACCCTTCGACTATTGTCCTCCTGTTTCTTACGTAGGACAATTCTAATAAAATTTGAAACCTACATTATATACCGCTGTTTCAAATCCTCAGACAATACTAGATTACTGTACGTTAGGTTTAAGAAATTATTATGTTTCAAAATAATCATGTACAATATATTTCGTTAATACACATGATTTAACAGAGACGACCGGCCGTCTCAGTTTGTGTTAAAAATTTCACGTATTTTAATTATCAGTGACAGGTGATTGAGAACTGAATATTCAATCAAATATGTTCAAATAGAGATTGGTCTATTCAACCAAATATGTTCACATAGAGATTGGTCTATTCAATCATATATGTTCACATAGAGATTGGTCTATTCAATCAAATATGTTCACATCGAGATTGGCATATTCAATCATATATGTTCACATAGAGATTGGTCTATTCAATCAAATATGTTCACATCGAGATTGGCATATTCAATCATATATGTTCACATAGAGATTGGTCTATTCAATCAAATATGTTCACATCGAGATTGGCATATTCAATCATATATGTTCACATAGAGATTGGTATATTCAATCAAATATGTTCATATATAGAGATTGGCATATTCAATCAAATATGTTCACATAGAGATTGGTATATTCAATCAAATATGTTCACATCGCCATTGGTATATTCAATCATATATGTTCACATAGAGATTGGTCTATTCAATCAAATATGTTCACACAGAGATTGGTCTATTCAACCAAATATGTTTACATAGAGATTGGTATATTCAATCAAATATGTTCACAAAGAGATTGGTATTTTCAATCATATATGTTCACATAAAGATTGGTATGTTCAAGCATATGTGTTTACATAGAGATTGGTACATTCAATCATATATGCTCACAAAGAGATTGCGACATTCAATGAAATATGTTCACACAGAGATTGTTATTTTCAATCACATATGTTCACATATAAATTGGTATATTCAATTATATATGTTCACAATGAGATTGGTATATTCAATCAAATATGTTCACATAGAGATTGGTATATACAAAGATATTTACATAGAGATTTGGTATATTCAATCTCATAGTGTCATTTAGATTTGGAATAAGAAAAATTTTCTCATTTATAAGTTTTGCTTATCAGCCGTTAATTGTTTTTATTTGTTTAAGCAATGTTGTTCTAAACCTTTCATATCATATACCTTTAAATGCATCATAAAGCATACACAGAGATAACTTACTCACAAATTCCACTGACTGAATTCTAATCCTCTAGGAATATTAGCAACTGGGCCTATCGATACTGCATACCAATTTTAATAATGTGGTATTGCAAGCAGATTATTGAAGGAGCTTATCACATGTGTGGTCTTCCTGCCAAGGAGTGAAACCTGTTGTGAATTAGATTTATTCATAACTTTCAATATCATAAACAGATTTAAGTAGTTACAGATTCAAGTAGATTTATATAGGCAATAATCTGGCATTTTATTTGGCATTATTGTACAATGAATTAATTCTGAAACACGGGCATTGGTATTTTGCATGCACAGCTTGCACATACTATGAATCTGTATCGCTTATACATTCTTGATATTCACTTCTAAAAGGAACGAGAGTGAAACAATCGCACATAATCACATAAGCATTGATGTGTGGGATTTAATGGAGAAAGAAAATGAAATCGTTGGGAATGAAGTAGAAATGGACTGGCAGTAGGTATAAAATACAGTTTTGAAGCAATGAGTTTAGCAAACATGTTGGAATTAGAAGTTTCATTAATTTGTTATACGTCATTCCGATTTCAAATAGCATTATGATCTCAGATACCGTAGCCGTTAAATTAATAAGAAACTGTTTTCATATTCACTCTCAGTAATCAAAGATGTATCGATAACAAAGAAGATTTATAATAACTTGAATTAAGACATTTATCACGTGATTAGTGACTTCTGACTATCAAACAATTCCATTTAATATCATACAACCAGAACAATTATAATAAAGTCAATCTCTAGTAATTAAGTTCCAAATGAATTGAAAATCGTATTAAATCTAAAGCAAATAAAAGCAAAGTTGTTTTAAATGCTTCAGAACTACAGTTATCTGAAGTTCCATATGACATTTGCATGAAATCGGTTTATTAAACTTCATTACGTTTTCGTCCATATGTTGATAAGAAATATGTTCGTGTATAATACATATTTTACATCCAAATATTTTTCCGTATCGTTATGATGTTTAAGATAAATATATGATGCAAATGGATCAATAAAAAGTAATGCACATACAAATACGGAGCCAGATTCTCTTGAAAAATAGTTACTTAGTCCTACGAAAATCGTATTCACTTTTAAAAGTGAAGCAGTGGAGTCCGCAAAAATATTGCAGATTTTGAACCCGCATGGGGGTTCATATTTTAGGGAGTCAAACATGCTTTGAATTAAGTCTTTGAATATCTTTTGATTTTAAAAATCCTTACATTTAGGGGAGAATAAAGCGCAATCTTCAACTCAAAATTCATTTCAGGTGTATGCCATCTATTGAGAAAATAGTTTCATATTGCCTGTACTATTTTGCAAATATTAGCTCTGCAGATGAAAATGCCTATTTTCGATGTCCAATTAATCAGTAGCAACTGCAAAGGCAAGGAGTTACACTGAACAAAACAAGACTTTACAACAACAAAAAATATAGCCAAGGATTGTTTTATTTCAATCGATGCAATAATTGCAAACTGTATCAGAAGCAAGGGATACATGAAAGTGTATAGAGATGTACGCTTTAAACATTGAACTTAGTAGCAATGAGAATGGAATTAGTGTCATAATTGTAATCTTTAGCAAAGTGTCATTTTGGTGACAAGTATCTTGCAATTCCCATGCATTTGGCTGTACATGTCATATCTTTTATTTGGCAATTTTCAATTGGTTGTTTCATCCATTGTAAAGTTGATACAAAAGGCATATTCATTCTCCTTGTTTTGTTTAATATTTCTTTATAAATTATGAATGAATAACCCAAAAAACAGCTCTGAAAACTGGTCGTGTTAATAATTGTAAGCAAAATCAAATTTTGCAATAACATCAGTAGAATGTCTTCAACAAAAAAAACGAATGTGATAAGTCTCATAGACATCCAAAATTAAGGCGGTTAGTAAAGAAATTGTTTTATCATAAATTTGCAATTTTTACCTTTAAACCACTGCATCATGATAAATGTCAAATAATTAATTATTGAAGAGAATTTAGCGATTATGTACGATTTGCCAACACACCTGAATATTACGTTTCACATTTTCATGAATAACAATTAGCGTTGCCTGCATAATAAGTATGTACGATGATGAAGGAAATAAATGTCAAACAAAAATTGAACAATTTAAAATAGAGTTTCTATAGAAATACTTATTTGGTAACTGGAGAAAAATACTATTTGGAAGGCACATTTATATTTTGGCCGAATTGCAAACAATTGTTTGATCTTCTCTTTTTAGAAGAGAAAGGCAAGGAATGATACTAGTAATAAAATTCGCTAATGCATTTAATTCCTATAATGTCATAAAAGAACCTAAATTATTGAATAAATATATATATATATTCTTCGAGTGTCATGATTTATTTTTAAATCGCATAAAGTTCAACTAGCGTTTTACTTTCCAATGAAAACATCGTAGTACGGATTTATTCTGTATCATCGGTATTTGGTTCAATTAAATAAATCTCTTGAGATAAATTTTACTTAATATATCTGTTCCATGCCCATGGGCTATATTTTCTTAATCATTGATCATCGTTTTCAATTTCATTGACATTCCTACAAATATAGACAAATATTTAAGAAACAAATACTGAAATATGGAATTACATTTTGGAAGTGAACAAGCACCGCGTGCTATAACCATTTTCAGACAGAGGTGCGTGTGTTTATTGGTATGTAATTAGATGTCTTTGCAGGAGCAACCCCAAACATGTCTTGTTTGCATCGCCAGACTCTTTGCCGACGAAGACAATTAATGGATGACTTCACTCAGATGCTTACAAGAAAGCGATCGTCTGGCATTTGACCTTTGGGCGAGTCGAAATTAAAACTTTATACAATATTTTCCCTCAGTACTCCATGCGAATTAGAATGGACAAAGCCTGCAAGTGGTATAACGCACCGAGTAGGGGTCAGTCAAGGATTGGGTCGATGGTCCTTCAATAGATCTTTTATTGGCGGGCTTGTTCCTTTTGTGCACGCCGAGGCGGTTCCTTTATGCTCTATAATTACTTTTCTCACTCACTCATTTTCAATATCGGCACAGTATATTAATAATATTCAATTATTGGAAAAGTCATCGGGGGTAAAATAGTTCTTGATATCTTCGTTTCTGACATAGAATATTAAGCCCCAAGATGTTGTTAAGTGTAATGAAAATTCGGAGAGTGTTGTAAACCGTCGGGGATAACATGTATTTACAAACGCACAACTTTCTATAATACTGATAGCAAGTCCTTGATGTAGAATAACACTTTTAGTATTATACGTACAGCAATAAAACATTTAAATGCTTCCGTGTGAGACACAGGGAGGAGATAGAGAGACAGACAGACAGACAAATAGATAGATAGATAGACAGACAGACAGACAGACAGACAGATAGATAGATAGATAGATAGGTAGGTAGGTAGGTAGGTAGATAGATAGGTAGGTAGGTAGGTAGATAGATAGATAGAGAGATAGATAGATAGAGGGAGGGAGAGAGAAGATTTTGACATTTTACCGTTTGATGACTATAATTAGCTTGCCTTAAGCAAATTAGCAAGTAAAATTTGAGAAACGAAACGAACAATGTGTGAAAAACAAATATATATCAATCGGTTGTAACTTCGTTGTTATTTAATTTTGCACAATTGCTATGGTTCATAACTTTAAAAGGCCACAATTTTGAAACAAACGCAATTTTTTATATTTTGCGTCTAATGGTAATTAACAAGTCAATGCCTGCATTTGTTACATGACTAAAACAGAGATTATGAAGATACTTCGTGCCACATCAACCTTAGGTGTGTAAAGATGATTAGTATAACCTGAAGCGGGGAGGGGGCATGGAAGATGGACAGGAAATGGAGAAGGGGCTTAGTTCTCTTAACTATCGCCATAGGACATTCCTTAAACCTTATGTGCAGATCCATAAAATATGTTGACCTGTGATGACAACAGTAGATGAATGTATATTTTAGCATGTGTACAAATAACAATAGACAGAACGAGTGGAATTGTAGCTAAAATATGAGTTAAAAATTAAAAGCAATAACACAATATATTACATTTCTGTACAGACTGTTAGCGCATATCAAATGCGATAAAGGATAAATAACAATGATACAAGGCTTACACCTTTAGTCCAAATATACGTTTATTCCTTTTTAGTGCAGAAATAAAGTCGAGATTATATAAAAAGAATTATATTATTCAATAATGTTACAAATAATTTACCCTTAAGTGCACCTATCAGAAGGTTTATATCTAATTGTCCTTGCATTCCCACAAATTTGATAGCATGAACAATGTTCCATTGTCTTGGTGATAAAACTGCCACTGAAAAAAATAAATCATTTGTAGATGAGACTTCGATGTCTGACTATATAGAAAGGCAAAAGACGCATGCGAAATATCTTATATAAAGTAGCACACCGACGCAGATAGGTTGAAATGCACATATTTGATAGCACTATTATTACACAGATATATAAAATTTTATTTGTGTCTTTGACAAAAGTTTAATATATATGAGTGTTTGAAGACAGAAGATCGGAGATGATTTTTCAATCATTTTAGCATCATTCTCAATTCCAAAACAGTTTAGAAGCCTGATATATGCAAATAGTTTTACCTAATTGGCTTTATGTTAAAAAGGTTAAGTAAATTTCCATACATGCATTTAAATTTCTGTTAAACGAAAAAAAGATAAACCCTGGTTTCCGTCCGAACTTTCCGTTTTACCTACACTGAAAAATATCCGCACGACATAATATTCAACGGGAAATACTTTGAAATTTACAAAATGATGCAACTTATAAAGTCACGTCTTATACTTGAATGGGAAATCAAGCTGGTGGTTGTTAATTACAACAACTAGTTGGGTAAGTATGCTTGTATGTTTATATATATATATATATATATATATATATATATATATATATATATATATATATATATATATATATATATATATAGAGAGAGAGAGAGAGAGAGAGAGAGAGAGAGAGAGAGAGGGGGGGGGGATGACAGAAGCAGAGCGAGAAACGATAATATCATGATCTTAATTCCTGAGCCTGCTTATATTTTATAAAAATAATTGAAATAATTGTACGAGTTCTACGGGTGATATGTCAGTTTGTGTTTTGTTTCTTTTTCTGGCAATGATATATGGAAAATTCAGTATACTGTGTCTTTTATGAACTAGTTTATAAAACTGTCATTGTTTTTGCAAGACGATCCTAATCGAAATACGTTTTTGAATTTCTATGGAGCTATGTTTTATAAACGTTGAAAGTGTGTAAAATGATAAGACACTTTTAATTATTCTAATTATCTTCAGTGATATTTTGGTTTTCATTACAAGATGTTTTGCTTTGTAGCATGTGTATTAAGTTTCAGATGAATTACAATAAAAATGGAAAAATAATAGAATCTGAGGATGTAACAACAATTACAAGCTTGTGTTCATTTAAGTCATTTTAAATTTCTTTCTCAAGAGGCGTTGACGAATAGAATCCTAATGGTAAATCCAACTTAATCTGAAAATGAAAGAAATCAAAGACATATTGATACGACGAATTTTGTATCGAAAGTAAGATGGACTTGGAAGACAAATAAACACTGCTAAAATGCAATTTTAAACTCATATGATTTCTATAACATAATTTGAATTCAATGTCTAGAGAGCATTTCTGCCAGAATAAGCTATATTTCAGACAAATATGCCAAATTTATACAATTTCAAAATGTATTGCATCAGACATTGCCAGCAAGGGCGGTTGTGTCTGCCATGTTTAAATATAACGCGCTATCTTGGAAACAAAATCATCTAAAGCGACTAATTTAGTTCAGCATCAGGAGAATTGTCACGAAATATTTCAACGAAATATGAAGAAATTAAAAAGCCTTCGTCAACGCGTCTCTTAAATTTAAATTTACGATTTTCATCGAATAATAAGTGCTTCTGCCATTTGTGTAACTACTATACGCATGGCTCAGACATGAAAAGGTGGACCCGAAATAATTGCATAGGTGCCAGTAACATGTCACAATACTGTTCAAGGAACAAACAACTGTTGATTGCAGTTTTATATAAAATCTGGTTTTGACATATTTCAGTAGTTCGTTCAACCCACCACAAATATTTTAGAAAAAAGAAAACTATGACACGTGAAGAGAGGTTAGTCCTTACGATGATGGTCGCATCAGTTCTAAAGTGTTTTGTACCCCTTCTTCGGCAAGTTTTTTCCGCCGCTAATGACACGCTTTTACAAATGATTGCGCACAGTTTTATGAGAAGAGCGCGAAGACCGTGGGAGCTTCTGAGGGCAAATATTTACTTAGTTCTTCAGTTGGAATTAGGTCCCCGATTAGACAATAGCCCGTTTGTTCGCAGTCCATACATTCACAAACATACCATTGATTTTGCAAAAAATATGAAAATTATTTTCCCTTTATGATATCCTGGCCAGGACTCACTCTATCATCAGTAAAGGGCATAATCATCGGAGAGGGACAATAGCGGGCAAAATACAATGTAGAATTTAGGGTACTCGTTTTCATCATGGCCGTTGGTAAACTTTAGGAAAGTCACACACTTTCTGAAAAATTTACCGCTCAAAAATTATTGTGAAACTTCTCATGCTGGAACGTACACAAGCACAATGACATTGTTAAAAGTCATCTTTTCTCGTGTAATTTTAACATTGTAGCAACAGTTCTTCTGTGGAAGGAAATGATAACAGCCATTTGTGGGAATTTATCTGGATAATACCGATGTCATCATAAAAGTAACACATGTATAATGTTACGATTAACCCGTCAGGATAACATCCAATAATAATAATAATAATAATAATAATATAATCTAATAACCAATAATAATATAATCTATAGCATGTATTGCAAAGCTAACTATTGTCCATCTTTTGAAATTACACATGAACTATTTAAAATTATTAAATACTTTCCGTTTGATAAATGGAATAAAATTACGACATTATCTGACAAAGTTGATGTACACAAATGTTTGCTGCAGCAGGTTACGAATTGCAACATTTTCGCCTCCTTCCAGACATTTGTGTAAGATTTTATAAATATTGCATCTTTCTTAATTTCAGGACAAATTTCGCAAAGAAGAGAGATTTCTAAGAATATTTTTAAAAAATGCAGTTCACATAGTTATGAACAAAATCTTGTTCGTGTAATAAAGATTATATATTATTTAAAAAATCTATATTCTCTCAAGCTGAGTTTGAAATATAATAGAAAATGTTCTCTAATACAAGATATATTTTAGTTAAAATGAAATGCATTTCTTTTGGTTCCAATTTTATCATGAACATTATGTGCAAGCTATACCGTTTATACTCTTGTGAAAGTCGGATTCAGTTGCTAACAACAGGGACTCTGTTATGCCGTGTCATAATTCAGGGTGTATGTTCTATATTCTACATATTAGTCCCATTAAAATAGTCATGGTATTTTTTTCTACCTATTAGTCCCATCAAAATATTTATGGTGTATGTTCTGTTCTACCTATTAGTTCCATTACAATATCCATGGTGTATGTTCTACCTATTAGTCCTATTAAAATATTAATGGTGTATGTTCTATGTTCTACTTATTAGTCCTATTAAAATATTCATGGTGTATGTTCTACCTATTAGTCCCATTCAAATATTCATGGAGTATGTTCTATCTAGTAGTCCCATTAAAATAGTAATGGTGTATGTTCTACCGATTAGTCCCATTAAAATATTCACGGTGTTTGTTCTATGTTCAACCTATTAGTCCTATTAAAATATTCATGGAGTATGTTCTACCTATTGGTCCCATTAAAATAGTAATGGAGTATGTTCTATCTATTAGTCCCATTAAAATATTCATGGAGTATGTTATATCTACTAGTCGCATTAAAATATTCATGGAGTATGTTCTATCTATTAGTCCCATTAAAATATTCATGGACTATGTTCTATCTATTATTCCCATTAAAAGTCATGGTGTATGTTCTACCTATTAGTCCCATGAAAATATGCATGGTGTATGCTCTACGTATTAGTCCCATTAAAATATTCATAGTGTATGTTCTATGTTCTACCTATTAGTCCAATTAAATTATTCATAGTGTACGTTATATGTTCTACCTATTAGTCCCATTACAATATTTGTGATTTATGTTCTGCCTATTAGTTATATTAAAATATTAATGGTGTATGTTCTTTGTTCTACCTATTAGTTCTATTACAATGCATACAACCAGATCTGCATTCGCATTTTTTCATGGATTCAATACTTGCGCATGTATTTTTCATAGACTTCAGATCATTATCGTTATTTCATTGTTTTCTTACATTATCACGGTAATAAAGCTTCTGGATGAATACATATTCCACTTAAAACTGCATCAGATAAATTCAAAAACCGAGAATTCTGTTACCAAAGCTCCATCCTATTGTTAAAGCATTTTCAAAAATATATATATTTTCCTAAAAAGAAACAGGCGCAGCAGAAACAATTCATTCTAATTCATTTTTAAAACACAATGACATAAATAATAAAAGTGTACATTTCATGTCTCAGAAATCAAAATATGGTAATATAATTCAAACAAATACTATCAACGTTGAATTGGACCATATACAATTTATTTTCCGGGCTTTATGGTTTTTCATTTATACAGATGAAGAAACAACCGTGATTCGTGATCGTAAAATAGTAGGCCAACTTAGTAAAAAATATAAAATTCCTTTGTGAGGATGAATTAAAACTTTGACGTAATTACGTCTTATTAATTGTTAATAGAACCACAAAAGTTAACAATTTATGTTTTTAGAATGCGACATCAGCCTTCTTTGTTTATTGGATTAATCCCCAAAGCAAAATGATATCTCGTTTTGAAAAGAGAAGTTAATTATAGAGAATTTGGACCTCGACCTCTGCAATGTTTGGGGAAAACAAATCTATTTCAAAAGTAATGATGCTTAACGATGGAAACCAAATAACAATTTATCTGTTTTTCTCAATTATTTTGTTTTAAATTAAAAAGGGTTTCTTGCACTTTTAAGTCACGTCTACCAGTATATGTACCAACAGTCTTGGAGGGGAGTGCGTTCATTCCATTAGTGACCCTGCGTCAAAATTTAATGATCCAGCATTTCTGTAAGACTGTATTTTCTCAGTGATATTGCGTTCATTTCAGTCTTAAATTGCAATATGCACATAAAAATACGATAAAAATGTTTCCTAATACATATTTCGGGAAAATAATAATTAGAATACGTATTAAAGCCAACAATCATGAGCAGAAATTTCAATCCATAATCAAAGCCATTTTCTAAACGTTGATTATCTTCACAAGTTCATGCCAACTCCGTCGTAAACAAGATCAGACCTTGTGCAAATAGATAATATAATTGAGGGCACTACCTGCACGGGTATATCATCTGATCTCTTTCCAATTTTCAATTTGGATCAAAGAGAACGTGTTTAAATTTTACATTCCTCATTCTCCACTAATCAGTCGCGTAAGTCAAGAAGTTTGTTAATTCTTTATTATTGTAAAGATTTTTCTCGCCCTTAACTAGCTAATATGTTGACATAAACCTCGATCCATTTCAGCACATGGAATTTACCGGCTTTAAATGAAATTTACACAACAGTTATAAAACTTGAAGAAGTTCACTATTTATTTAGTATGCCGATGACGAAATTAAGTGCTTCTATCCCGAAGATTTGAATGATAATTGAATATCATCTTTAACGTTGACCAAAGTAATCATCTTTTCTAACATATGAACCAAATATGTATTATTGACTGTTATGAATTTCAAAGTACAGTGATATATATATATATATATATATATATATATATATATATATATATATATATATATATATATATATATATATATATATATATATATATATATATATATATATATATATATATACACACACACACACACACACAATCACACATACACACACAATTTCACGTGGGAATGTGAGTATTACGTATATAATATTATTTCTTTGTTTTATATTTTTTATAGACAATAAATAAATGTTATCTCATGTATAGTAAGTTTTAATTTTCGAGCATTTTAAATGCTAGGCATCTGAGAGAATAAAAACATTATTGTACTGGATTTCAATTTTCGAAGAGAAATTTTCAACAAGAGGCTGATAATGTTATGCATATAATTTATTCTAGTGAATAATTTTTATTTTATGTTCAACGTACGCTTTTGTACGGAAAGTTGTATGTGTTAATAAATATTTCCTATGATGCAATGTCTTTAAAACAGTTATAGTGAGTTTTCGTAAGTGATTGAAATGGCATAACCAAACGCGGCACATATGGATAACGGGATCAACTAAATGTCTGATTTTGTTTTAAATATATATTACTATTTTATTGAAAGGGACGAACAGTACAAGTCAACAATGAACTTGTACATAATTCAGTAATATTATTCGCATATGAGAAGTGTGTTAATGGTTAGCTTAACAGTGGGTTGCTATAGTAACAATATCATCCACAATGTTAGACAAAGAGTCTCTCGAAAACGAATAAATACCCATATTTGTTTAAAGACCGCTTGCATTCTAAGTGTAGATACAATATAGTATGGTCTGTATCTTTGATATTCGGATGACTTCTTTTTGTTCAGTATATTTTTTATGAAAAGATTACTAAGCTTTAAGTTGGCCTGTTTTGTAGCGTTCCTTTCAATTCGGAAACGAATACAAATATATCATATCTATACAATACAAATGTTGCTAAAGCTTTCCATGAACTGTCAAAAAGTGTCCAATCATTTCATGAGTACACTGACAGTTACGCAGATAAATTATTCGAACACAATCTTAACTAAATCATCAACTTGATAATTTAATGTACTTAGATTACAAAAAATATTTATTCATTTCTTATTTCTCTCATTCATATACATACATATATCTTTTACGGAAGAGTATTATATGTAATGTTTATCATTCCCTATATTCCGGTAAACATCATCATGTTTTCTTTCCAGCTCTAACTTTCGGAGGTACGATGAAGTAAGTGAAAACCATAATTTTGTATGCTTAAAGTCTATTGACAGGATACATTTTATTTTTATTGGACCTGCTGTATGCAGATGTATATTACAATCACAATAATAATACTATTTTATTTTTGTAAAGCCGCACAATTTTGCTATAATATTCATTATTTATCCAACTAAACTGCATTAAGTTTTAGTAATGAGAAGACATATTAAGTATAAGACCAACAGTACAGTTAGACTAGGTACCTTGTTATGCTTGTGTTATGTCTGTCATATTTCTGATTTTTATCCTCCCACCGATCACATTCAATATAACGGAGAAATAAAGGGGGATTTAGTATCTTTCATTCGTTGGTAAATATTTCATTCGTGTAGTGAGTGTGTTTTTTGTTTTGTGAGCTAATGTCAATATTTCAATTTGCAGAAAAAAATATAATCAAATGTGCATTTAATTGTATTGTTAATTATGTCTTATCTAGGTATGGTTTACCCTGTAAATTTATCTTTTGTCGCATGAGTGACGAGTAAAAGACATGTTAGCCTGTCTGGATGATTATCACACTATTTGGGACAAGATCGAGTTTCATATTAGTGCCATGAGATATGAAATATTTTATATTTCCTCGCCCACATACTATAGCTTTAGCATACGCTTTTTAAAAAGGACTAAAAGGCCACGCATAACAAATGTTTGGTTCTTATACTGAGAAAATATGCGATTTGATTTGGTTCCATATATGAGACAAAACACCCGCTCTACATATTTCTACCTCTTATAAGTCAAAAGATAGTTTTATGTTATCATCATTAAAAATAATTGCCTTCATAAAATAATACATTTTCGTATGAAGATGAAGAATTACCATAGTTATTTGGTTTATCGTTGAAAAAAAAAGTTTGTTTAACAACATACCATCATCATTGGTTTTTCGTAACTTCTTCCCCTTTTTTTCCAGTCTCATGTTTTAAATTTTTAGTAACCACCATGACCAGATATATTTAGGGACTTCAGAAAATAAACTTAAATCAGAAATATGAGGAAGAATGGAGAAGAAAATTTGATTAATGCGATATGATTGATGAACAATCAAGACATCAAAGAAAGAAAGAAAAAATAAATAATTAATAAGTATTACGAAAGAATTACGTTCACTATAGATCAGTGGATACTTTGCCAGCCAATACAGTGTTGCTATCTACGCACTGAACATCTGCAAATGTTTACGGTCGCGTTTAGGAGGACTTTCAATGATTACACTCAGAAATAACGCAGATTTTAGGTATGTTGTCTAAAATGCTAATGCATACTGCAAATTGAGACAAAAAATGTTGCCTTTTAATTCTTAACTAATTTTTATGACAAATGTATTTTTTCCGATTGACTGCGGACATTATGCAAAGGGACGTTACTCTTATCTTACCTTTACCAATAAATGTCCAGTAGTGCATGTTGGAACACAAGAAAAATTATTCGGGCTGTACCTGTTAATACATTTCTCAAGAAAGTGTTAATTTAAATCTTTCATAATCTAAAATTATAATTTATGCGATCATGTTTCCTCGATGAGTAAAGCGTTAATCTTAGCAATGCCAGGTAAATATTAAAGTGGTTTAAAATATATTATCTGAACCTTGAAAAATATATAATTTTGAGATAAATATTTATTATGCCATACATCATGGATCTGATTTCAAGTGACATGAAATTAACCCGATTTAATTGTATTACTGCAGTTTAGTCATAGCACGTACAGTCAAAGATTAGCAGCCACTTCTCAGCCTGTAATGTGTGGATGTGTTTTGGATTGTTAACGTAGTTTTAACAATTTTAGTCATATCGCTACGATGTCTCTAGTGTGGCAGTTTATAGTAATGGCTAGCACTGGGGCATCATGTCCAACCCAGTCACTTTATCCTGACACCAGGCCGACCAGTTCTAACACTAACCTCTGAATGCAAAGAGCCAAGCGAGCAGATGCTAGTACCAATTTTATAAGTCTTGTGTAGGTCTCGGCCTGGGTTCGAACCCGCGACCTCCCATATCCGAGGCGGATGCTCTAACCACTTAGGCCACCGGGGCGGTCCCAGTTTGTAAGAGAAACTATGCAATCTGCAAGGTTCGGGGAGAAAAACTAGTTATAGTAGTAGTGGTAGAATAAATAGTAGTAGTAGCAGCAGCAGCAGTTGTAGTAGTAGGAAACAGACGGCGTAGGAGTTCAGAAATGATAAATTATTCGTATTTTTTTGCTTTGCTTGTTTATTGGTAATAAATGGCGTTTTAGTTTATTTTCTTTGCCTTTTCAAGTTAAAATGTAACCTCTAGAGCAACGATGTAAACGCTATAAGATGAACATAGATTTTATGTTTGTACTCATATATAACTAGTATTCATCACAAGTGATGAACATAGATTTTTTCATTATATTCATATATATAACTAGCATTCGCCACAAATGGTGAACATAGGTTTTAGCATTATATTCATATATAACTACTATTCTTCACCAGAGACGAACTTAGATTTTATGTTTATATTCATATATGACTAGCATTCGTCACAGGTGATTAACGCATTTTCATCTGAAATGGAAAACTTTATATCAAAAAACAAAGTTGTTGTTCTCTCAAAGACATACATGGTTACACAAAAACGAGGAAGCTATTAACACACACACGCACACACACGCACACACACACACGTAATTGTTAGACCAAGATAACGGAATTCTACCAAGATTGATCTAAACCCTACAATAAGACTATGCGTATTATTTCTTAAAGCTAAAATATGGACTCAGGTTGAGATAATATAGTACTAGCATAATATCTCCAGAAGAGAAACCAAAACGTCGAAAATCATTGTAAAATCCAACTCACTAAAATTGACCTTTACTGTAAAAAAAATTTAAAAAGTAAGTATAAATTACTTCGATGTAATTTTCTCCGCTCAAAATTCTGTATTTTCCTTTTCAAAGACCAATATTTTTTTTAGACTTAACTAGACAATAGAGAACAAAAATGTTGAGACATGTTGATATTTGATAATGGTCGTTCCTAATGGCAGTGATGGAAAACTTTAAAGTACCAGACGAAAAAGATCGTATTACGTGGATACATTCTAACAACTAAAACCAAAACGCATAGCCAACGATTATTTATAATATATACATTCAACTGAAATGAATATATGGTACTTCATTATTTGTATTTGTACATAAATCTAACGAAACATCCATCACAGAAACACACATTACATTGTTTTATGGTCTCCTTTTGTAACGAAATTAAGTTTTCAAGATTGATTTAATACTTATCCCCCTCAAAAGAAAAAGGATATATATATATATATATATATATATATATATATATATATATATATATACCTGTTGCAGAAAATAAACATTACATACAACATGTTTGAAGGTCTCAGGGTATCAGTTATCATTTAAAACAATTTTTGAACATGGATCGTAAACTTTAATTTAGGAAATGTCGTCTTTAATCATAAAAAAGATGGAATATGTGTTCTGTGATTCCATCATGAGAATGTATTTTAACAGAGTTCAGCTGCAATAACGAGCACTTAATAGTTTGGCCTTACTTCGTTCAGTATTGGTGGTCCATAGATGTGAATTATAACTTGTCATAAAACCTTTTCGTCAAGGACCAGTGGAAATGTAATTAAATTCAATTTCTATTCATGCATTTATTTAATCTATTTTATAAGGTCTCAACGTGTGAATATAGACGTCCTATAAATTGAGACACACTGCAGGGAAAGTGACAGCTAGCAATATCTACATAAATACGTCACAAATTGAAATCAGCTTGTCATGGAGTGTCATGGCGCTCACAGAGCCATATGGCGTAAGAAATATCTTTTTGAATTGCATAAAATAGTTCACTTTTTGTAACTCAAGTCTTTCTAACTAAAAGAAAACATAAACGTAACATATAATTATCTTCTGAATTGAAGCCATGTAGAACGTTGTGTAACACAAGCAGCAGACATTAAGAAATAAGATTTGATTTGAATTATACGTTATAGCTTACAAAAATAAATGTCTTGACAACATTGTATTGAACTTGAGTTATAATCGCCATGACAATAAAAACGAACCTTTTTATTGCACAGACAGACCTACACGGGTAAATAGATATATACTCAGACAGACAGACAGCTTGATAAATTGATATATAGATAGATAGACAGATAGATAGATAGATAGAGAGATAGATAGATAAACATTGATGTTATCAGAATGCGTCCACAGTACGAACATATTTATAAATCGTTCACAGAGTGGCTCAAGACAGTTTTCATAACGCTGTCATCATCTGTGTGAATCTGTCTTGGAGACACGCACCTGTTTTTACTAGGCTAATTTGTTCAAATCATAGTAGATAAAAGAAAGCCTTATTACTGCAAGAGAAGGAGATATAACCTGTTGAATCTTTGTCAGTATGATGTTTTTCTGGAATGCTCTTCATTATTTGGATCAGAAAGGCTTGTTCAAGATCTGCTGTAAGTCCGTTGCAGCTGTGTGGATCAAAAGCTTAATGATGGCTTATGACTTTCTTAATATTAAATGTAGATAAACATACTCGTGTTAGCGCAACTAAGTAATTGTCTGAACTAGTAATGATTCATATATAAAGTATCTGTAAAGTAGAACTATCTGACGATGAGTGAATCTAAGACGCTGAATTTTAATTCCATTGCTTCGTTCCGTGTAACATGTAGGAATTTGGGGTTTTGAGCCTGAGTTTGAGATCCATTCGCAGTTATCTCGGATGTTTCTGCTAGACACAGATATACCTCTGATGTATGTCGATTGATTAGATGTGAGTTCAAACATAATCCAAAGCACAACAACTTCAGAGTCTTATTTTTTGCAGGTGTGAGCATGAATTTAATCCATAAATCCTGATACATAAAAGCTGTCAATCGTGAATTGAATTACGTGGAAATTCTTGATTTATGTGGTAACGAAATCAAGTCGCATGAAACATGTTAATGCTCATCTTTAAAAGAAGAAAAATTGTCCTTATCAACAAAACATCTGAAATGTAAGTACAAAATGAAGTTGACGTTTAAAACAGAAATTGCATATTATGGTATGTCGAGTCATCCGTCTCCAGGCCATCTGTCGTGCCGCCAAAACACAAAGACCAGGAAGAAAACTGAGTATTACAAACGAAGCTGAGGTAGACAATATGTCACTTAGTGTTGTGCATTTTCTACAAAAGATTAGAAAGGCCAGATCGAGGAAGAATCTGGTATCGTTAAGTGATGTGTTGGGCATTGGGGAAAAAAGGTTGGTTACATGCTCAAGAGGACTAGATGTGAAAGGTGGTCCCTTATAATTAAGGACACTTCTGTATTGAGGATACTTAAGCCAAATCTCAGAGTGTCGTTAACTCTAATCTCTCGTTACAAGTCACACGGATCATAAAGATTATGTTGTCTATATGAAAGGGGAAAGCTAACAAACAACAACAATCTATCAATGTATAGTGTACAAAGCTACATAATGAATTACCCAATCGAGATAAGAACAAAATAAAAGCCATAAATATTTATAGACTCTTACGAATGCGATAAAATAAAATTGAATAAAGTAACAAAGAGGAGCGAAAACCAACAAGTTTTGCAAAATTCAACAAATAAATTACAAAAGTAAAATTTTTATAAGAACCCACAGTGTTGTGGCATAAATCTTAAACAACCCTAAAAGTTCTATATAAGTCCAGACGTATATAATATTCCAAATGGTGATAAGAATTAATTTCAATTTGAATGTACCGTCGAAAAGTGTTTATGTGATAACAGTCATGGTGTACAATAATTATATAATCCAAAATGTCCTTGAATGTATTTACAATAATTCCAAACTAGTGATTCAGACCGAATATACTGAGCATTTTGTAACTCAGTAAATAATTTAAATTAATATGTCCTCACATATTAAAAACTGAACACAACAATAAGACTGATTCCACCTTGGATATTAAGATAGAAATAAGCAAATCTGACGTAAACAATATTAATGTAGACAAGCGAAGACACAAACACAGAGTAAATATGATGATCGTTTTCCGATCAAATTCGTCAACAACTTTCTTATTCAATCCTAACAACAAAAGAACACATTGAACACAACAGCTGTAAACATGTTTACCTCTAACGAACAGCTATCTTAATGTGCTGTTTACCACACTATATATATATATATATATATATATATATATATATATATATATATATATATATATATATATATATATATATATATATATATATATATATATATATATATATATATATATATATATATATGGATTTTTTACGTACATTAACAATTTTCAGTCATATCGCTCCGATGTCTGCAGTGTGGCAGTTTATAGTGATATCTAGCACTGTGGCATCATGCCGCAGACATGCAGCATCATGTCCCACTCGGTCACATTATCCTGATACCAGGCTGACCTATCCTAACTCTAACCTCTTAATGCTAAGCGCCTAGCGAGGCAGCTGTTAGAAATATTTGTATGAGTCTTTGGTATCGTAACGAGTCTATGCTCTTAAAATAAGTAACAAGAATGAGTATAAAGTAACAAGCTTTATAAAATTCAACAAATAATGTATTTCTCCAGAATACAAAGTGAAAATGAACAATGAGCTTATGGTATTATGAATTAAACTCCAAAATAATCTTAGAATTACAGACACAAGACCTAATAATTTAAAGTTAGGAATCAACTTAGTAGAAATCCAACGCTGAAGATGATGTGCCTGTGGCGGCCTGTATTGTGCTGTTGTACCAACAGTCTTTTGTTTACACACAGTAATATAATTTTAGGTTTGAATTCAGTATAAATCCCAGGGAATGTCTCTGTCCACGACTATTATTTTTATGAGCACTATGTATTACCAGAGAGAATAATCACTGAAGTCAGCCCAAAGAACTCCTAGACAAAACAATAACACAAATTGAGTATGCTAGATCTTAAACCCGAATGTGTAATCATTCCATTGGGAAGATTGAATAGTCCTCTAATTCACCTCTGGTCACAATTAACATTTTCTTTGTTAAAAAAAACATTACCTAATGGAAAATAACCTTCCATAAAATTCGTATTGTTTACAAAATAAAATGTTACTTATTATTAGAAAGTCTGTTCTTAAAAGCATAATACATGACCTGGATAATGTCAGGTACACGAGGTACATTGTACAAAATTCCACCAACCTAGACATAGACCCAAGTAAACTTCTTTACTTCGATTAATAATGAACATGATATTAAACCCATACACAAAGAGATTATTTTAGCTATGTATTTTTTGTTTACAGAATATTTTGTAAAAGTCAATGATTTAGGTTAAGTAGAAAATAGACTTGATTATGAACAAGTTTAAGTCCAACATACAAAATTACCTTATAATAGCATATAATGAGATAAATAAAAATTAAAAATTCTAACAAACAAACAATCAAAATTAAAAATGAATAACATTATGACTTAGTCGGGGTCCAAAACCGCAAACTCCCACATCCGAAGTGGATACTTTAACCATTGAGACCGCCGGAGCAATAGATAGATAGATAGATAGATAGATAGATAGATAGATAGATAGATAGATAGATAGATAGATAGATAGATAGATAGATAGATAGATAGATTGATAGATAGATAGATAGATAGACAGACAGACAGACAGACAGTTAGATAGATAGATAGACAGACAGACAGACAGTTAGATAGATAGATAGACAGACAGACAGACAGACAGATAGATAGATAGATAGATAGATAGATAGATAGATAGATAGATAGATAGATAGATAGATAGATAGATAGATAGATAGACGATGGGGTGGGTACGGTATATTTTGTTGTATAAAATCTACCCCATAATATACCTTCATTTTGTCATAGATATGCTCCTTACGCTTTCTGAATGTCTGTTTGAAATGACATATAAACGTTATTGACTAGACTGCTATGACTTTTCTATGTGGTACCGAGTCCGTTTGACTTGCCTGTGTGGTGCCGGGTCCTCTTGACTTGTCTATCTGTTACCGAGTCCTCTTGACTTTTCTGTGTGGCGCCGAGTCCTCTTGACTTGTATATGTGGCATCGAGTCTTCTTGACTTGTCTATGTGGCACCGAGTCCTCCAGACTTTATATACGTTCATATGAATAGTATGATATAACATAAAACTTCTTTCATGATCCCATAATTGCATACAATATTTTTAAAGAATCATTCAAAATGTAAGTATGGAACTTTGACTGTTTTCGGCAGTTATTGTTTGCCAGCATTAACTATTTTAGAACGAGTCAACATCGTGCACAAACTTACATAAATGTTTGTTACATTTTTGAGGACATGACGTAAGAACACAGCAGGATGGCATTTTAATGAAATATAAATGGAAATGCCACATTAATCGTAAATTCTTTTGAAAGTATAGATTGCTGATTTTTTAAATGAAAACTGAAGGTGTTCTGTTAATAATAATAGATTCTCATTCCTAAAGTAGAAGTTGTTTTATAATAAATTTTGTTCCGAATTAAACAGATAATTTTTACAAGATCTCATGGAACACTTTACCCATTTTTACTTTAAAATCAAATCATACATGCCTTCAAATGACATTTTTATCGAGTTTTCTTCAATTGTACCTTTACGTCATTCAAACATTAGCCATGTTCCGATTACAAATTGAAGCACATTTCGAGGTAGGCAAGCTCTTCCACTGGCGTAAAAGGGTCAATTCTAAACACCTAGTAACAAGGCTTACATACCAACTCCTAGTCAAAAGGGTCACATACAAAAACCTTAAGCAAAAATTATTATGGTGTAGAAATTACTTACATTATGGTAAAGACAAATGTATGCAATTAGGTGAGATGACGAAATAAAAATAAATCTATGAAAATGACAGCAGTATCTCTTTGCTATGTATGTTAATATAAAAAGGGATCTTGCATTCAAATCAAAAGATCAAAAGGTAATCACGTATCAAAGTATATCTCATTAATATTTTTTTATATAAGTTGATCCCGTCTCGCACTGGAAAATAAAGGACAGACATGATGGAGAAATTTCAGCGTCGAAACTATTAAGTGTATTATGATAGAATTGCTGCAGGTAATACTAAAATTGAACTTTCAGAAAAGAGTTTGAAAGGAATAATAATAATAATAATAATAATAACAATAATAATAAAATTGTGTATTATTATTGTTTTATTAAAACAATTATTAATAATAGCAAATATTAATAATAACAATCATTATTATTATTATTGTCATTATTATCATTATCATTTTTATTTTTATTATTATTATCATTATAACAATTATTAATAATAGCAACTATTAATAATACCAATTATTATTAATATTATTATTAACATTATTATTATGATTATTATTATTATTATTATTAGTAGTAGTAGTAGTAGTAGTACAACAATAATAACAAAACTAATAATGTAGATGTAGGTCACAAAATATTTTTATGTAGGATTAGAGACTAAATTATGATAAAAAGAGTGTAATATTCTGTCCTTGTGTGAGAATAGGACTACAGTGTTTAGACCAGATATAGGACTACAGTGGTTAGGCCAGATATAGGACTACAGTGGTTAGACCAGATATAGGACTACAGTAGTTAGACTAGATATACCCGTGAAGACCAAGTCCTCCATTTTTTAAACTGTAGAATCACTATTCATTTCAGATGTGATCTGAATTATCAAGCCTAATATTCAATCTTGTATGCATAGCAAAGAACATTTCTTTAAAATCCGAAATGAAGTTTAATATCTACATTTTAAAACAATCTTCCATCTAAGGACAGTTTGGGATATTTCATTCATGCCATTCAAATAAGCATATTTCATTTCTTAAGGTCTTCAAACGCATTATGAAAATGAAATTAAAGATGCATGCGTTCTCTTATGTATGTATGTATGTATGTATATATATATATATATATATATATATATATATATATATATATATATATATATATATATATATATATATATATATATATATATATATATATATATATATATATATATATATATATATATATATATATATATATATATATATATATATATATATATATAGAGAGAGAGAGAGAGAGAGAGAGAGAGAGAGAGAGAGAGAGAGAGAGACAGACAGAGAGAGAGACAGAGAGAGAGAGACAGAGACAGATTTCCAATATTGTGTTTGTGCATTTTTTCCCTCAAGGGCACCGGGCCACTGGTAACTTTATATTTGAATAAAAGTTGTACAAATATACGAATAATTATGAGATAATGAATTATCTTTGTACTGTAATTACAACTGAACGATTTCTTCTACAATTAAAAGGCAGTGTTGTCTGAGTATATAATTACAATGAATCACCCCAATATAAGTTTTCCTAATTATAGTAGACATAAGAAAAAATGCAGATCCATGATCGTGGTGAGTAACTTAATATTACTTATTCATGGTGGAAGGAAACATATTCGATTTTCTTGCATATTATCGGTGTTAATCTATGAGATAGCAAACTATTCTGAGATAGATATTACTAGATTATTGTTTAATTATATTTCTTTTTAAATAATATTTGTGTTGCATTATGTCCATGAATTAAATATCTTATGCGCTTTAGTAGTTAAAATAATAATATTTTCTGCTCATATGCGTTTTTCAAAAAGCAATATAATTGTAATTTGCGTTGGTCGAAGTGTGTTTAAAAAACAAAACAGGTCATTGAAACTGACAATCATAAAAACGACTGTCAAGAAACGTTAGCAATAAAATCTCATAATTTTATCCGACCTTTTTATGATCTTTAATCCTCAGCAGTAAATGAAAGTTTTAATACTAGATGCTTTGTTTTGCTCTTAGGTCAAAACATAATATAGATATTTACATGGTATACATTCTATTTTAGAAAAATATTTCCGATTTAAACAAGCAAACATATACATAATATTTAGGTAGTGTCATTACTCCATTGAGGAACTTTTTTCAAAAAAATTAAATGTCTAGATTTAGAAGCCATAAAAGTTCGTGATGTGGCGTGATTTGGTTGCTATAGAAATTTAAATCTATTTGGAGTTTAAAAGTTAAGTAACAATTGTATATTCACGCGATTCCTGTTGGACAGGCACATGTACATATGTGATCTATGACAGGTGCTTGAAATTCCCTTCATTAATTGCATATCACTGAAATTAGTAAACATAACTCATAATAAAGTGTTATTTATAATTCATCATATTGCTTTCAATTTTATGATATTGTGCCTAAATAAGTATTGAACATTTTATATTATAATCCCAGTAATTTGAATGTAATCTTTAAATAAATTGTGACGTATGATTTTTCTTTGTAAACAATCATAAAACTAACTTTCATATAACTGATATATTGTGTTTTTGTTGTTGATGTTCAAATATTGTACCAACAGCAGACCATTTTATTCGTTATACGTCATTTCTACCTGCCCATCATCCTGTATAACCCTTATAACATCTACCGGTCCTTTCCTGTATTACCTTATTAATGTTTATAAGCCCTTTCCAGCCCTTTTCTCCTGGCATTTTCCGTATGGCCCCAGTAAAGGCGAGGACGTGTTTGTATCCACTTCTATTGTAGAATATTATTTTTCAGGATAGCTGATACATAAACGTAACATATTATGACGAAGGAAAGGCAATGGGATCCTAGAGAACTTCGATTACTTCGAGATAATGTCGTCCCGGAGAAGAGTGAAGTACTTCGAGTTCAATACATATCTGATAATTTCGTGAATACCAATACTTTTGCCAAATGAGAAAAGGTAACACAGCCTAAAAACCTCGAGCCTCTTTAGTAAATTTCGTTTTATGTCTTCAATTCAATTTGATATCTTGTAAGCTGTAACTTTTGTTATCTAGACGCCGTTTTGGTATTAAAACAGTACAATGGTTCTTTAAACAAGCATAAAAAAAGAATAATAACGATGAGGAATAAAAATCAAGTAATTAAGAGAAATTTGTTCGTGTTGGTGAATATAACAGCAATAAAGCTTAGATAAATGACTGCTACAATGGTACCTTTACATTTGCCTTCTGAATCACTGAAAAATATCAAAACAGCTAAATGAAAAGATGTGAGATATCAAAACTCCGGTACTAGTTTTCTACAGGTGAACTCAGTCTAAATATAACTACGGTGTAGTGTCCACTAAACGTTTTGCGCTATTTGACTGTTTTCTTGCTTATGTGTACAAAAAAAAGCGCTTCGTTTGTTCAGGAGTTAAGAAATGCATTCGTTTTGTTTTTTCTTTTTTTTTTTTTTCTAGGTTTCTTTTTTTTTTAATCAATTAGCTACGTTATAAACTGCCACCACACTACTAGTGTAAACCTCATACCTCAGCGCAGCAGCTAGAATTCATGGAGTATAGTGCGAAAAACCACACCTAAAATGTTTGGTAAATTACGTTATATTGTGGTAAAACTAAAACACTAAAACTGAGACATTGTTACCGCTATTTCAAATTTCTTTTGCACTTATTTTACAGATGTAATTTTTTTTTAAAAAAAAGGCTTTAGGCTAATGTATGACTATTATATACTGTCTTATGAAAAAGATGCTCCAAAGAATTTTTTTATCCTTTCCAGGGCAAAGAGATATTAAAGAAAAACTTCTGTCTCATTTATTGTTTTGAGTATTAAAGTACAGAAACTCCTACATATGACACCCCTTGCTACGTGTTTGTTGCAGAAGATACTCTAAGGTTGTTAGAATACTAAACGTGACTCTGCATCCACGCGTATAGCTTAAATATAAGTTCTAATAACACGAGTTCAAGTACTAAAACTAGTTTTAAATTCCATTGTCAAGGAAAGATTTGGTGATAATTTCCTTCTGGTCGAAAACGAGAAATTGTGGCTTTGCGATGTCAAGCGAACACGATACCTGTTCTCGTATCCCTTATATGGGACGTTTAAATATAAAAATATCAGCGGCCCAGAACTGTCAGTGATGTTTATCGCACCCAATCATAAGTACAACGACAATCAGCAAAAAAAAATTGACGACCCAAATTCATGTCGCTGGGAGCAATTGGTACAACAGGAATTTAATAATCATGTTTTTTACACGAAAATTAGTTTCTCGATTGTGTCTCGATACGAAGAGGCAATTATAGATTTCTCTATTAATCTTTTAATTACAGAAGACTGTTTACACTGCGTTCCTTGTAATGCAAGATTGTCATCTGATCTTGAACTCTAGAGTGGCCGGCAATAAAGAATAATTATGGTTTATTCCATTTGGAGTGAAGGACGTATTCTTAATTTAATTTTAATTTGCACCGGCTTTTCAGATTTAGATCCGGATAGATGTTCTAATTATAGTTGATGGAAAATGACTGAGTTTTCTTTAAAAGAAGATTTAAAACACTCAACCCACTACGCGGGAAATGTCCATGTCGATCAGCGTCCATGACATCAGCTTCAGATACAATTTTGTAATCATATATTAACTTGATAAAAAAACATTCGTGTGGGACACATATTTAAATGCAGACTCAAATTGATTAGACATACTACAGATTCAGGCTACTAGGTTGGTTACATGTTGACCTGAAGTTCACAAGAGTGAAGTATTTATGAGGAATTTGCCCACCCCCCCCCTCCTTAGAAAGAAGATAATCACACAGACTCAACACTTTTCATAAAACAAAGTATTTATTGATTCGCCAAGTCATTTCAAGGCACTGCTTCCTCGTTTGATGGGAAAAACGGCTACAATATGTAATTTACGTAATCGACAGCACTTCTCTCGACTAAAACCCAGACGTGAAATAGGAACAAAAAAAATATGTCCTTAATTATTTGATACTCCAATGGAAAGGTTAAAACGGATAGCCATTTCCAAAAATTTAAAACGTTAAAACACACAGATCAATAGCTTTTCGTCTTATTATCTTTCTGGTGATCTCTCTAATATTCAATACTCTATTTTGAATACCAGGACCAGAAACCTATGTAAGCGACCTTAAAAGATCTGTTATGGCAATCATCTGATAGACAATACTATATGCCACTGTGGGGTAGAAGCAGAAAATGAATATCATTATATATTTTTTGTACTTGATAAACAGTTCAAAGGCAAAATCTGATACTTAATACTAACAAAATATTATTTCCCACAGCTACAAATAATATTCTAGTTGACTCGTGTAATCTCGAAACTGACAAAAACTTAAATATTGTTTAGTGTTTGTATGTTGCTTTTGTGTCTTTGCATTTTTAAAACACATTAAAGATATAAAGTGTGCTAATAAAATACTTTTGCGCTTTTCCTTAGATTCTAAACTCAAAAGGAAGACTTACTTTTAGACAATGCTATGACTAAATGATATCCGATGTAGGTACAGTAAATATTGAATTCTAGTCTCTCCAAACTTTGGTCATACCATTGATAACTTGACTTGGATATCTGATTTCCTTCTTTAAACATAAAATTGTATTTTTCAGCACGTCTCAATTTGTTTTTTTTTTCCTTGTCGCGTTAAATTAATTTGCGTCATTATATAGGCACGGAGAAGAGCGTATCTAACGTTATGGTATCTTCTGACCCATTTTGCATAATTTAGCAAACAAAATATGCTCGAAAAACAAAAACAAACACGCACTTTCGTATGTTCCAGCCATGTACGATTTTTCACAGAGTTTGCAGATTTGCGGAAGAACCGACAATTATGTAAGTTTTCTCACCATTTGGAAAGATGCAGAACTTTGTCAATGGCCACTGCACTCTCTGTCAATAGATAAATAAAATAAAAATGTTCGTGAAATGCATGTGGATTTTTCTTGTAAAGCATGGTTTCCAAGAACTGCATTGAGTTGCTGTTTTCAGAGGATAATGATTGTATATGTACCGAAGTTTGAGGGTATTAGTGTTATTTTTGTGGATATTTTTGGGTGGCGTTTGTGGATATTTCATCAACTCTTTTGATCTGCCTTGAGTATGATATATATGTTTGGTTGCCGGTATATTCCTTGACTTATATTTTAGTGAGTACATCCAAAACGTTGCAGTACGTTTGATACATATTCAAAATTTACTTTGCTACAACAGCTTCATGAGGACTTTTGCGAAAAGGTAAATACGGTATGGCGAAGAGGACAAATAAGGAAAAAACGCAAATATACACATAACGCTTTCCCTGTATATTGTTATTCATTTGCTCTCCAGTAGGAATGATCAATAGGAATGACCAATAGGAATCATCAATATGAATGACCAATAGGAATGACCGATAAGAATGATCAATAGGAATGACCAATAGGAATGAACAGCCAACAATAATTGTACTAAGGTCTGGATTTTGAAGAAAAATATCACGGTAAAGTTCCTTTTACACTTTTGCCATCAGTGATAACGATATGAATGTGATGGAGAGATGACGTCACAAGAGTCGTACAGCATAAATTGAGTACACAGTAAAATGAGTAGGGTGTGTGCTACTGAAACATGCTTCTTCGGGATTCATATTTATCACTGAACCATTTAAGACTAATGAGTAAATGGATTAAATTCCAAGGACTATTTTAGAAAAGATTTCAGAAAATTACATAAATATATATTCATCTATATTCATCTTTGAATATCGAAAATCCTGAAGTTATGCCAATATTCATCGTGTGTGTGTGTGTGTGTGTGTGTGTGTGTGTGTGTGTGTGAGAGAGAGAGAGAGAGAGAGAGAGAGAGAGAGAGAGTGTGTGTGTGTGTGTGTGTGTGTGTGTGCGTGCGTGCGTGCGTGTCTGTGTGTGTGTGTAGGAAAAAAATGCGTGTGGGATTACATTCTTTTTTGCAATTGAGAAATATATTAAACCGGGATAGGAAATCATAAAGTTGTTATAAAATATGCTTGAGCTTGACATTTTGTTTTCGACCAATCACAAACATCAATACTTTTGAAAGATTGTTTAAGATTGGCTGATAGAGGAAACTCAGTTTTAAACCCAAATTCAGAGTTTCGTCATGTTAAATCCAGATCCTTGTAAAGAAAATAACATTCCTTAATCTATAATACTTGTAATATGCATAGAGCGTTTGAGAATTGACTGGTTCGTTTTGCAATGAAATGTACATATAGCGTTTTAAAAGAGACACGTTAGTTTTACAATAAAATAATTCTTTCATTATGCCCAAGTGCTAGACATCGCTATAGACGGCCACACTGCAGACATCGTAGCGATATGACTAAAAAGTTGTTAAAGCTAGCTTAAAAACCCAAAACATTCACATATACACACATACAAAATAAACTTGTTTTTATATGGTTTGTAGCGACGTTAAAGTGTTGTTGATAAGGATAGAAATAAATTTGATTATAGTCACGAGCATCAGAACCGTTTGCAGTTGAACAAAGTTCTTTATTTCCTTACTTTTCTGTATTAAACGTTAAACCTTCCACTAATAAGCACACCTATTGGGATAAAATATTATATCTATATTTATGAAAAATATGTCTAACAACGAAATATGTCTATATTAAAACATGTCTATACATACATTAGTACAAAATGATCCACAATTTCCTCAACATTTTCTAATCCACTATTTTGTTTTCAACGTCGATTAATGCGGGGTATAAACAAATCATTTTGGAAAGATTATACCACACGATTCTTATCACCCTTACACTATGTAAATGTCTTACTTTTTGAATTGCTATGTCATTTAAAAATGACAATGAATACCACATGTTTCGTCAAGCTCGCCAATATTTCTCTAAATAGACATGAATATTATCCTTGAAATATGAGAAATAACTGGTGACTCTTAGGTGAACAATAGCTACCAACAGGTAACCAGATTTATGCCCCCGTGCGGAGCAGCATCATGACGACAATAGGGAGACTCTAGCGACATACCGTAGAACACCGTATAGCAGTTGTTTTGTGTTGAAACTAATCATTTACAGACTAAATTGGCACTTGAACCACTTACAGGACTGTTTTTGTTTGTTTGTTTGTTTTGAATATTGTTTGGGTGTTACCAAATATTAAACTACATTTATCTTGCGTTTGTTAATTTTATTTTAAAAGTGTATTCGCAATATTGTCTTGGTTAAACTTCATGCTTACCTGACATTACCTAACACTTGCAATTTGTTTAATCATCACTAAGGGGGCGCTCACCAGTTATTATGTACTTTTGAGTGAGTAACGTATGTAAGGTGAAGTTGTGTGCATTCAAAACATGCACAGTGGAGAGAATTTTGACATACCTCTATACTACTTTAATGTAATATGGCTGACATTTCTTTGAATATTGTACTTTTAGAAATTGTAAATGATCTAAGCAAACTGCTAACTAAAATGGCTGCTCCCTTGTGCTCCAAAAATCAGCCTGAATTTGTCTAAAGTACACTATCCTTAGCAGGTATTAAAATAGGGAAAATGAATTTTTCCAGACAAGACAATACCAGCTTCTGAAGCTACAATGAATGAATTACCAAATATATAAAATGTAATTAAAAAAAAGTTGTCGGCTCTTTTTTTTATACAATTTACACCTGAAGTTCAGGAATTGAAAATGACCAAGTGGAGCTAACATTTTTTTGAAAGGTGCACAGCTGATACCCTATAACCCGTATTACACCCTTCAGTTATACACCAAAATAAAGGGAATTAAAGTTTCTTTGAGCTATATCTAAGATATACAAGGTCTTTCTAAATAGCCAGTATAACCAGTGGGGAAAGCCAGGGAAATTATTTTTCTTTAAAGTTCTAACCTATGCAAAATACGAAACTGTAGAGCGCCACCTAAATGCGTTTTGATAAGGTGGCGCTATACAGTTTCGCATTTTGCATTTACGATTTTAAAGAAAAAGAATTTCCCCGGCTTTCCTCACTGGTTATACTGGCTATTTAAAAAAAAGACCTTGTATATCTTAGGTAAAATTAAAAGAACCTTTAATTCCCTTTATTTTGATGTATGATTGATGGGTGTACTATGGATTATAGAGTATACAGTTTGGCCTTACTTCAAATGTGAATCTTCCAGAAAAGTGCTAGCTCTACTTGGTCATTTTCACTTCCTGAACTTCAGAGGTAAATTGTATAAAAAAGAGCCGATAACTTTTTTTACATTTTACATATTTGGTAATTCATTCATTGCACTTTCAGAAGCTGGTATTGTCTAGTCTGGCAAAATTCATTTTCCCTATTTTAATAGCTGCTATGTATAGTGTATTTTAGACTAATTCAGGCTGATTTTTTAACACAAGGGAGCAGTCATTTTAGTTAGCAGTGTGCTTAAATCATGTAAAATTTCCAAAAGTACAATATCCAAGGAAATATCATCCACATTACATTACTGCAGCATAAAGGTATGCCACCATTCTCTCCATTGTGCATGTTTTAAATGCAAACTACTTCACCTTTCATACGCCACTCTCTCTAAAGTACATATTAATTGTACTTTAGACATTCCCGGTGCGCACAATTTGCTGCAGGTCGTAAAATCTTGAAAGTTAGTTTCAGGATGGCCATTCTTGCCCCGTTATGAAAATCCTATCAATTACTTCATGTTTGATTAAATTATCTTTAGCTAAGAATAATCCCGGTTCAATTTCTCTGGATGTATTCCATCCATTTCCCTAAAGTATTTGAACTAATGTTTACCGTATCGAAAAGACGACAAACGTCAAGTTATTTCTACCAAAATCTAACTTCTTGTGCACACTTAGTTGCCGTCCTAAAACACGACACTGTTAAATGAAAGTAAATCATTAATGACATTCAAGCGGACTTCATATGGTTAGAACATGCAAAGTTATTTCAAAGTTCATTGATTGCACTGGCACCAAAATGCTTTGCTTGTGGAATTATTGAAAAGACGGATTATCTGTACCGCCAAAAGCCACTCTATATTTTGAACCCAGAGACATACTCGCGACAAATTAACGAATACAGTTAAATAAAGAATAAACGCCAAGCCCGTGACATCAATTGAGACAATGCATTTTCATGTAGACTAACTTATTGGACTCTATATCGAGGAAATATACTTTGTAGGGGGAAAAAAAACCATTCCACTCCCCGGATTTCCGCTGTCAGAATGTTGTCTTTATTCGCGGCCTGAAATGAGCAATTCCAATTTTCGTCTTCGTAATATTGATATGTTTTGCTATTGTCAGATAATCCGGACAAAACATTATTATTTTATTTTTGTTTTGTGTTTTTCTTCTTCTGTTGACAGCAATGATTTCAAATGGACAAATCACTTAGCTGTTGCACGAGTAAATGAAGGTAAAGCTCTAGGTTATGTCCTGGTAGAGACATTATACTGGGTAATATATGACATTTCCACCCTTCGTGATTTTAAGTACTCAGTGTGTGCAAGCGTTTTGTTCTGGTTGTCCAATTCTTTATTTTGTGCCTATCTCTCAATTTATCTATATGACCACTCGAACGGGCTTCCGATCTGCAAAAAAAGCAATTCATGGAAGACGACATGGTGTTTTTGAAATGCCATTGTTCATCATTCCTGAAACAAATATCAAGTGGTGACCCGATAATGTCAACAATTACACTGCATAAATTCTCTTTTCATAATCTGTCAGTCTAAACTCGTAAATTCAAACAAATAATTTGTGGAATACGCTGAGGTACAACCATTTTAAATCCCAAAAGAGACGAAGGGCTTTCCAGACTCTGTTAAAACCGGATTTTGATAATCGGTGTCTTTTTAAAATATTTGCTCTTCTTTGTCTATAAATTAGTCAATGTTTTAGTCTCCTGGAGTGGTTATTTGCGGTCAATGTCTCTAATGGATACAGCAATCTATCATCTTGCGAATTTTAAAATCATGCTTTGGATGCTGAGCGATAATGATACTTTGCTATCTCGAATGTCGGAGACTGATGTAATCAAATAGTTATAATGACTAATGTATAGTACTGCCATAGAATTATAATTCTGACTTCATTCCCGGAGTTTATGCGTACAAGTTAAGAACTGGGAAAATATGTGTGAATACATTGAAATAAAAATCATTTTAATTTAAAGAAATTTGTTTCAGATTTGATCACTGGCATAATAAAAGAAAGTCTCCGAGGCTGTAGATAATTATTAAAGTTATGCCTTCGACATTTAAAAGAAGAGGTAGTACTAATTACGTGAGTAACTGTAATTTATACGACATTTGTGCAATTTAGCTTCTCAGATAAAACGCCATTTGAGGTACATGTTAAGCACAAACTTGGAAACCCATATTTCTTGAAGACATCGACGCAACTTTCTCCGGTTTTCTTTGGGGGCTAGAACGTCCACCTCGGATGCGGGAGGTCGCGGATTTGAACCCAGACTGAGTCATTCCAAACACTGGTAAAAATGGTATTAGCAGATGTTTCGCTTGGCGCTCGGTATTAAGAGGTTAGTGTTAGGACCGGTCGGCCTGGTGTCCGGATTATGCGACTGGATGGGACATGTGGAGGCAACAGGAGAGGCCGCTAGAGGGCACTGGCGATCAAGATTACCGTTTTCTCAAAATGTCAACCTCATTACACCCGGTACTTTCTCCGCTTTAATATCTAAAAAGCCGACATTATTACATCCGAATGTATTCATGGTTGAAAGGTCAAATGTCTATATTTAGCGTATATGACACTGGGCCATTTCTACAACTTATTTAGCGGAAAAAAACAAAAAACGAATTTTTCATAATGCTGAAAAACTAAATAAACGAACATATACGCTCACATACGCCTACTTTTTAATACTTTGGAGTTCTTTTTAAGAGAATAATGCTAAAATGTGAGCGAATATTTGAAGAAAACCCACGAATTACGTCTTTTTCAAAGGTCACCAATGCCAGCAAGAACGGTAACTCTTCCCGGCACATGGGTACGTACAAAATGTAAACAATGATAACAGTACGACATAATTTGGGTTCAAAAACACACGAAATCTTGATTATATGAAAAGGAAGACGTTTATAGCAAGGAATCGGATTATTCAGACGTACTGTCATTCATTATATCAAACGTATTACAAAATATTTGTACAACTTTTGTTGTGTACTATATTTTCGAGGTTACAGACTCGACGGTATTGATAATATGTATGTGACTGTGATCACTGTGATATTATCAATGTCAGGTTATCTGTCCTACGTACGATTCTTATCTAGAGACACTGGTATTAAAATTAAAATGTTCATGTTTATTAGGGACGGAAAAGAGGTAAAAGTTCAACTATTTTTCAGAATTCTGAAGAATGAAAACCATTTCATTTAAAATTGTCATGCCATTTTTGTGAATATTAATATAAATATTGTCATCATAAGCCAAGGAATGGAGAATCGATCTGTAATATTTCTCCATTTAAACAAATACATAATCATAAATATTTCTTGAGAACCAACTCAGTGCCACTTTCTTCTCTATCTTTGATACTACAGTTGTCTTTTCTTCATGAACTATGTAATATTGCTCAAAACAATGGTCAGAATTATAATGAAAATATCGCAAAGTTAGGGCATCCAAAATTTAATGTTGCACCATCTTAAGTTGACACTATAGAAATCCTGACTTACTGTAATGAAAACTTAGTGGAAAACCTTTTGTCATTGATTTTATTTTATAGATATGAAAACTGACCAAATATATCTTATGATAACTAAATTCTAAAATAGCAATTGTTAGTTACTAAATTGTGATTTCAGATAAATGTATATATGTACAAGAACACTGTAATGAATATGCACTATTGATTTTAAGAGTAACATACAATTTCAACTTGGTATGACTCATGATTATGCTATTTCATGCAAAAATGTTAGGGGGCGTGTGATAAAAAGGCACAGAAATCCTTCAGAAGTACCATGAACATAGAAAAAGTGAATTTATTCTTGAAGCTGAATGTTCACAACACATTTATATATAACCATATGTAAAAAAATATGCAACTTTCAGCATGAAGTAACATGAGGTCAAGAATTTTCAACAGGTGACCAAAGACCACTATTAGAATTGGTGGACGGTACATGTGTTTGAATACTTCCTGTGAATTTATTTGAAAAGATATCATAAAGATGGTTCATTTTTGAAATCTGCACACTCAAATTATGCAGAAATCATTCCATTTGTATATATTATATAATTATGAAAAAATCATCCCCTGTTGCTACATGTGGCTCTATGTCTGCGGAATGATGTCCCAGTGCTAGACATCACAATAAAGTGTCCCACTGCAGACACTTTAGCGATATGACTAAGATTGTTAAAGCCACGTTAAAAAATCCATACAAAAAAAAACAACAATAAAACATGCAACTTCCTTCAGCTGCAAGCTTTGGGGAGCTATATGCGTTGGCAAATGAAGAGACAAACACAATGAAGAAGTTATCGTCGTGACTAAAAAAATCTCTGCTGGGTTTAATAGATTATTATTTTCATACAGGTAAAATAATTATAATTGTTGCTAATCGATACCGGCCTGATTAAAGTGAAGCGAATTGGAGTTACTCTATCATGGTTCATGTGGTTAGGCATGGCAAATACAGAAATTTGTCTAAGGGACATAACTCTCATTTTTCTAAGGGTCAGTTACAATTTCGCTTCTTGTACGACTTCGCTTTGGCTTATCTTTTGTACATCGATTAAGAAGCAGTCTTGATAAAATATAGTTTCTGATTCCTTGAGCAAAATATTTAAATCACCATTCCAAACAATTAATGTACTCGGCGTTTGTATTTATAAAATACTTTCATAAGGAAATCATGGTCCTTTTTTAGGAGATGTTCATTTATCTGAAGACCGGCAATGTGATGTAGGCAAGACACATATTGAGTTAGCCATCTACTTTCTCTTCATGTTTCAATGCATTACGCCGCTGCTTGTTTGTGATACCAAACAGCGAAACTGCAAGAAAGGTTGTTGCAAAAATAAAGCTGATCTTGTTTAAATTTCATGAAGGGGGGTGGGGGGGCGTAGTAGTGATGATTGATGAAGATGATGTTGGTGCTAATGTATATATCTGTATAAATATTTAGTGACTGTTGTCATTAATGTAGTTTTCTCTTCATCAGAAATGAGGAGGATGACCCGTTATCATACATACAAAGAAGCAATGATTATATGCCTTGAACATCTTGCCAATTGGTCGATACATTGAAGGACCCAATAAAAGCGTGTATCATCTCATTGTGGTTCCCATATGCAAGAAACCTAACTTTGATGGAAACAAAACAGAAAACAAAGTGTTGTCGAGCAGAGGGAACATAATGCTGTTTATTCTCCTTATGATAAAGTGAAACTTCACAAGTTCCGGTCTTTTTCCAAACCGATCACGTCTATTTAGGCATTATGATATTGCGAACTACAAGGTTTACTTCCTCCGAAATTTTTAAGAACTTAACAACCTGCAAATCTTCGCACCCCTTAAAAGGAAGAATTGACAAGGAAAGTTATCCCGTAAGCATCGGCAGTTTTACGCTTTGCAAAAAGACACATAAACACACTTTTTGAGAAAGGATTATGCTTGTTTTACAGTTGCTTCCAATACATACATTGACTTCAGTTAGTCATGAAAATTAACAAAGTAGCGGGGCCACGTATTTGGAACCAAATTGTTTCTCTTAACGTACAGGCGTTACCTCGGAGCTGGTCGGCGTATAGATAATATCTAAGACTGGATAGTAAATCGCCAGATAGCCGAGTGATGATAAAGTATAGGGCATAAAAACAGTTTTTGTTTTCATATAGCGCTTTAGTGGTGTGTCCAGCGGCTTGGTAATCAAGAATAACTCTTGAGTGCGCTTGACTGTGTGGCTGATTTGATGATTCTGCTTAACATATCGAGTTATGTCCTTTCAAATACGAGCAGAACATTTGTATGCATGGTATTCTTGTTTTGCATTTTCTTTTAAGTTAGATGAGTGACCCTTTCCTGTAGTAGGACTGGATTTTGTACTATTCCTAGAGTCTTCGTGATACTTCCTAGCACATGGAGTATTACACATAGTGCTACCATCTACACTGATGAGACCATTTAGTTGTCAAAACTGGTATAGATTCTCCGGCCAGGACATGCGTTTTTACTGTTACTTTCCTCTTCCTTGCGTACTACACGACTAGTTGCGTAGCAAGAAATTATGCGCCCCCACCCCCTCCCGTACGCAAAACTTAACTGGGGCCTGCCCCAAAACCCTCTGTTAGTTGCTGGGTTTGATTCGGGTTTTGCAACACCAATAGGTACGAGAGTCCATTAGTACTGCCATGTCTTTGACATACATTAAATTCCCTCCTCATAAACCAGTAGTAATTCTCGATTTATCTGTCACACCTGTGATCTGTCCAGAATTATAGTAGTAGTACTAGTATTACAAGTAGTAGTTGTTTTAGTAGTAGCAGTAGTACATTTGAGCAATTAAATTATAAATCTAAATTAAATTATATTTTATTGGCCAACTTGTTGCAGTATCCACGATGGTTGTATTACCTATCAAAGGCGAGATACCTTCAAAAGAAAGGTGTTAATCGTTGCAGTTTATCATAAGTTAAAATAAACAATAACCCCTAGAAATTTTGGTCATCGGTAGCTCTTGATATATGACATATATGACGTATCCAAAAATGGATGACAACGATGTTTAGTACCCAGCCATGACGCGTGTTCACAAATATAAAAATCTAAAAGGCTGCATTTTCAGTATTTTCTATTCAGTTCGTGAAGCTAATTAAATTTGTTGAACTGATGGAAAGTATATCAGAACGATCAGCATTTGTCAATATCACATTTCGAACAAAATCTGTGAGAAATGAGATATTGTTTGAAGACATCGAAGTTTAATATGAATTTGGCATTAATTTTACAATGAAAGATGCAAAGTTTAGCAATCAATGTTCTCAAATATTCCATCACGGCGCATAAAATTACATTTCATTAATTTAATATTTCTTAAAATACTTGTGATACCCTACAATTTAATCGATCCATATTAATGTATGGTAATATTTAAGGTTTTTGAAAATACTCATTTACTCTTGAGGGAAGGCAGTTCTCTTTGGATGGATAGAGTTTTGTAGTTGCAAGATTGTATACATCAAGTACTGGTGTAAAACAAATTTAAATAGTTTTGGTCTTCATCGTACCAAACGTCCCATTTATTCCATACTTTTCGAAGAAAATAAATTTTTGATGAGAGAATGTGACGTTGATTAGATAACAGCAGAAATCCAGATTGCAAGTATATCAAAGATGACGGTTTCTGAACCTGATTATGCTGATCTGGATTATTCATTTGAATTGCTTCAAAATACTTCTATTCAAGATATATCCATCCTACTAGAAGTAACTCGAATAAACGAGATGGTATTTGTCATGGCTATAAGCTTTTAAATTTTTACAAGTCTATTGGTTTAAGAATTATAAATTGCAATTAAGGTAATGAGAGGGTTATTGCTACGTTTACTTGTATAATGCAAAATACTGCTAGCGCTATTGATTCTATGTTATCAGATTGTATTATTATAAATTATATATCAGTGTTTTATATTTTAGACTGAGTTAAATCAATATTTATGCCGCTTGTGTTGAATTTGGATGAACTTTTCAATGGATGCAATAACTAAATTACATATTTATCAGTGAATACTCATAACAGATCTGAGGCATCCATTAAGTTTACAAACAGTTAAATAAACATGATGCCTTTCAAAGTTGTTCACATGAAGAATTTCTCATATTTTCATTTAATATTGAAATGATCGGATGAGTGAAACTGATTTTAATCATGATCTGTAATTATAAATATACAATTTGCAGAAAACTGCTGAAAATGTAGGGATGAACAAAAAATGTGTTTTTAAAAAAGCAGATGAGTGAAATTAAAAGCAAAGATACATGCAATGCAAAACAGCAATGGGTTGATACATTGCGTTACAATGCAAAAACTGTTATTGTCAGAGTGCTTCAAATTTTAAGAATATTTAGACCAAATTACTATCATCAAGAATGTCTTGAGGAAAGAAATATGTGCAAGCAAATAGCCTCTGCAAAGAACTGCAACCACAACAGTGAGGATAAAAAGAGAAACTAAGATAACACAAAATTATTTTGAATCAATTCAAAAAGAGAAGGAGCTAATGGTTCTATGGAAATCATCATTTAGAATTTGCTCAATATCTATTGAGGTCTATATTTTTTATCACGTGGTATCTGGTGCACGTATAATAATAATCTTAAGGGAGCAAGCGTCTAAGGTATTGTTCTCAGTCAAGAGCAAATTGTGTAAATTTGGGAAACTATCAAGAAATATCCATTTTAATGTTTTTGATACAAAGATGCTGACTATACAGTCAGATGAACCTGAAAGTTGGGGCTTTAGTCAAGACACATGACACCGAAAATTAACATCTGAAACCTCTCTTAAGTAACTACATCCGTGTGAGTTAAGGAGGAATAGTTTAGTTTGCTTTATGACACAGCAATACAAGTAGGTTATTTAGTGCCGAGACAATTGGAGTAAAATGCCCTGCCGAAGCACACACCAAGATCGCTGACCCAGCTGGTTCAATTGTAGGATTCGATTCAGCACCCTTTCTGTCGTGAGTCCAGCACGCTAACCACTGTGCCACCGTATCTCCCAGGAGGAACAGTTTGAAATCATTTCATATTGGTAAACCGAGTAAATACTGGTTGAAATATCTAAAATGTCCAACAGTAGATTTTCTAAGCTGGGTTAGATCACGTGGCTTAAATTGTACGTTCTTACCATTTGTACTTCCTGAGTTCCGGAAGAAGAAAAAAAAACGTACTGTACACAAGTGGATCTGTTAGAGCCTTTTTAACGAAGTTGTTGGTGTGGAATTAGTTTTCAGAAATATGTTCAGTCACATATAAATTTATTTTGGTAAAAACCTGATGTAGCAACAAAAAAAATAGATAGCTAAATAGCTTACATGATCAATGGACATGTCGTTGGTAAGGAACCATATATAGATATTATTAAAACATATCGTACAAGTGACTCATGTTGAAACTTAAGAGGCAGTTTGTTTGATGAAAGTGTAACAAAGAAAGGTATCTTAATACCCTACCCATGAAAGAATATACACTTGTATAATTCGTATCTTGAATCTGAATGACACTTTGCGTTTCTAAAATGTTTGAAAATGAACATCAGTTTTTTGACCAGAACATTTGTATCTGTAAACCTGAAGATAATGTTATTTTGTTCTCCCTTGAGAAGTGAAAAAATGTCTTTAATTTCTTTATGTAGATTTAGTTTTTATGCATCTTGATAGGAAAATCAAAATTCTTGTACGACAAACACTATAACATTTAGGACAATGTATATGTTTTCATCTCACTGTACAGTTGTGTTTGCTAATAATGTATATTTGTTATTTGTAATTTCGTCATGTGGCCTAATAAAGACAAACTCCATGACCAGTTTATACTGCAAAGTCCCTTTCTACTGGATTTGGTGGCAGACCTTTATCACGTTATTGTGAACTTGACACGTAATAGATGAAAACTCCGCATGTCAGTAGTTTTATCTTCAACACGTTTGCTTTTAAATTTGTACTACTATGGATCCTTCAGTGTTACCTGTATCTAATATTCAGTCCTTTCTGTATCCAATGTTTACTCTTTTCTGCATTCAATATGCAATCCTTTCTGTATCAAATGTTCAA
The DNA here is from genome assembly GCA_028554795.2 of Sinohyriopsis cumingii. Taxonomy (NCBI): domain Eukaryota; kingdom Metazoa; phylum Mollusca; class Bivalvia; order Unionida; family Unionidae; genus Sinohyriopsis; species Sinohyriopsis cumingii. Next base: position 70,968,301 of record CM068828.1, read on the forward strand.
TACTTTATGTATTCAGTGTTCAATCGTCTCTTTATTCAATGTTTAGTCCTTTCTGTATCCAATGTTCAATCCTTTCTGTATTCAGTGTTCAATCCTTTCTGTATTCAGTGTTCAATCCTTTCTGTATCCAATGTTCAATCCTTTATGTATTCATTGTTCAATCCTTTCTGTATTCAGTGTTCAATCCTTTCTGTATTCAGCGTTCAATCCTTTCTGTATCCAATGTTCAGTCCTTTCTGTATTCAGTGTTCAATCCTTTATGTATTCAGTGTTCAATTCTTTCTTTATTCAGTGTTCAATCCTTTCTGTATCCAATGTTCAATCCTTTCTGTATTCAGTGTTCAATTCTTTATGTATTCAGTGTTCAATCCTTTCTGCATCCAATGTTCAATCCTTTATGTATTCAGTGTTCAATCCTTTATGCATTCAGTGTTCAATTCTTTCTTTATTCAGTGTTCAATCCTTTCTGTTTGAAATGTTTAATTCTTTCTGTATTCAGTGTTCAATTCTTTCTGTATCCAATGTTTAATTCTTTATGTATTCAGTGTTCAATCCTTTCTGCATCCAATGTTCAATCCTTTATGTATTCAGTGTTCAATCCTTTCTGTATCCAATGTTCAATTCTTTATGTATTCAGTGTTCAATCCTTTCTGCATCCAATGTTCAATCCTTTATGTATTCAGTGTTCAATCCTTTATGCATTCAGTGTTCAATTCTTTCTTTATTCAGTGTTCAATCCTTTCTGTTTCAAATGTTTAATTCTTTCTTTATTCAGTGTTCAATCCTTTCTGTATCCAATGTTCAATTCCTTATGTATTCAGTGTTCAATTCTTTCTGTATTCAGTGTTCAATCCTTTCTGTATCCAATGTTTAATTCTTTCTGTATTCAGTGTTCAATCCTTTCTATATCCAATGTTTAATTCTTTCTGTATTCAGTGTTCAATCCTTTCTGTATCCAATGTTTAATTCTTTCTGTATCCAATGTTCAATCCTTTATGTATTCAGTGTTCAATTCTTTCTGTATTCAATGTTCGATCCTTTATGTATTCAGTCTTCAATCCTTTCTGTATTCAGTGTACAATCCTTTCTGTATCCAATGTTCAATTCTTTCTGTATTCAGTGTTCAATCCTTTCTGTATTCAATGTTCAATCCTTTCTGTATTCAGTGTTCAATCCTTTCTGTATTCAGTGTTCAATCCTTTCTGTATCCAATGTTCAATCCTTTCTGTATTCAGTGTTCAATCCTTTATGTATTCAATGTTCAATCCTTTCTGTATTCAGTGTTCAATCCTTTATGTATTCAGTGTTCAATCCTTTCTGTATCCAATGTTCAATCCTTTCTGTATTCAGTGTTCAATCCTTTCTGTATTCAGTGTTCAATCCTTTCTGTATCCAATGTTCAATTCTTTCTGTATTCAGTGTTCAATCCTTTCTGTATTCAATGTTCAATCCTTTATGCATTCAGTCTTCAATCCTTTCTGTATTCAGTGTTCAATCCTTTCTGTATCCAATGTTCAATTCTTTCTGTATTCAGTGTTCAATCCTTTCTGTATTCAGTGTTCAATCCTTTCTGTATTCAGTGTTCAATCCTTTCTGTATCCAATGTTCAATCCTTTCTGTATTCAGTGTTCAATCCTTTCTGTATCCAATGTTCAATCCTTTCTGTATTCAATGTTCAATCCTTTCTGTATTCAGTGTTCAATCCTTTCTGTATTCAGTGTTCAATCCTTTCTGTATTCAGTGTTCAATCCTTTCTGTATTCAATGTTCAATCCTTTCTGTATTCAGTGTTCAATCCTTTCTGTATTCAGTGTTCAATCCTTTCTGTATTCAGTGTTCAATCCTTTCTGTATTCAATGTTCAATCCTTTCTGTATCCAATGTTCAATCCTTTCTGTATTCAATGTTCAATCCTTTCTGTATTCAATGTTCAATCCTTTCTGTATCCAATGTTCAATCCTTTCTGTATCCAATGTTCAATCCTTTCTGTATTCAATGTTCAATCCTTTCTGTATTCAATGTTCAATCCTTTCTGTATTCAGTGTTCAATTCTTTCTGTATTCAATGTTCAATCCTTTCTGTATTCAGTGTTCAATCCTTTCTGTATTCAATGTTCAATCCTTTCTGTATTCAGTGTTCAATCCTTTCTGTATTCAGTGTTCAATCCTTTCTGTATTCAATGTTCAATCCTTTCTGTATCCAATGTTCAATCCTTTCTGTATTCAGTGTTCAATCCTTTCTGTATCCAATGTTCAATCCTTTCTGTATCCAATGTTCAATCCTTTCTGTATTCAATGTTCAATCCTTTCTGTATTCAATGTTCAATCCTTTCTGTATTCAGTGTTCAATCCTTTCTGTATTCAATGTTCAATCCTTTCTGTATTCAATGTTCAATCCTTTCTGTATTCAGTGTTCAATCCTTTCTGTATTCAATGTTCAATCCTTTCTGTATTCAGTGTTCAATCCTTTCTGTATTCAATGTTCAATCCTTTCTGTATTCAATGTTCAATCCTTTCTGTATCCAATGTTCAATCCTTTCTGTATCCAATGTTCAATCCTTTCTGTATTCAGTGTTCAATCCTTTCTGTATCCAATGTTCAATCCTTTCTGTATCCAATGTTCAATCCTTTCTGTATTCAGTGTTCAATCCTTTCTGTATTCAGTGTTCAATCCTTTCTGTATTCAGTGTTCAATCCTTTCTGTATTCAGTGTTCAATCCTTTCTGTATTCAGTGTTCAATCCTTTCTGTATTCAATGTTCAATCCTTTCTGTATTCAATGTTCAATCCTTTCTGTATTCAGTGTTCAATCCTTTCTGTATCCAATGTTCAATCCTTTCTGTATTCAGTGTTCAATCCTTTCTGTATTCAGTGTTCAATCCTTTCTGTATTCAGTGTTCAATCCTTTCTGTATTCAGTGTTCAATCCTTTCTGTATTCAGTGTTCAATTCTTTCTGTATTCAGTGTTCAATCCTTTCTGTATTCAGTGTTCAATCCTTTCTGTATGCAGTGTTCAATCCTTTCTGTATTCAGTGTTCAATCCTTTCTGTATTCAATGTTCAATCCTTTCTGTATTCAGTGTTCAATCCTTTCTGTATTCAATGTTCAATCCTTTCTGTATTCAGTGTTCAATCCTTTCTGTATTCAATGTTATATCACTAATCGTATGATCTGTTAATTACAACTAAGAGGAAATCTAAGATAATTCAAGAATGAAAATTACTGTATTTATAAATTATGGGTCAAAATGAATATGGATAAGAAAATTAAGCCAGTTTCTATAATATACAATCAAAACGGAACCCTGAGACTTCGTCCACTCCAAAGCATCGTTTTAAGAATAAAACTAACCACAGCTTATATATATTGCTGCTGAAAAATTGTTTAGTTAATCACATTTTGCCGCTTGATTCTCAGTTAGAGGTGGATGGAAATAAAATCATTTATACAGTGTTCTTTAAATGAAAATGCGTTTCATACAATGGAACCCAACACTCTTTACGCTATAAAATGTGTCATTATTGAGACTGTAACTATCGTGTACAAATTTAAACATGTCTGATCATTGCACAATCGCGCAATTGCACCGGAAAGAAGATAGCATTCTGATTTATTTGTTACTATGGCGACATTTCTGATTTATTTATCACTATGGTGACCATACTTATTTATATTGTCACTATGATTACCATCTTGATTTATTTATCAAGATGGCGACCATTCTGATGTATTTGTCATTATGGTGACAATTCTGATTTATTTGTCACTAAGGTGACCATTCTGACTTATTTGTTACCTCGGCGACCATTCTGTTTTATTTGTCACTATGGTTGACCATGGCCTGACTCAACTTATGACCAAGATGCAAGCTGAACAAAATGTTCCGAAGTATGTCTTGAGACATTTAAGGCGTATATGAACCAAACAAAATGTTACCGGATACGGATTAATAATGCCGGTCTTGCAATTGGCAGATAATAATAATAATAATGAGGACTTTGTATAGCGCCTAATCTTTAAAAGCTCTAAGCGCTTTACAACATTAGACAACACCTATAAGATAAGAAACATAATAATATTATTACAAAAACAAACAACATGAAATTAGAAAAACATTAAAAAATAAAAAACATGCTGAGAATATTTCAGGTAGGAAACATTATTAGGTCTTTAAGTTTGTTCGGTTTGTTCTTGCAGTCGAAATAAGTGAGTTTTGTGTCTTTGTGTCTAAGTTCAGTGGGCAATTCATTCCACGTTGCTGGGCCCTGGTATGAAAAAGAACGCTGTCCATATGACTTTGTTTTCATAGTGAGAATAATGAGCATACGATTGTCAGAAGAGGAGCGTAAAAATCTTGCTGGTGTGTACACATGGGTGAGATCAAAAAGGTATGTTGGACTTGAGTCCGACAGTGAAATGTAGCACAGAGAACAAATTTTGTGTTTGATTCTGGATCGAATGGATAGCCAGTGTAGGATACAGAGCAGCGGGGAGGTGTGCTCTGATCGTGGTACTCTAAGTATGATCCGAGCAGCTGTGTTTTGAACTTTTTGAAGTTTCTGGAGTAGATATTGAGATGAACCAGACAGAATTGAGTTACAATAGTCCAGTCTTGAAAGTACTAATGAACACACAACTGTTTTAGTGGCATCAACTGAAAGATATTTGCGAATTGAGCTGATGCGTCTCAGCTCAAGATATTCAACCTTGCATATGTTCATGACATGTTGGTGCAATGTGAGAGTACTGTCCAGAGTAACACCTAGGTTTCGTACTGATTGTGTGAATTTAATGTTGGCGTTGCTGATATTTATTGTTTGAGGTAAAGGATATGAATGAGAAAGTTTTTGTGTTGTGATCAGAATGGCCTCAGTTTTATCATCATTCATCTGCAGCTTGTTACAAGTCATCCATGATTTCACATCAGAAATGCACCTCTCTACACCTTGGATGGTAGCATCAACTTCAGTTGGATGGCTAGATCTGTATATTTAGGTGTCATCAGCGTACAATTGGTGAGACACTGGATGATGATCTCTGACACTTGAGAGCGACTGAATGTACAGAATGAAGAGAACAGGTCCAAGAACAGACCCCTGTGGAACACCACAGCATAGATCGACTGGGCTGGAGTGTATTCCATTTGCAGATACAATTTGTGTCCTGTTGACCAAGTAGGATTTGAACCACAGTAAGGCTGTATCATGAATGCCAAATACATGCTGGAGACGGTGAAGTAATATATCATGGTCTATTGTGTCAAATGCTGCAGACATATCAAGGAGGGTGAGGACTATAATCTTTCCGCTATCCAACGCAGAGAGAATGTCATTAACTACTTTTCTGAAGAGTAGTTTCTGTACTGTGGCAAGGGCGATATGCAGATTGTACATTGCTAAAAAGACTATTTGAATTTAGATGAGAAACAAGCTGGGATAGAACAACCTTTTCTAAGATTTTTGAAATGAATGGTTGATTAGAAACTGGGCGGTAGTTCTTTAAATCGTTATGGTCTAGTGTTGGTTTCTTCAGCAGAGGCTTTACAATGGCAGTTTTGAAAAATGATGAGAATTCCCCAGATGAGAGAGAGGTATTAATAACATCAGTTGTGAAGGCAATACTGGATCTAAGCACTCAAGCAGCAGTGATTTTGGAATTGGATCAAGTTCACATGACTTTGTTGCACTCTTCATCATGATTGTACGTACGAAATCCATAGAGACAGGTTCAAATGCTGCTAATGGTTGCCGCTGAAATTCTGTATCCCAACTGTATGGTGACGACAAGTCAATTGAAATTGTTGTATCAAGCTTATCTCTAATGGTTTGTACTTTGTCACGGAAGAAATTTGCAAACATGTCCGGAAGGTCGACTGGAGAGAAGGTAGATGGAAGTGGTGTTGATTTGTTCCTTGACATTAACTTGTTAGTAATCTCGAAGAGCTCTTTGCAGCTGAAACTTTCCATGATCTTAGTAGTGTAGTGGGCTGATTTCGCTGCATGGACTATATTTGTGACATTCTTCTTAGCGACTTCATAGATTTGCTTATGAATAGTGAGTCTGGTGGAAAGCCAGAGCATCTCACCTTTACGGCGGTCTCTTTTAGCAGTGCGAAGCTGGTCCCTAACACTGCTATACATTACCGTTTTTTTCTGTTGTGGTATCTGTGCACATGCTATGTATAGCAGTCTGCTACAAGTCTAATGTTCATTAAAAATTACCGTTCTCTGACGTTTTAATTACATATTTCTTAACATTTATTATAATTTCTAATTATTCGTCTTTAAAACAGTGTAAACGATTGTATAGTATTGCCGCTTAAGAGGCTCCAAGACCATATTTATTCCTCTTATGATTACATTACAGAAATGGCTTGCGATGAAACTATATATTCATTACAATACAAATTGAAAATGTGTGTTTTTGTGTTTGGTGTTTTGGATTTCTAACGTAGCGTTAACACAAATTCAGTCATATCGCTACGATGTCTGCAGTGTGGCAGTTTATAGTGTTTTCTATCATTGGAGCATCATGCCGCCGTCATATGGCTTTATGCTCAACCCAGTCACATTATCCTGACACCCGGCTGACCAGTCCTAGCACAAACCTCTTAATGCTGAGCACCAAGTGAGGCAGATGCTAGTACTATTTTGGTATGACTCGGCACGGGTTCGGACCCTCGACCTCCCGCATCCGAGATGGACGCTCTAACCACTATACCACTGGAGCGGTCAAATTGAAAGTTTGAGATACACAATTGCAATATTATGAACTAAATGACAAATAATCCTAAATCTCCTATCTAGAGTCCAAAGCTAGCCAATGTTCCTAACAGGCGCTAATGCCTTGATGTATCACAATGATGCAATCCATACTGCCTCGAATGAGCTCACAATATTTGTTTTTAAAAAATCTGTTATTCCAAGGTAATATCTGAAAAGAACTTCTGATAGAAAACGATTCATACCGATTGATCAAAACAGGAATGAATTATTTGTTTACGAAGTCCCTATTTATTCACATTTTCACTTGACCTAGATGTGTGTCATTCTAATGGAAACTTCCAATCAGTTTGTAAACAAGTCTGTTGCAAGTATATTCTTGAATACTGCCTCTTTAGACCATTTAGCCTTCAAGTTCTTGGTGAGTTGCTAGTAAAGGAAGCCAGTATCGTTGTGTCTTAAACTCTTATGGTTTGCTTACGGGTTATTAATGCGTTTAATTTGATAACTTTGAGCGCGACGTCGAAGTCTTTCTCAAAAAATTCGTCTTTGAAATCGCTGTCATTTCCATTCATATCTAATAGTCTTCAAATATTCTTTGTTTTGTTTGGCTTGGTTTATTTTATCTCATGCGGTCTTAATCTGAAAACAAGAAACAGCAATCCTTATCAGCATCAGCGAATAGTACCTTGATCAAATGTTTCTGGCTTCAAGTTTAAATAAGATGTTCTCTTTTTTTATTAAAAAAGCAATTACTCGGATTCTCTGTCAAAGTTTTACGCTTTCTGCATACGCTTCGCTGACTTAACCAAAGTGTTTGTTAGAAGCTTGTTTGTTTCGCCAATGATCAGGTCAGAAATTAGGTCAGGGTTTTATATGTTATGGTCAATTCTCTGTGCAATCCTTAATTGTGTTCCCGATTTTGCGTTTTCAATGCGTTTAATCTATGACCTGAAAATATCATTTCAGTATATTTCTTCTTCATAATGAAAACATGAATTTGATGTTTTGTAAACGTGGAGCTTTAAATGAAAGAAGAAACAAATATAAAAACGCAGGGCATAATGTCACTTCATTTTCAGAAATAAGTAGTATTCTTAGAATCTTTCTAATTAATCTACAAGCGTCACTGTTCATAAAAAATATCATCACGATATAACGATATATAGTGTAATATGCAATCAAGGTCAGTATTATTATTTTATCCCCTATGCCTTTTACATTTTGTCTGCACTCGCGTCCGACTGCAAAGAACATAAACCATGTTCTAACGTGGCATAATGCGCTAGGAAATCAAGGTTTATTTTGTTTGTTCTACTTGTTACTATCGACAAAATAAATCGACCGAGATCAGCCGGCGATCAGTGGGACTCGACCTTATAAGTTAGCATATATGGTAGAACAGTTCGGTCGGTATGAATTGTTTTCCAAACTGGTGTGAAGGTAATGTAAATCAATAATTGATAGTTTTAATTTATGAAATTACACATTAGAAAGAATATAGTACGATTATTTAGATCTGATATGAAAACAGAATATTTTATTCCTTTCCAAACCGAACTGTAATCGTGAAAGGCTTCTACAAGCCAAGAGCAAACTATAAAAGAACACAATTAGGGGAGCTAACTCTTTATTAGGCTCTTGTTGTGTATCATCTATCTTTTTTACTTAATATCAATAAAATGATATCATCCCAACTTTAAAACCTAATTACTTTTTTTATTTCACCGCAGTTCATTTTAAATTATGTGAAGATGTATTGGCTGTCAAATTCCTTTTCGAATATTTTTATGGCTAAGGAATGTAGTTCTTTTCTTGTTATATGCATTTACTCATCTGGTGATGATTCTACCTCTATATTACTATAAAACAATATGTATTGGGACGCAATCAGTGCAAAAACGTATGTCTTGAAAAACGTAAAGTGTGCGTAGGTCATTACCAATTCTCTAGATCACATTTACTCGCGTTACGTCTTGGCCAGAGTGCTCGGCCGTGTCTTAAATTTGTATTATAGCCAAGTCGCGTAATTAGGTTTGAGACCCAGTGGTTCTGTTCGCGAGTTTAAATTGCGATCTTCAGCAAAGATTCGCTACCTCTATCGTTGTGGAAAAACCTGATGACATCAACACCCTTAGGAAAACCGATACAGAAATAAATGATATAATAGCCAGGATTGAAGCGATTGATGTTTATGACCGTAGTAAGTCGAAAATATTCGTTTAACAAATTATTGATGGAATAAGCAATTAAACAATGATTTTCCCTTTCATATCAGCATGCCTACCGCGAACGAGTTTAGCAATTCGCGCGAAACCACGGAATAAAGCACCAAGCGAAAAGTGAAAGGCATGTGCTTTTGCACTATTACGAATCGAAGACCAACCGCGTCCAACCATGAGACATTTTACCATAGATGAACAACAGCTGGCTAGAACGGCAACGCTAGCACTTTAACAACTGGAACAATCCAGGCAAGAAAAATTACCAAGAGGCGTCAGGAAAGGAGATACACTTGTACTATTAGGACTTACGCTGGACTGTGAGACAAGTTCGTGAAACATCAGCGCAGTTACATACAAGATTCCTTTTCGGTCCAAGCTGAAATCGACTCGTGGTCAAAGATGAACTATAACGTCCCGTACAATGTTGTGTTAAATACAGCAGCCCCGTGGATTCACAGCTGAAGTCGTGTGATCTTGAACTGATAAAATAGATAAAACTTTTGCATAGATTTTCTAGAATTCGTGAAAATACACCAATACACATACCTCTGTGCTACTTTGATGTAATGTGGCTGACGTTTCTTTGATGTAATGTGGCTGACGTTTCTTTGGATATTGTACTTTTGGAAATTATACATGATCTAAGCACACTGCTAACTCGACTGTGCTAAAAATCAGCCTGAATTAGTTTAATGTACACTATCCTTAGCAGCTATTTAAATAGGGAAAATGAATTTTCCTAGAATAGACAATATCAGCTACTGACATTGCAATGAATGAACTACCAAATACTTCAAATATAATTTTAAAAAACGTTATCGGCTCCTTTTTTACAATTTACCTCAGGTTCAAGTTCAGGTAGTGAAAATGATCAAGTGGAGCTAGCAATTTTTTTAAATAAAGGTAACTAAAGGTTCTTTGAAAAATACCTAAGATATGCAAGGTCTCTTTTTTATAGCCAGTATAACCGGTGAAGAAATTCTTTTTCTTTAAATTTCTAACCCTATGCCAAATGCGAAACTGCATAGCGCCACCTAAAGGAGTCTAACGCGTGTGTGTGCGAAAGGGTCTCAGGCACGACACAAATATGGAACGTCTCTCTCTCTCTCTCACACACACACACACACACACACACACACACACACACACACACACTATATCCAGTCAAAGAAACATGGTACCGTTGCACTAATTTAAGTTTATCCCCCATGGACAGGCACTGTGCGATTATGAATTGCTTTGCGATTTCAGAATAAATCTAGGAAGTAGTTCTATATCCGGGGTAAAGACTTGCGATTCATCTTGTACAAATGCTATAATTGGTGACTTTGCCGTTTGTTCGCCGACGGGTGCTAATCGCAAGTTAGGTAACTGACCTGGAAAATCGATTCGGTTGGACATCGAACATGTACTGACGGACCATACTGAGTCAGCAGCACAGCGTTGTCTGTCTTCCAACGGGTGCGTACAGATACCGATAAAATTCGTTTCCCCGTGGCTTTGACGCGGATTGTTACAAAACCACTTTAAGGTTGCTGGTTTTTAGTCCTCTGTTGAATCGTCTATGCATGTTTCATTATTCAACGCTGCGATTACAAATGAAAGCCGTGTCACCTACTCACGATATCGCTTTGCAATCAGAGATCCCTCTAGAGAGCTAGCCCTCTGAGTCCGGAATTGAGTTTTACGATTCATTAACACTTCCTGCGCGTATTGGTGCCGAAATAATCGTTCCCCAAGTGTGCGGTGGAATCGTTTGTCGATAGCCTGGTCCAAGACGAACCAGGACAATATGTTTGCTAACAACACAGCAACGGCTCCAAGAAGGTCTTTACCCAGATCAACCTGTAACATCCGCGACAATGTTTGTGGCGATTTGTTTTGATATGTTTAATCACGACTGAGACTGTCGCTGAATGTTTAGACTTCAACGACTCCGCTTCCTCACATCTCCTAGCAACATCCAGAATAATTAACGCGTGTTGGTATGCCCGTGCGCGTACCCGATCGAGAAACTAATGATTGGTTTGATGAACTGCGTTGGGATCCTCACATGAAAACATCCACGACAACTTTGCCTGCGATTTGTAAATAAAACTTCCACATCGTTAGTTTTGAAACTATGTTCGAACAACCCTGTGACTAATTAATCCTGCCTATAACCACCAGGACATGTTTTGCATCCATGTTTATTATATTACGGTTTTACCTTCAATGAATGGGCTTTGTACATCACCTAGTGAGGCTAGTGACAATGAGACACCTTGCCTCTCAGTGCAATATTTACCTTTCTGCCTCCCTTGATGATCCATCTGACAACTCTTTACCGGAGTATAGGAAATATTACGTTAAAGTCATGGATGAGATTCACTTTGACGAGCACTGATATAATTTGATTTTTTTATACGCAGAGTTATTTCGGTAACATGAAGAATCCACGTGGTTTATAAGTTCTTCTCCTGGCTTCCGTTGATTGTTGGATTTCAGCCGTATATGTAACTGTCTCTAAGGTTTGTAATAATTATATCCACAGAGATGCCTTAAGCCAGGGAGTTTGCTATATGGTGTCTTGGGTAGCTTTGTTTCTTCTTTGCTCCACATCACACACAAGTTCTCGCGATTGCAGCGCTGTTATTACGTGTTACAAATCTACTTGGATTTGTGGTACTAGTTTTCATGCGGTACCGCACACAGTGCTGAGATACACAGTAAGTGACATTTCACACGGCATCACAAAAACGGAAATGGTTCGCTTGTACCGTCGTTGTCTTCACTGCGCAGACAAAGCCCCCCAAAAACACTAAATAATGAGTACATGTCGGATCCTGGAAAACGGAACTGTTGTTGAATTTTATCATGCGATGGTAAATTTGGACTGACTGTATGTGATTGTGCCATCGGAGGACGATTAGCCGTACTAGGATGCTCTCTTGGATTTTACGTACGCGTTTGTATCGAGAATATTTTGCCCAGACCGATTAAAACATGCAGGTGTGATTTATATAACACAATGCTACGCACACATTCCTCAACTAATCCGGACATCTGTAACGTGTTGACAATGTTGTCACGCATGGCTTGCAAATGTTCATGGGATTTGATGTGCTGCCGACCACTCGTGGAACAAGCTTCTTAATATATTTACGCGGGTCACCTAGGAACCGAATAGTTTCTCAGGATCAATTTGACTGGAGTCACTGGGGTAAAATATCTAGCCGGTTTAGACAAGGCAATTTAAGAGACTATGATCAACATACTGTCAAAACCTGCCAGTGATACCAAAGAACAGTATGCACATCGTCGACTCGAAGCTGTCCGCGAGCAACAGAAACTGGATCGTAATGTCTTTGGTGTCCTCACACGCGTCAAAGATATCCATCGAACTTCGAACAAATGCTTTCACCGCCAATCAAAACTCGCGCACGAAACAGCGAAGGAGGTGACAAAGGTTGCAGAAATCACCGCGGCGAGGGAGGGAATGGAAGATGAACCTAGTACGATTGTCAGTTACAATTGCAAGAATCCAAGAAGACTCTGAAAAAATAGAAAGGGCCGATGTTGTGATCACAAAAGTCATCCGTGTATTTGAACATGACGTCATAACGGTACTTGAGAATATCCAACGGTCACAATCACCCCTGTAAAAGTCAGTCCTAAAGAAAACAGCAACAACAATAAATGCAAGCATCTACACCCTCATCTGTACCCTAACTGGTAAAACGTCCCGAAGCCCAACTGAAGCAAAGAAGAAAACAGCAGCAAACGCCTGCACCCTCACGCGAACCAAACATGAAGAATATTTTGTTAGTCTTCTAAATGAAACAGAAGGAATAAACAGGCAGCTAGCGGAACAGTAAAAAACGAAAGAGCTTTTGTGCATTGTTCATCGGGTTACCTTGATCTCAATTATTCTGACAACGCCCGTTTACATGACATATTATGGTTATGGTCTCGGTGGGTAGCGACATGAGAAGTATTGGCCACCAAGGGAGTAATATTCTGCCAAGACACAACAAGTGGGCAAATAAGACATAATACTCTTATTGGTCGTTTTGATTATCCTTAACGTCATCTTAAAGGTGCGCGAGACACGGTATGAATTTTGTTGCTATAGGAATATTGATATCGATATACAGCTTGGTAGACTGCCTATAACACGTAGCGGAGGTGATAATATTACAACATCTTTTACACACGAAATATCAGTAAAATTGGTTGCTGGAGAACAAATTTTTTTTGAAGGGCTCGACATCTTTCCAGACGGATACTTAATCGACTTTGGCATCAATGTAGCCATTAAATAAAGTGATGATTATGAACGCGGTGATCATTTTACGGTATTTAAGACTGTGTGTTGGACCGGCCGACGGCGGATTCTGATACTGATATCAGTTTCGTTCCACTTGTCCATGAATATCTGCTTCAAAGTGACGCTAACCAAATTTCGTATTCGTATACACTGAAATATAATCTTGCTTAGGGCCAAATAGAAATCAACCGTTGCGACAACCATGACGTAGCAATGCCAACTTGGTTTTATAACATTAACAAGCGGAAACGTTATTTACCACATGTGGCGCTAAAGCACACAGTGATTGATTCTACAACAATGAAGTGGAATTCACTGGCAAATCCACCCCGGTTGCATTCCCCGTCAATCAGTTTGAACCAACCTTGTCTCAAAAATGGAGAAAAAATAATCTCGACTGTTGTTCAACAAGGGTGCACTTTAACCGTCTTACAGTTCTTGGGCGATCGCTCCGTTGGCCTAGTGGTCAGAGCGTCCGCCTCGGATGCGGGTTCGAACCTCGGCCGAGTCATACCAAAGACTTACAAAAATGGCACTAACAGCTGCCTCGCTTGGCGCTCAGCATTAAGATGTTAGTGTTAGGACTGGTCGACCTGGTGTCAGGATAATGTGACTGGGTGGGACATTATGCTACATGTCTGCGGCATGATGTCCCAGTGCTAGACATCACTATAAACGGCCACACTGCAGACATCGTAGCGATATGACTGAAATTTTGTTTAAGCTACGTTAAAAATCTAAATTACACACACACACACACACACACACACACACACACACACACAGAGTTATTGGGCGAAAACGAGAGTAATTGGTTAGAAATGCCGTTGTGTGTTGCGTCTGAAGAAGGCCAGCCTTTTAAGCAATTATGATTCGCGATCACATTATTAATAGAAGAACTGTGATGGAGCAAAGGTGTTATTGGCGCCCAAAAAATAACTGAATCGGAACAACAGAATGCAAGACGAAATCACCCAAAAAAAACTGCTTTACTCATGAAATATAAACGCAGTTTTGTATAATCATAGATGCATTGTGTCGATTTGCCGTAACAACAACGGCAACTATTATGAGCACACCATTCGGAATAAATTCATCACTGTTGCATCAGTAAATAGGTGTCTATTCAAAATGTCTCGCGGCGGCACAAAAACGTCACAGTAAATATTACCAAGCTGTCATTAGTTGTCTTTGCGGGAAAAAACGATTAGAATGGCTAAGATCGAAATGGTGCTACTTGAAATGTAAAATCACCAGCGACATCGCGTATAGATACGGTACCGGGGTACAAGCAACCTAACACAGATAGATGATTAAAAATCGAGAAAATGCTTTCAAGCGTATTTCGTTGCACTTCTGAGCTGACTGCATTGTATATATACATACACAACCGCTCCAGTGGCCTCGTGGTTAGAGCGTTCGCCTCGTATGTGGGAGGTCGTGGGTTCGATTCCTGGCCGAGTCTTACCAAAGACATACAAAAATGGTACTAACAGCTGCCTCGCTTGGCGCTCAGCATTACGAGGTTAGTGTCAGGACTGGTCTGCCTGGTGTCAGGATAATATGCATGCATGCATACATACATACATACATACATACATACATACATACATACAACAGATATCTGCTTCAAAATTTGCAATTGTCGATCTTTAGCTCTTACTCGTATGTTTTATTATCGTTGTTGTTGTTGATATTATTATTATTATTATTATTATTATTATTACAGTAGTGAAATTTTACAAATTTCACCATCGAACACTTGTCGTTGACATTACCATAAGCAATTATTTTATGTACTTTTAATAATATCAACTGAAACAATTATCGCATTTTTATCAAAGACAGCCTTTTTTATGAACAATGGTCGCATTCGTTTTGAACAATGATCGCATTTTTTATAGAAAATAATTCAAATGTCAAAAATATTAACAGTGCAGTTTACTGAACTGTATCAAGGTTTAAAACGACAGGCGTTTGGGTTGTAAATTCCAAAGTAGTGGTTAAACCTTGGGCAAGTATTTTCAAACTAGCATATGATTTCGTATTCTCCATATATCTAGCGAGGTCTTTTCTTACTAGTATATGATTCCATATTCTCCATAACTCTATGTAAGTCTTTCGATATTACTATATGATTCCATATTCTCCATAACTCTATGTAAGTCTTTCGATATTACTATATGATTCCATATTCTCCATAACTCTATGTAAGTCTTTCGATATTACTATATGATTCCATATTCTCCATAACTCTATGTAAGTCTTTCGATATTAGTATATGATTCCATATTCTCCATAATTCATGGTACTGAGTCACAATGTGCTGAACGTATACCACAATTTAGTCTCCAACGAAAGAAGCAAATTGGTAAAGAAAATTCCGTATTTAAAACTGGGGGAATGGGAGAGGAGGGACTCATAGCACTTCTCTGATTTTACTATATCCTTTCCGTCAAGGAAGTTTTAATCGCATTATTATTTTCATTTATTAGCTGTAACGGGAAACTGTGCTCCGTTTTGACACGAAAACATTTTAAAAAATTCTAAGACAACAATGAATTCGCAAGAGATTATTTCACTGGAGGAATTATTTAAGAACATGCCATAAAATAACTTTAATCCTTGTATTTTGTATTACTTCCAATTTTGCTTCTAATTATTGCCATGATTATTGTTGTTGCTATTGCTGCTGTTGGTTTATTATTATTAGTATTAGTATTATTATTATTATTATTATCAGTGACCGTACCGCTGGCCCAAGTGGTTAGAGCGTCCGCCGCGGATGCGGTTGGTCGCGGGTTGGAACCCGGCCGAGTCATTCTATATCATATATATATATATATATATATATATATATATATATATATATATATATATATATATATATATATATATATATATATATATATATATATATATATATATATATATATATATATATATATATATATTGGAGGAGACATTTTTCTCTCGGTGTAAAAATGTACCTTATATACTGTTTCTTTCATTATATTTGTTAAAACTAAGTTGAATCCCTTGCTCGGTAATTATACCTTGGATATATGGCCTGAGTACACGTAACGCAATCCCTTTGATCTCTGGGTTAAACATACCACTTTCAAATTCATTGCATGTCAGAAGGGGACGTTTGATATATGGGGGCTTCAATGGATTTTTGTTTTCAATCCCTTTAACTTGTTAGTACCAGTCATCTCTAAGTGTTTATTTGAAACGTTCGATTGTCCTTGAAGACGATTTGAATAGCATTGGTTCCAATTTGTAGAAAGGTATATTTCAGGCTGTATTAATTCATGGAGTATTATTTACTTATTTTATTTCTTTTTCTTTATTATTTCTTTCTGATTCATTTCTTGGTAGGGGTTGTTGTTGTTGGTTTAGAGGATCAGTGCCAGAACAACGGGCTAAGGAGCTCGCCTTTACATACGAATTGCATCTCACTTCTATCAGCGTGGGTTCGAGTCTCGGCTTGGCCAATTTGTTTATGTGAGAAAGCTTGCCAGTAGTTTACTCTGGGTAGGTAGTTCTTCCCGGGGTTTTCTCTATTTCTACCTCCACCAAATATACTGACCGCCATGTATAGCCTATCGTATAAACCCATAAATCCAGTCTTCTTTTTTCAAAAGTCCTTGAAAATGTAATGCATGCGAAGGGAATAATCAAATAATTAAATGTCCTTTCCTAAATATTATCGAGCAGAAAATATATTTTTCTTTCAAAAGCTAGAGAATTGCTCTTCGTCTCTTGTTTCAAAGAAAATTATTATTCATCTGCAAATTGTAAACACGTCCTTTATAGTGATGATACAGAAGTGATCCCTCCCCCCCCCCCATTCCAAAGGAAAAACCCAACAAACTATGCCTCATTATATGAGATCCCATTTGTAAGACAACAAGCCAGTTGTTTTTTTTTAAAAAGAAATCTTGAGGAATGGATTTTACGAGTCAATAAAAGAAATAGCGCATGGACGACCATGCATTCTTTTTTTTTTATTTTTATGTTTCTGAAAGCTTGTGTAAAACCTCGTTATATTAAAATAAATCTTCTGAACAGAGGAAAAGAATCATAAGAATAAAATATTAAATGCTGATTTTTTAAAAGTATTTTTTGTACGTAAAATGTATTTGAAAATATATGTCCTTTAAACCTAAGGATTTGAGCAAATACTTCCGGTACAGATGATATATTTCACCCGAATATTCCAGGTTTTGAGAATCCTTTGTCCTCGTTCCGTTTCCTGTTTTGATGACACTACTGAAAGAAAGTTGCTTTTGCTCTGTACGTTTGAAAAGAAAGTCATGTTTGTAGGGTGACCCTTGAAAACAAACATTTTAAATAGATTTCAGCATGATTTGTATCTACTAATATTAACTATCAAAAGCACGCCAGCAATATTCTCTGAAAATCATTAACATCGTTTATCCAATACCTTTATGAGTATGAAATTGCTCTAGCAAACATTTTATTTTGCAGAATGTCACTGAATTCTATAATATTAATAAATAAGTTATGTTAAAATAAGTTTTGCAGTCCAAATGCATTGTTCAAAATCTATATTTTCCAATGCATTTTGATGAGGTTATGTTTCAGGTAATAACTTTCTAGCTGGTTTGATTTGTTCTCTGTGTGCTTTTTTTCTTTTACATCTGCGTTTTACTGAGTCATGAGATGAAATCATTTCATAGCATTTAGCTGTTTTTGATTTAGAGTCATCCGACAGTTCAAACGATAAATATTAATAATGATTTGACATTCTAAATTGATTGGGGACGGCACTGAAGAACCGCTAACAGTCGTGTGTATACATGATTGATTCAATATAGATTTACTACACTACAGCTGGCAAAAATGGATTAGCGATAATAGCTTTATGTTGCCATGCATGATTAAAAGATAATTGTCATTTCAGCTTTGCTAATTGCCATATATATATATATATATATTATATATATATATATATATATATATATATATATATATATATATATATATATATATATATATATCATCTTTGTAGTGTCTCAGAAGATTTGAAGTTTATGATGAGATCGCATTTGACATAAACTGAATATGTAATTTTGCTTCTTGGGTTATGTTTTACTAATATATTTTTAATTTGAAATTTTTTACACTTATTGAAAGCACAAAGGGTTGATTTTTCTGTACACGTTTGAATACGCCATATACCTCTAAACAAGAAAAACAAAAACAAAAAATACTGTAAAAGTACGAGATTATTTGGCTAAAATGGACTAAGGGGAATTAACTCGTTAACAAATGTGATTTCAATAATTAGCGATTTGTTTCCCTGCAAGTGAAGCAAAAGATGAACACTTTAAACCTCACTGCCTTTCGTCGTTGAATATTTCAGAATAAGACGAGCATGTGAAATTGTTTCGCATTATAGAGATTCCCTGGACTGTTCCATATCAAAGTCCAGAGTTTAATAAATTACACCTTTAGTAATTCAGTGGTCTTATCACATCTCTGACTTTTAACAAAAACACTGTCACTATGTTGTTTTTTCAGTGACTTCTCTTGACCTTCCACACCATCGTTATCATTATCGTCCCTCCTGCAATCACTTAGCTACCTGCTAACATAATATATTAAATTCTGAAGAAACCATTTTAAGAATTTCATTTTTATTGAAATGTACTATGGGCTTACGCAGTACTGGACAATGATCAGCAGCGATATAATATAATAATTTGAGACTGTCATACCATTTTTCGGTTCACATGCTAGAAACGTCTTCTTGATTCCACATATCATTTTCTCACTGAGTATTTTCTTTTTCCACATGAGTCCACCTGAGTCCACGTGGAAGCTTGTCATAGTTGGGAGCTGCAGTGTTGTGACCTTGCCAGCAGATTGGTATACACAGGCAAACATTTACTCATTTCTACTGAATGTAAATCAATTACATGTACTAGTTTTGGGTCGCTAGTGCCCCGGTTCCGTTTCTATGTGCGGAAACATCAACGTTTTTCGATTTCAGCGATACTAAAAAAAAATTATCTTCGATGGCCATCGAATATATCTTACTGATTGTACTGAGACTGATTTGTGCAGCTGCGAGATGTTCTGAATAGAAACGTAATCGTGAATGCATCCGTAAGGACATTATTTTGCAGTCGCCACCCGCTACACCGGTTACTATTGATATATCACTAACATCAAATCCGACAGGTACGATAGTTGCTGTGGTCACAATTCCAGCAACATCAAGGTCGAAGTTGGTCGCGGTGGTAATTTCGCTGATAGGATCTACGACAATACAAATCGTTTATATTTTGTGATTAAAACGGTTTTCTTGGTGATTTCGTCACGCATTTGTTGTTCCGCTTCGATTACTTTTTTTTTCGCGTCCGTGTTTTGAGTGACAGTCACAGTTCTACTAACACTGTTATCTCTAAGTATATTTGCCAGACAGCCTGGCCTTGTTCGGCTGCACACGCACTTCTAACCAATTACTTTTCTTCACTGGTACAACTGCCGTGCAATCATAGAAAACCTTTTCTGGGATAATATTTATATCTCCGGCGATTGAGCGGTCTAGTGTCTTTCCAAAACGTTCTCTTAAAGCAATAATGATTATGCTCTCTCTATATATATTACGAGTTTGGTTTGGGTTTGCCAATGAAAGAGAAGTCAATGAAGTTGAAAACAAAGCGATTTTTCTCCTTCGCATCGATGCCATGTTGAATGCCAAATATTGTATAACTCTATCTAGTTTTCATATTATGTGCGACGCCGCACACAAGCACATACTGCAAATCCGACTTTGGTTTGAGCCCGTAACGATTGATCCGCAACCGTTGGAACTTGCATCCGATTTGGAACTGATTCGTGAGAACCTTCGTTTCTATCGTTGGAGTCAAAAAGAAAAAATTCGCCAGTGATATCACTGCTGATACTTCAAAAAGCTGATCGGGCACGGTGGAGGACATATCCTGGAAAAACATATCCCTGGATACACTTACAAAGGGCCTGGAACACTGCTGAATTATACGATTAGACTCCATTAACTGTTCAGCTCCAGAGAAGAACCTGTGAACCGTGTCAGGGCTAACGAAATGAGAAAACATCAAGCGATATACGTTAGCGTCAACACGCCGACGCGGATCTCAACTATGACTTGAATACGATAAGTACTATATTTGGAGAAAGAAGGTATGAAGTACAAGATTGTATACAGTGGTGGAAGTCAACACATTGAACGTAAAATCTCAGCATATTAAACATGGATAAGGAACTGGTCACTATATACTTATGTTTGCAAGGGTATTGAAAGAGTGAAACAGCCGTTGAAAATTTAGCGAGCGTGGCAAAAGTATCCCGGGATCGCACGAAAGTGGCTTAGCAGACAAGTGTGACCAGCGTCAAGGTAAATGTCCCATTACTGTTTTGATGTGAGGACGCCCAACGAATTTCATCAGGCAGCCATCTTGTCTTTACGCATAATCAGGTACACGAACCTACACATAAATACGCATTACATTTCCAATGATGTTGCTATCAGGTACATGGAAACCAAACCGTTAACATCTAAAGATTAAACAAGTGAGATTGACTCATTCAAACGTATCTATTCACTGCACGTTTAACACTGACATGTCCATGGTTTCAGCAGGTCGACCCAGGCAAAGTGAAATATCATGTTTGGTTCGTCGTGGACATGCCGGCATACATCGTGGTCATGCCATTTTAGAACGATTCAAACATACACTTGCGGTTCGATTTTTCAGGCACCAGTATGAGGAAGAATTATTGATGAATCGTGAAGCGTGATCTCGCGAGTAGGACATAACAGCAATGAATAAAGAAACCACACGGATGACAGGGTTGAGTCCCTAGATGGGATTTTAAGGAACACTGTCGCATCCCAAAACCTTGAATCGGTTTCACAACCACCTTAGTTAAACAGACTCGGAAACAATTTTATTCGATATCTGTATGCACCGGAAGAGTAAAAAGGCGGACTGATTCGGTGTGGTCTGTCGATTTATTCATGATCGTAGATGGGATTGATTCCTATGGGAAACCATTGCACTACCTTCTTTTTCTGGAAGCTCTGATTCTCATGAATGAACGAGCCAACCACCAAGTAGGGCACTTACGCAAGAAGAATTTCAAGTCGCTCCATCTGATGCAAAATTGCCACCAAAATTTATTTTTGGATCCGCTCGTGCCAGTACGCGGAAGTGGTGACACGGTTGGGGAGCAAACTTACCTTGATGCAATCCGATATTTCTGGAACCGGGTAAGGCTTGTCGCGTGTGCGAATTGGCGGAACTCGCGGAAGCATTCTACATACATGGTGTTTCAGTGATATTTTGCACAACCACACCTGGGAACCTTTAGCCTTCTAGGTGCTTTTAGAGTTTGTATCTTAAGCACAATCAGGTACATCTGGGGGTGCAGTACCACGTTTTCTTCAATGAGCTTGCCAGCGCATTCAACTTTGAATTTAACAACAAATGTCTTGTGGGCGTTGCTAAATAGGGGATATCTTTTTTATACTGGCTAGTGCTAAACTCATTTACCAACAACCCTTCACCCATGTCCGTGTAGACGTCATCAGTGCTAATGTGCATCAGCGACATGCCCAAGCCGTGAATTCTATCCGGATTTTTTCCCTTACGGTGGCTTGACTGAATCGTAGTATGATTCTTATATGAGCAGTTTAAACAAGTCAGGCATGGATGCGTAAACGTAGATGGATTTTGTCAGTTTCAGTGTGTGTTTTTTTTTAAAAAGTGAATGCCATTGATTCCACTATCGAAGATCTTCCCTGACTTGAACACCAGGTCCACCTGTTGAGTTTTTCTTTCTCAGTATCACAGACAAGATCTACACGGACTCTCTTTCACAGGTTTTTCGTTGTTTTTCCAACGACAGCATAATTCTTGAGCTTGAAGAAGTCTTTCTCAAATCGTTTGTTGAGACAGTGGGCAGGTTGATATTCGTTTGGATGTACCGGGAAATCCACTCACACGACAGAAACGTCAGTACCTGAATGACCCACATTAGATGCATCTCTACCCGCAGATAATAATGTACCTTGCGCAGATAGTCTACATGATTAGGTTTTGCGATTTCGTACTAGGAAAGCCATTCGCAGGAAACTGAAAGCGCTTCAAGGGCCATATGATAATCATTGTGAATATTGCATAATTCGTCCAGATACTCCAAGTCAGCTTCAAAGAAGACTCTATGGTCAGTGATATTATCGTACTCGTGTACGTGATTTTCTGTGTTTACATCAGCGGAATCTATCAGTGTAAATTCACATGCAGGCATGGACTGCATTATCTACCAATCGTACAGATTGAATGCGTCAAGATGTATAATGTGCCTCATTGGAGGAGCCGGTTCCACGAGGGATTATCTGCGAGGATACCACGTTCAATAACAAAACGTTGATCAATGTCAATGAATAGTTCCAGCTCCATTTTGGTATTGGACAGCAATGCGCCCCGTGCCATTTCCGGCGATGAGATGTCATGCGCTACATCAAGTTGGTACTCGAACATGGCTGTATAATGAAACGACTCGAAGACATCCTAGAGCAGAAACACATCCATACGCTGTTATGTATATTAATTGTTTGTTTGCTTGTTTTAATTTTTTTAAACTTCATTACATGCTGTTGTAATGTAACATTGTATGCTAGACTTGACCTTGTTGAGTTCATTCCTGCTTGACCTGATGAACGTTTTTTAATATTTTATGTAGGAATTTAGATAGATAACCAGGCTGCTCTTTTGCGAAGTTTTCTCACGATGATCCGACGCGGTCCGTCTGCAAGTCATACTAACACAAGCATGTTGGAGGGGGGAGATGCAGCTCTTGATATTTTTATTCCACGATCTCGTGTGGATTGTTTGAGTTGATTTACTGTTGCTCAACCAACTAAGGAAGATGTCACACAAACGGACGTGACTCATATTTGAGTAATAACAGTGTAAGTATATCTGCTTTTCACACCGCTTGGAATCCTTATTACACGCTCTTGCGCAGTTTCCTCAAGCTGATACACAATAGGCACACCCTGTTATAAGGGAAAATATTGTCGATATGCTTATTTCCCAATAATAATTTTTTAAATATATAAACAGCCATTATGATCCTTGATGACCTCGTCGGCTATTTCCTTGACAACATCATTGACTTTCACAGCAATACACGACCATCCCATGTACATTTGTATCCAAAAATGGCGAACGACTTGTCACGCTCACGCTCATAAATCAGCTATGATCTCTGAGGTGACTCGACAAAAGAGCGCACGACAAATGAGCGCCGACATAAGGGCACCGATAAAAGGGCGCCGACAAACGAGTGCCGACAATTAAGCGCAATAAAGTGTAGTTTCTTTTCAAAATTTTGAGTAAAAGTTAATTATTGAGCTAAGAATCAACGATGTCATTTTGCATATATAGTGAAAAGTGTAGTACAAACTTTATTTGTAAAAAAGATTATTAATAAAGAAACATGGATAAGATCGAATCACAGAAAGGAAAGATTGTTATTGGTCGACGGCTACAGATATCGCAAAGACAAAGAAACTGCTGATGGAAGTATATCATGGAGATGCTGCAGGAAAGATAGTTGCCGTGGAAGGATGAAATTGTTAAACGACAACGTTCTGTCATCAATGGGACACAATCACACTCCGGATCTAACTATTAACGAAGCAGCGAAGGTTGTGTCTTCTATACGTAGACGAGCAGTGAAAGGGGTGGAAAACCGAGGCAGATTATACAACAAACTAGAGTAGGAATTTCGATAAATCAAAGTACGGATACGTTATTTAAGTGATTTTTAATCTTGAAAATTTTTACACTTCATCTAAGTTATTTAGAATGTTTTAATATTATTTGTATAACCTGCGCTATTGTGTCTGGCGCTGTTTTGTTGGGGTATTTGGCGCTCATATGTCGGTAATTAAAGGGCGCTCTTTTGTCGGTGTCCTTATGTCGGAGCTCTATTGTCGGCGCTTTTTTTGTCTTGCGCTCTTTTGTCAGGGTGCCGATCTCTGGTTCTTCAACTTTGAGCTTGCATTCCCTATTGTTCAGTCGTTTTTCTAGTGCATCGGTGTGGATTTTTATCGTATTTCTTCTTAAGGCTGATGTGTGTGGATCCCGTATATATATGTTACTGATGAATGCATTTCTTGCTGTTTTGATGCCTTCGCTCGATTTGTTACTGATGACGCTGACCCGTTGGTTGTATTCAAACCGTGATTCGGTTACTATCATACAGTGACCTTTCTGGAGTTTAATTATACTCCTCACCAAGATTTAATCGTGCTCGCGCCAACTTAGTTCCTAACCCGGTTAATTTTTCAAGGTGCTACGGATATATCCTTAAACTACAGCATCTGCTGGGCCTCTTTAACGAATCGATGTAATGAATCAAAATGAAGATGAAGATTTGACAACGGAAGTGCTCCAATTACCATCGGCAATCTCACACTTTGCAAAAACACATATTAACACACTCTTTTTAAAGAATTGTGCTTAGCTTAAAATTTCTTCAAAGTGATGCATTAGATTAACTTCATCAAGTCATGAAAATTAACAAAGTGATGGGGAAACGTGTTTGGAACTAATTTGTTGCTCTTGGCATACAGACGTGACCTCATACTTGGTCAGCGTAGGGATGCTATAAATCGCCAGATAGCAGAGTTGCTTTATTTGACTTTATCAATGGGCCTGCAGTAGCGTATGGATAGACAACAACTTCTTTTTAATCATAAAGATAAAAAGGCCTTTATATGTAAAAGTGTGGCTGATTTATATTTATATCAATGTGTAGTACAGTTACATCAAATTTATCACACATGAAGCAATCACGATGAAATGCTTAAATGCCGGTCCCATGTTTACTTGTACGCTAAATAGATAGTTTACATTTTTGTGCAGAACTAATTTTCTACTTTCAGTTAAAGTGATCTTTACTTTAGAACTTTTGACTTCCAAATCGATAGGATTCTTCATGGCCTTAAGTGAAAGGCATCCACAAAGTCCGGGCCAGGTCTGTGATATACTGTTATTGATATTGTAGTGAAAGACATCCACAAAGTCCGGGCCAGGTCTGTGATATACTCAGTGGCGTCGCTAGGGGGGTGCGGAGGGTGCGGACCGCACCGGGTGACACCATCTCAGAGGGGTGACACCAAAATGAAAAACTGCAAATTTTACAGAGCACACACTGCTCGGTCTAGTCGGATTTCATAAGCGGGTAACCGATCATAGTTAAATACATGACTAGCAGGCACAGCAGTGGCGTCGCTAGGGGGATGCGGGGGGGGGGGGGGGGAGTGCGGACTGCACCGGGTGACACCATCAGAGGGGGTGACACCAAAATGACATTACTAAGGATTCTGTATGGTCTGTCACGGAAGGAGGACCATGGGGGTGACACCATGAACTACCGCACTGGGTGACACCAACCCGAGTGACGCCACTGGATATACTGCTATTGATATTGTGCAGACATAATGAGCCAGTATTAGATGTTGAAGACTGCGAATTCCAAAACCTCTTCAGCAGACCACCTTACGTTCCTATACGCAAATATGTTCCGGAGAAATACTGGAAATAAGTCTCTGCCGAAACACTCGAAGCTGCTCTTGTCAACAACTATAATGATGAAAAAATACTTCAAGAAATGAGAGAATGCCCGGATACTGTCTATGTACAGAAATATAAGGATGCGCACTACAAAATTCCAGGAACCGAAGATGCCGTGAAGGAATTTGACCCTAACGTTTTTAATCTGCTATGTGACCATGAGAACTTTCTTGACTTACTGTTTTGATTGTCAGCTTTTCAAGAGATGTGGAAGGCAGGACACCAAATGCTGAAGTTTTGTCAGAAGTGACCAATAAAGTAAAACAATTGCATACAGAATCACATTTATAAATCCTGAGCAATTTGCAACTGTACAGGCCATTGCCTTGCTCTTTGTAATGACAATACTACTGTTTATTGAAGAAATATTACAGTTGAAGTTATCATTTAAATTTCGAACTTAACGTCCATTTAGGTCGATTAGTTCAAAACACTTGCTTTTGAATTGAATTATTTACAGTTTATTTCTTAGTTTTTAGATTCCAACTTGTCTGCCAGTTTTAATGCTACTATGGTGTTTTCTGCAAATGAAGCGTTTATCGAACATGTTATTTTTTGTTTGCCTGCTTCCTATGTTGTTGTTTTTTTTTTCTCATTTGTCACCCAGTCCAACTAACTAGCGTACACGGTGTTTTAAAGCAATATTTCTTAACATGAGGAAAAAGATGACTTTTCTATAGCTGTATTCAAGCATTTATAATATTTTTGTCAAATTATATCTCCCCCAAAGAATGGGGAGACGTAGTGCTTTTGGTTTAAAATGTTCATCATACCGAGACGATTTGCAGAGCACAAGTTTCAGCCACGTAGGTTTAAGGTCAATATAATATTTAGATGTTAAATTGAATATAGTTCATGACCGGTCCATATATTCCTTACGTCTCGAGGGATTTGATATTACTTGGCACAAATTTGCACAATATTGAGATTATGCTCAGAGAGCTGATTCCAGTCTTGTCAGTTCATGCTAAATGTGATATTTTGTGATCAAAGGTCCAGTAGACTATATATTTGGTTTCCGCTCCATATCACCCTTACATGTTGAGGGGTTTTGAACAAATAACACATAATACTAGTTTAAATGTAGCAAAAACTTAAGAGATTTTGCTCGCTTTTTGGAAACTTGATTGCTCCCAATTATTCAATTGTATTCGTCAGAATTTAAAAGATTAATGGAATGTTCGCTACCCAAGCACAATATAATTTAATTCCAAGTGAAGGAAGCCATTTTTGGAAATCTTTTAATACAGGTAAATCGTGCTAAATTAGCGATATTTTACGGCCGCGAGTTTTACGTTTTTCTTGTAATAAAATTAAGAAATG
Organism: Sinohyriopsis cumingii; assembly: GCA_028554795.2. Taxonomy (NCBI): domain Eukaryota; kingdom Metazoa; phylum Mollusca; class Bivalvia; order Unionida; family Unionidae; genus Sinohyriopsis; species Sinohyriopsis cumingii. Next base: position 70,995,541 of record CM068828.1, read on the forward strand.
TATATTTAAAATTTAAATATGTATATTGTTTACATTTGGTCTAAACGTAAACATTGTCAATTGATCTCTGTTTCTCTGTATTGTCGGCCGATAGTTACATGATAACCGTTATAAACATTGGTGTATTTATAGGGAGATAAGTTATACCCATGTATATTGATAACAGTTGAAATGATTCGCATTAAAATGCATGCCATTGTAAGCTTTCTAAAATCTTGTCTATCAAGAAAGGGTCATTGGTTCTATTCCCAATCGATATGATTTTTAAAAAAAAATATATAATGCATAATACATGCCGATGCATATCTGAGATTTTTATTTGATGTAATATCATGACAAAACAGTTCGCATTATCGATTTTAAGAGTACCGGTGTACAATTTTAAGATCGTATCACGTATATATAAACCGCAAGCGAAGGCGCGGTCACTTCAGAAACATGCACAGCATATTAGGTCTAACAAGAGTTACATAGCCACGCCTTTTTTGTCGTATCTCTTGAATATTATTTTGTACTTTAAAATGCAGAATGTTTATGAAAATAAAATAATATGCATTTCCCAAAAATAATTTCAAAAATACATTATAAACTAGAAAACGTTAAAACAAATTGCATATCAATACTTATATATATATATATATATATATATATATATATATATATATATATATATATATATATATATATATATATATATATATATATATATATATATAACCTGCATTTTCATTTAATAAAATCCTAATTTTACCCGATTTACCTACAGTAACAAATAGACAAAGTCGTTCATTAGTATGCATCTTTAAATCGACTGTAGATGGTTTATTCATTATTCACGGGTTCTTATTTACTGTTATAATTATCCTCAGGGACGGAGCTAGTATATAATTGATGATTAGGCATGTTGAACGGCGAAGCCTCGAACTGCTAGAGGAGTGGGGTGTGTGTGGGTATGGGGCAACATTGTTACAATCTAGAGGCTCTGAGAAAGCATTTCATGGATCTTGTTGAGACTTTCTTGGTACTGTTTTGATACTGTAAAAATAAAAAGAAAACATCAAATTCTTATGAACAGACTCAATAAAATCGAGTTTGCTACTATCTTGTTCGTGTTTTTGCTTCTAACGAATCCTCTTTTTCGTATGTATTGTATTATATAAATATAGATTTCATTTCGGTTTCGTGAGTGAAACTTAAACCATTGAAAAAAATCGTCAACATTCTGTGTAGGCAGCTGCCTTGTAGGCAGCTACGCTCCTGATCATCGCTGATATTCTGTTCAGTTGTTTACCTGCCCAGTTGAACCTTGCGACTCTGCCGAAGTGAAACATAGTCATTCATTTATCAGTTTGTCCAATTTGTCCAAAGCAAAGTTCAGCTATTTTGAAAATGTTCCGCATTTTGGGAAATTTAAAAAAAAGTATAACGGAGAGAATTACTATGGTGACAGATTAACAACATTCTATTGCACACAATTGTTTCCTTAAGAGAAAAAAAAATTAAGAACGACACAGCTCAGTGAGTAATAAGTTGATTTCATTTTAGAAGTGGTTCAAAAATCAACGTTGAGTTTTGATAACAGAACATTTTACCCTAAGGACATAATTTCACCTGAACGGGTCGTTATTTAACAGGACATTAAAAAAGGGTCAGTTTTTAACGTGAAATTTTGATCACGTTGAAAAATTACCGACTGGGTCAGAATTCAACGAGGGTCAAAATGTGATACTACATCTGGGTCGTTATTTAACAGAACATTTAAAAAAGGGTCAGATTTTAACGTGAAATTTTGATCACGGTCGTTGAAAAATGACTCGGCGGGTCAGAATTCAACGAGGGTCAAAATTTAACACTACAGGCCCTGTTAGTGTGTGACGTTATTGCTTAGGTTTTGAATCCGGTTTATTATGGCATGTACAGCAGGTATAAATTGTATAAATATTTTTTTTTAAATAACAACTAACGGTGCGAATTACGAGCATATATTGTTAGCTCTAGTTCATGTAGGAAATCAGAATAAATGCACACTGTTCACCTACTGCTGACCATAGGGTTGCTGCAGTAAAAGATCCCTTGATTGGCCTCGCAATCTGTATGTGTCAAATGATCTGCATAAATTGTAGGGTCAAGGCAGCATTGCTATTAGAGTGTAACAGACATGATCCGAAACCAACCCATAAAATACTGCAAGGCTATTGCTGTGCGAGTCGGTAGATAGTCTATACCAGGGGTCTCATGCGGCCCGCCAAGACGTATATTGTAGCCTGCAAAACGACTTG
>CM068828.1:71002819-71137819 GCA_028554795.2 Sinohyriopsis cumingii
GGGAAACACATGTTAAAAGGGACCTAACTCTTGAAGACAATGTAATTGTATGTTGGAAACGGGAATCATTTAAAGTCTCATTAATGTAAAGCTGCATGCCTCTTGAAAAAGATAATGCTATGATGGAAAGCAAGTCAGGAGGATGGGCAACCAGGGGACATAATTCATGTAAAGGATGCCATGGAACTAAAAAATCAAACTGAGTCACCATAAAGCTGTATACAAGATCCAGTTGAAATCGAAAAATCATTGATATACTAAAAGCATAAAAAAGAAAGTTGGGAGGACTGTCAGGCTCTTCTAAAGGCTAAAAATATAACTCTCTTGATATCTCTTTACTTTAAAGCTGTATACCACATCTGGTTAAAATCCAATAATTCCAAGTAAAGTTTTCATTCAAAAACCAAATTACGGATGATAGGCAGGTGGATAGCCTGATTACTACTGACTATATCAAACAGGGCCCATATCATATATAAAAAGAATAACTAAAGTAAGAAAAGAAATATAGATTGAACAGCTGTTGTTTTCTTCTTAAGCATGTTTTATATAACGTCCAAGCATGAGAACTATATTTAATACTTTAGTGTACTGAAAATATGCATTTACAGTTTTTATGGTAAAACCAAATTCACAATGTAATAATAATAATAATATATCCTAGAATAACCAAGGGGCAAAAACAGTTTCTCTGCCATTTTAAAACAGTTAAAGATGAATTTCCAATTCTTCATAGAGAGAGTGATAAGTTTTATTACAGACTTTACAGTTGCACAAGTTGCCTGTGTATGTGTGTTTTATTTCTTTTTGATACATGTGTATTCAATATCTCAATTACATTTTATTTACTTTTCTATTATAATTATGAGTTCAATGACTATATCATGATGTCACAACATTTGTATGTAGATCAGTTATAACTCTAACTACTCATTTGAAACTAATTAAATCAGTGTCCAGAAATAGTTAAACAAACTTCTTAGCATGGAGTCATTTTTAACAACCAAGCACCCATGCACACACATATATGTGTGTCAAGCAACAATGGAAAATACAAACAAAATGATGTCTGACTTTGTGTTATCAGATATTCCAGTCTGTCACTACTATTGTCAATGTATTTACTTGAAATACTGTAAACTTAATGATTACATTGCTTATAATTGTACCTTGGTCTGGTGGCCATACTGGTATGACACCTCATTTATTTTCTAAAATGAAAGAGAATTTGGAGAAATAAAGCCATGCTATAGTGTCTGCAACTACATTTTAAGAACTTATCTAAACACTGATGATAAATTATATCTTCCTGATTTTATATATATATATATATATATATATATATATATATATATATATATATATATATATATATATATATATATATATATATGGGACATCATGCTACATGTCTGTGGCATGATGCCCCAGTGCTAGACATCACTATAAACTGTGACACTGCAGACATCGTAGCGATATGACTGAAAAATTGTTAAAGTTACATTAAAAATCCTAATCACGCACACATCTTGATTAATATGATTTGCAATGACAGCCAGGTCCTCCAAAGTTGTTCTTCAATAACACATGCACCCTTCATCACTTCTGATAAAATTAATTTAAAGTATTTCTTAACATACATATTTAGTCTGCATATAATTAACACTTTTGCTCTTTTCTGTAAATATTTAAACTGCATACAGAAGGAGATGGGACCAATGAGTGGCTTGATGTATTACGCTGGTCAAAACACATTTACTTCATGCAACAAGAAAAAGCTGTCACTTCAGTAGAGAATGTTCATTTAAACTGCTGCATGCATATTGGGAATCTTTCAGCAAAAGCCTATTTGGTATCTATATTAGCCTTTTAAAGTCTGGTGTTGAACATGTAACTTTGAAAAGTCTAAAAAATAAAGAAATGAAGCCACCAAAATAGCTTTATTTTGCACCTTAATCTGATGAAATCACTAATCAGGATTACTGCACAAATCACTAATCTGGATTGTTGGCAATGTAATACAGCAGACCTGAACAATTGTGTCATCTTGATTTTATGGTCCTGTCATGTTAATCCAACAAATCTTTCCGATCATCATAATGATGTTCAGCATAGATTCAACTAAGTGGTCAATTTGCATTTTTAAATCCTGTAATTAAATATTTGTTAGACTTGAAGCTAACAGAAGAAACACCCCTGACCCAAAGAAGCCTACAGTATAAAGGTTTTATGGTATTGTATTACTATAATCTATAATTTTATTTTTATTTATTTCTCATTTCTGTTTAACTTCTGTATTATTGGTATTAGTTTATCTACTTTCTTTTTGTCTTCCATCCTCTCTGTGACTGAAGATAGACAGCGACATTATAACTTTAATAAAAAACTTATGACAGAATCTCTACCCATCTTAATAACCAGACTTAACACAAAATCTTTACCAACCTTAATAACCAGACTTCATACAAAATCTCTACCTATCTTAATAACCAGACTTAATATAAAATCTCTACCCATCTTAATATCCAGACTTCATACAAAATCTCTACCCATCTTAATATCCAGACTTCATACAAAATCTCTACTCATCTTAATAACCAGGCTTCATACAAAATCTCTACCCATCTTAATAACCAGACTTAATATAAAATCTCTACCAATCTTTAAATTCAAACATAACACAAAATCTTTACCAACCTTAATATCCAGACTTCATACAAAATCTCAACCAATCTTACTAACATCATGAGCATGCATGTGTTTCTAATAGATAATGGAATTTAGTATTTTAATACTAAACATGTTAAAATAAATACTAATTATTGCTATCTTCATATGATGTGGATTGTTATACTCTCCTTAAGAGGGTCACAAGGGAGAATAGTCCTTGACTAATGAGTCACCCTCTATAAATAAGGCATTATTATTATTATTATTATTATTATTATTAACCCAACTTAATATAAAATCCCTACCAATCTTTAAATTCAAACTTAACACAAAATCATTACCAACCTTAATATCCAGACTTAATACAAAATCTCAGCCAGTCCTAATAACCCAACTTAATATCAAATCTCTGCAAATCTTAATATCCAAACTTAATTAAAATCTCTACCAATCTTAAAAAGCCCGACTTAACACAAAATCTTTACCAACCTTAATATCCCGACTTAACACAAAGTCTTTACCAACCTTAATATCCCGACTTAACACAAAGTCTTTACCAACCTTAATATCCCAACTTAACACAAAATCTTTACCAACCTTAATATCCCGACTTAACACAAAGTCTTTACCAACCTTAATATCCCGACTTAACACAAAGTCTTTACCAACCTTAATATCCCGACTTAACACAAAATCTTTACCAACCTTAATATCCTGACTTAACACAAAATCTTTACCAACCTTAATATCCTGACTTAACACAAAATCTTTACCATCCTTAATATCCAGACTTAATACACAATCTCTTCCAATCTTAATATCCAGAATTAATAATAAAATGTTACCAATCTTAATATCCAGACCTAATACACAATCTTTACCAATCTTAATATCCATTTGAGTCTCGGATTCAACCAATGTTGGTATGTGAGAAAGCTTGCCAGTAGCTTCTCATGGATCAGTGGTTCTTTCAGTGGTTTTTCCCGGGTTCTTCCTCCACCATTAATACTGGCCACCATGTATAGACTATCGTGTGCTGAAAAATGGCATTAAACCCTACAACAACAACACCAACAACCAATCTTAATATCCAGACTTAATACACAGTGTCTGCCAATCTTAATCCAGACTTAATACACAGTGTCTGCCAATCTTAATATCCAGACTTAATACACAGTGTCTGCCAATCTTAATATCCAGACTTAATACACAGTGTCTGCCAATCTTAATCAGTCCCTGCCCTAGGATGTGAGGGGCCCAAGACAGCAAGTAATGAGCGTGGGGCCCCAAGCAAACAAATTGCATTGTGAGTTAGCGCAGGGCCCAAGGCAGTTGCCTCATTCGCCTTGCCCTTGGGCTGGGCCTGATCCTATAATCCATTCTTAATATAAAATCTCTACCAATCTTAAAAATCCCGACTTGACACAAAATCTTTACCAACCTTAATATCCAGACTTAATACACAATCTCTACCAATTTTATAATCCAGTCTTAATACAAAATCTCTCAATTTTATGTTACATCAGCTTAAGAAATTACCATAATACACTGTTTGTTTTTGTACTGTGGCATCTTGAGTCCTTTGAAAATAGATACTTTAGAAAAAGTCGACCTCACTAATTGTCCAAAATATTTAGCATTCAAGTTTATATTTTACAAACTTGCATTAGCAATGGCTTTAAAAATTCACAAAGTGGAAAGCAAAAGGTTTTAAAATTCCATGCAGTTATCAGTATTTTTGTCAGAGATTCTGACTTTGTAAAGTTTAGCATCTTTGTTCTCAGTCTATTTTTTTATTCAAAGACTTAGTTATCAGTCTCGGTGTGTGTGCATATGTGTGTGTGTGTGTGTGTGTTCATGTGAGATTAAGCTACATAATAATGCCTATATAGGCTTAAGCAGCCAGAAAGAACAAAAAATTAAGACATTTGAGTTGTATATTTTGGCTAAATGTTTTAGACAATTTAGTGAGGTCTGTGTTTTTGCAAAATATCTATCTTCAGAAAGATCATAATATGCCAGAGGACACAGTAGCTGTGATAAAAACAGGTGTGTATCTTTCAGTGTGTGCCTATTTATTTTGGGGAGCTTTCTTCAGTGAATAATTACAAGAAATTTAAAAAAGGCAAAAAATTTATAAGGGACAAATATAAATAACACTTAACTGGCCAGTAGTAAACAGATTAAAAACAACATATCAAAGTCAGTTATACTCAACAAAACAAGACACATGTTAAATAAGTCTGAATTAATTAAAATCTCATGCAAAAACAGGTATAAAAGATAAAGTTATATGTATAAAAAAAATCAATAAAATATTGTGAGTCAATAAAAATAACCTCCAAAAAAATTTGCTCGGCTGGGCCATGACAGCGACGGACACAGCAAATTTTTTGCCGTGACCAGGATTCGAACCTGGGTTGTCGCGGCCACAACGCGAAGTCCTAACCACTAGACGATCACGGCTGTCACTGCCGAGCTGTTTTATAGCGGAGATTTTAAAGTATATAAACAGAAAATTTTAACGTACTGTTATCTTTTATTTTTAATGACTGAAATTTATAAAACTGTTTTCCGCTCTTTTAACTTTAAATCGGAAAATGTGAATGCATAAACATACTCCCCTCTCCAGTTCATTATCGAAATGGAGAAATGTTCAGGCATTTACTTTAGACTGCTTTTCCGACTTTTCTCTCCAATATAGATTCTCGAGTTTAAAATTCAGGCTAATAGATTCATCGAAACAAGTAGACTTTTTATAAAAAGAGTTTCCTTCAAACAATCCGGTACACCCCTATTAAACTACATATTTTATTCGTTCATTGTGATGTTTTTTTGCAACTTCATTTTCATGACGTTATTTATCGGGGAAACAATGTATTCATGCACCTTCATTTTCATGACGTTATTTATTAGATAAACAATGTATGATATAATTTTCAGAGAAATTCAACATTAATCTATTGAAAGTCACGTTATGGAGTAAGATTTAGCGTCTAAACCATGAGACGCGATTGTTCGAAACTCGTATCCTAGTTTTAATTTTACGCAGTCTGTAGAACTGATTTTGCTTTTGACGGGATATTTACCATGTCCTCACACACTAATATGTGTTAGAGTAGTGAATTCCAACAATCACCATAGTTTTGAAGTTTTGCAAACGTGGTTTCCTTAGTTCCAAGCAAAAAAAAATTGTTTTTGCTTTTGTTTGATTGTTGTTGGTTTTTTTTTTTCTTTTTTAAAAATGCCTCAAAACAATAACAAAGAAAGCAACAAAACGTCATCATCTCAGCCGTATTTGCCAAATGTATGTAAATTTTCCGCTTTCGAATAATACTGTGTCATTCCTTACTAAAGATGTTTATGAAGTGAAACCGGAAGTCATGTTCAGTATATTTTGCAGCAAATCACTGTGAAACGATTACTGGTTTGTGCTGAACAAAATGTTCGCAGTGCACAGTGCCTCTGGGTTTTGTAAGAAATTTTAACTTTTTCTCGTGTACATCCACAAAAGAGACGTTCGTATAGTTTTTTTCTTCTTTCGTGTTATCGCTTACTAGTAGATAAAGTTAATAACGTGATATTGGTCATAAATGATTTCTAGTACTAATATTAGTACCCTTACTCCTACGGACAACCACAACAAATCAAGTTGAGGCTACGACATCGTAGCTAAAATGATTTTCTACAACCTTAATTGTGTAAGAGCCTGTATGGGTCCATCAAAAAAATGTAATAGAGAATCTGCCACCCATCTCTCAAACTCCGACTGGACACGGGTCCTTCCCAAGAACTTCCTGACTAACGGCATGCTTGGGACCCCATTCCCAGGTTTTAGAGGATGAAATAGATATCACAAAAACGTGCAACCAGTTTTGTTACATACAACTATGACTGTACCCCAAAAAGCATGACCACTGTATTGAATAAGTTTTCTTGAAAACCCTTAAACCAGAGATGTCTGCGTGTTTTTTTTAATTTATGCAATACCAGTAGGTTTAAAAAAACTAAGCAAAAATGCCCTAGAACAATTTGGTCAAACAAGAAAAACCAGTGAAAACCAACATAAATATAGAGTAGGGTCAGTGGCATTTTGGTCTTTTGGGTAGTCCCACAATGTAAGCCCTCAACCTTGATGTTTATTGTTGAGGCGCCACGGTCTTACTGCTTACACATTGGCGCTGTGTAGTATGTTTTGATGTTGACATCATAACAGAAATCCAGTTTTCAGGAATATATCACATACTTGGCAGTCCATAATGATGCTATTCTAAAATTAAGGTCATGATGTTTTAGTCAGACTTTACTTACCCTGATGTCTTCTTCTCTAATAAAATCAAATTCTTACACAAGCAAAAGGACCTGTTCTCAAGTTTCATTGGCCTACATTTCAGTTGTCTGGAAAGCAATGGAAGCCAGGAAGGCCAAAATCTGGTTAAGTTGAAGTATTTTTTTTAATGAAATGAATAAAAATATATTAATATTAAAGAAAACCATTTAGATACTTTGTTTCAATAAAGATTTTTATCATTGTTTTGTTTTGTTGGTCCTGTATGAAATGGTTCTGCTTGGACATGAAAGTTTTGGTATAGCTGCTCCACTTGTGAACATGTAGTTTTCACTGAAAGCTATTGTATGATGTCAGGTTGTTTATAAATGAAAATAATTCTTACCTAATGTTCAATATGACCATTAGGTCAGGCATCTTGAAAATCTTGTTATTGCTAGATTCCCTGAATGGAAACTCATTAGCACGGGGTTCTGACCTGAAGACTTATCATGGTGTCTGCTTGGTCATAAATGAAAATGATGCTGCTTGGGCATCCCGTATGGCCACATCAGTACTTCGAAATACTTTGTGTTATAAATGGCATTTTATTAAACAGTGCTGTTTAGGAAATAGCAGCCTAGCAATCTAACATGAAACACATTCCTGCAACAAATTGGGAAAGAAAGATTTGGTAAGCAAACTAACTTGTTCATCAAGTTAAGATGAAACATCTTTGTACATCTGACTGAGTATTGTTTTCTGGTGAATGATCTAGAGAGAGAAAAGGAATAAATTGAACAAAATCCTGTCTAAATTGCATCTAAGGAGCTTTTTCTTGTAAATTTAGTGTTATAAAACTAATTCTGTTTGGATCATATTACGTACTAATTAAGTTTTTTTCCTTTCACTAGCTTAAATTTAAATTTAAATTGCAATTTGTACAAAAAAGAGGACGAAATAACCATATTTTCAGATTAAATACAACACTAGATGTTGAAGATTCAATAAAACAAAGACTTGTTTTATTGCCTCAAGCTCTCTAAATAGGAGAGATTAATGGTTTGTCAACTGTTTTGAAAATTTATTTTGTGCCCCTGACTGAAATTTGATGAAGATAATTTACTTAATTGCTTGGTCACATGAAAGTACTTAAACGTTATTGTAAAGTTACATCTATTGTTCTTGTAATTCTTATAATTTATACCCAAAATTGTATTTCACTTCTTGGTTTCACTGTCGTTACACATATGAAACAGTGGGTTATTTTGTAAATGAAAGCATACTGTTTTCTCTTTGATTGTATAATTTTATTCCATTTACTTCTTTGTCTTCTTGTTTATTCTTAAATATATATTGCATTAATTTATTGTTCTGTCAGTAGCTTTTCTTGCACATTTATTAATTTATTCCTATATTTACAGTCTGGTCCTATCTCAGGTCATTCATATCTTTTTAAACTCAGTTGTAAGTAGAACCTTACTACACATGGTGATATATGTATTAGGGTTTAATGGCATCACAATACTAGTTATATGGTGCCAATTAAAAGCTGTAGAAATGTAAACATAAACAACAGAAAAAAAAACTTAAGCTAATTAAACTGGCAAATTCTTAATACAAAAAGAATTTCTAAAGTATTGCATGTGATAAACTATGCCATTGTAATTAGAGGATCTCAGAGCAACCTGGCATAAATGCCTCTCTTCCTCCACAATAACAATGTTTATCCAAACCAACTACATCTTATTTGTCACTGAGAAAAGGACATAGAAGTACATGTAGTCAGAGATCTCGGAAATACTTAATTATGCATATTTGGATGCCAGTTTTTTTATCTGGGACATAGAAAATCACTGAGGTGGGAGTCCTTCATACGCATGTAATAGGTGTGCGGCAAAATTCAAAGACTTGCCAGTCCTGCTTCAGCCACCTGCTTTGTAGGAAAATGTGTTGATCATTTAGCTGTGCTGATATCTGCATTGACATAATTCAGTGACTGAAAGACCCCCTGATGTACATGTTTCCGGTTTATAAGAGTACATAAAAAAGAATATGATGCAATAGCTGGGCAGCAAGTTCAAAGGCTTTGACTGGCGGCCGAGTGGGAAAATGTACTGATATTTACAGTGATTGAATTCAGAGGCAGAATGACCCAGAGATGTACATGTGGTCATTTATAAAAGTAAATTAAAAACCAACTTTAGCTTTCGTTATTGTGTTCATTTCCGAATGTAGTGGAATAAGCAGTGCATGTCACCTCAGAATCAAAACATGTTCGTAAGTGGGTGACAAGTTGCCTAAAAATGTAAACTTCGCCTTCTTCTGTTAGGAAAGAGAAAATGACTTCGCCTCACCCTGTGATTATTTAAGAGGTACATTGACTGACCATACCATAATTTTTTAAAACGCTCCTTGCCCTTGCCCAGTTAGTTCTAGTGTTGTAGTGAAATGTATTCATTAAGGCATCAGTAGCTAGGTCTAGTTTTTATATCAATTACGTTGACAAACAAACTCTTGGCCATTCACAAGCATTATGTTTTGATAGCTGATTGACCATTAACCCTTTTCTGAGTAAGGTAGCACTATCAATTTCCTGCATGCTATCCTTTGATGATAAAACATGCAAACTTGTGTTTTAAGATCAGAGTCAATGATCTAGATGTATATTAACTGCCTTTTATACACTATTTTGTGAAGTGAACCAGTAGGCCTAACAGGAAATAATGGCGGACTAATCTAAGTCTGGGATGTACCAGTTTATTAGATTGTCTGTTTTCTTAAATCATCGGGCAAATATATTCAGAAAAAAATATGCAAATAATTGAAACCAAAGCCTAGGTATTATTTTATTAAAGATTTAACTTTAAAATGCAAATTATGTAGGTCAGAAATGTATGGGACAGTGCTATGTTATGGAATTCGCGAGATGTGCTTTAAAATCTACGCTGTTTTCTGACCTGACACATATTTGCGAAAATACGGGAAAAAACAGCAAATCAGATACTATTTGACTAAAATTACTAAAAGTACGTATACAAATAAATAAACCATAAATTTGTGATCCTGTCAATGGACTGTTGTAATGAAGCTATATTATAGTGAGTGATTACATTACGAAAACCTCTCCATATAAAAATAGATGCACTCAGCGTCTGTGTTGATTCTGTAGGAAAGAAGGGACTGCAACTTTTGATGGTGGGATTCCTATTTTTACTAAAATGGGAGTCCTGGACTCCTAATTTTAAAATCCTAGTGAGACCTCTGGTACTGTTGTCTCATAATTTTTATCTTTTTTAAAGTGAGATTTCACAACATAGGATTATTTCCCACAAAGAATGATGCATTTTTATTTTGTTATCTTTAAAAGCAATAATACAACATTACCAAGTACATTTATTCTTTGAAGGGAATGATACAATATTACCAAGTACATTTGGCTTGCTTTTATAAAGGTACATGTGTTATTGAAGGTGCCGCTAAATGCTCTCTTTGAAGGACCAAATCAATACCCGTTTGTTATTGTTGCGGCAACATCAAATAATTGTAAAACATTGAGACAGATTTTTTTTATTTGTTTAGTATAAGTCGGTGCGTCAAAGGTAGTCAGTTTTCTTTGAAGTTGCAGCTAAACTATTTTTTTCTGGCACATTAAAAAAAAATTGCTGTCACCTGGTTGACTGTAGTAATTTCCCATTCCTGTCTTCATAGGTGGTTGGTTGTAGCTAGTCAGTTGCATAGCTATTTTCATTATATTACAGCAGGAGTGCACAACCTGTGGCCTTCTGGCTGGATCTGGCCCACAAGCAAGTTCTGTCCAGCCCTCAGGGCAAATTAAAACAGCACAGAAATATGGCCGGTGAACAGTAATTATATTAAAGCAATTAGTGTTTGCTTCTCTCGAGTGGTCTTAGAAAATGCAATCGGGCCCTTGTGCAAGAATGGTTGTGCATCTCTGTATTACAGCATACAACACCAAGGCCAGACAGCAGCATAAGCGAATTATGATATAACAGTGCACTGTTAGGGTGGTTTATCAATATGAAACAAGGATTTGTTTATGTAACAGTAGATTCATGTGCAGCTTCCAGTCATGGTGCCTTTGAATTTCTCCAACCCCAAACCAAGACTCTATATAGTTTTTATCAGCTGAAACTGTTGTCACCCAGAATATCACCAGATGGCATATTTTGTTGCTAACAAGGAAAAAATTGCAATTTGCAACATTGCTGAAGCCCAGTGTGACCTGTTATTGTGTTCATTTCTGATTGATGCCATATAAATATTGCATCTGACATTGAAATCAAGACATGTAAAGACTTAGAATGCCATTTGCAAATTTGGGCAAGTACTTTGGCATTAAACGGAAAACTGATGAAGATTTAAATGAGATTCAGAACTGTGCTAACATTGCAAGAACTGATTGTTCGGATGGGACAGTAGCCAAGTGTAATAAAGCATATGATGCCTAGCTTAAGAGTTTGGAATAAAAACTTTACTTGGACTCACTCAGTTCATTCTGGTGGACAAAAAAGACCTATATGCCAGTGGTGTAAAGAATCGCAATGTAGCTGGTGCCATGACGTATCAGCTTGCCTTCCCCTTGGATCCATCAGCTGTGTGGAGAGGGGGAACCAGCTGCATGGGCAACAGCTGAGTCTTCATATCACCCTGCCCAGGCTTGCGCCCTGGAGAAGACACTCCAGCTTTGCTCCACAGTGTCGACACAACACGTGAAGCAGCATTTTACTAGTTATAACTCACCGCTCGATTGGTTTAAAGTCAGATGCCAGGGTTTGCTTCTGATGGTGGGAGAGACCAACAGGTCTCACTGGATGGCTACCGCATGCCTAAAGCTGGACAGTACCCAGACAATAAGGTGCCATCTTGCCACAGTTCACCTGGCTTGCTTGATGTGTAAGGCTTAAGGTACGTGAGTACCTGACAAGCGGACTGCAACTACTGCACTGAGAAATAACAACAACAAAAACCGCCAGGAAACCTCCAATCCTCAAACTTTGTACCTGGAATGTCTGGACCATGCTGACTGGGCTCTTATATAATCTCCAGACAATCAGCAATGTTCGAAAGACTTCATTCATCAATGGCGAACTTGCAAGACTTCAGGTCGACAGCGTCTCACTTCAGGAGACATGGCTACCAGATTCCATGTCCCTCAGAGACAAGAACTACACGTTATTCAGGTAAGGAAAGAGTGCAGACAAAGCCAGAATGTTTGGTGTTGGTTTCACTGTCAGGGACACTGCTTGCTGGGGATGATAGAACCCTGCCAACAAGGAAATGGAAGACTGCTATCCCTCCGTCTCCAGTCCAAAACTGAGTCTGTCAACCTGATTAGTGTTTATGCTCCGCAGATACCAAGTATGAGTTCTATGACGAGTTAGACTCGCTCATCGACAAAATTCCCAAGGAAGAGAATTTTATATTACTGGGTGACTTCAACGCTAAAGTGGGTGCTGACCATTGACTCTTGGCCTTCCTGTCTTGGCAAGTTTGGCATTTGGAAGATGAATGAGAACGGGCAGCATCTTCTAGAGATGTCCTCGTACCACAACCTTAGCATCACCAATTCATTCTTTCAGACAAAGCTATAGCATAAAGTGTCTTGGAGGCATCCCTGGTCCAAACACTGGCACCAGCTGGACTTGATCATTATGAGACGGTCTGCCATGAAGGGTATACTTCTTACCTGTACCTTCCACAGCGCTGACTGTGACATGGTGTGCTGCCAAATGAATTTTCATCTGAAGATCTACTGCTCTAGGAAAGAGGATAAACCATGCATTGATTTGAGCAAAATGTCATATCCAGACAAGGCTGAAGAATTCACCTATGCCCTCTCCAAGACATTTGATTCAAAACCTCCCAGTGGTAGTGCCATAGAGAGATGGGATCAGATCAGAGAGGCTGTATACAGCACAGCCACATGGATCTTTGGTAAGAAGCGGTCAAAGAACAACAACTGGTTTGAGGCTAACTCCGTCACACTCAAGGGAAGAATGGCATCTCAGCAAAAGTCATCAAGTGTGGCTGCAGCATGCTGCTCACACACTTGCACAGCCTCCGCTGCCTGTGCTGGGATGAGGGTGCAGTGGCCTCAGGACATAGAGACGCCAACTTCGTAACCTATACAAGAACAAGGGTGACAGAAGTAACTGCAACAACTATAGGGGTATATCCCTTCTTGGCATTGTAGGTAAAGTCCTTGCATGCATCATCATGAACAGACTGCAGACGCTTGCTGACAGAGTATCCAGAGTCGCAGTGCGTGTTCCGCACAGAGAGGTCCACAATCAACATCATCTTCTCTGTCAGGCAGCTGCAGGAGAAATATAGAGAACAACATAGACCCCTCTTCCTGGCCTTTATAGACCTCACCAAGGCATTTGATCTGGTCAGCAGAGACGAACTCTTCATAATCCTGGCGAAGACTGGATGCCCTTCAAAGCTGCTAAGCAAGACCCAGTCCTTCCATGATGACATGAAAGGCACAGTGCAGTACAATGGTTCAACGTCCTACCCCTTTGACATTCGCAGCCGAGCGAAACACGGCTGTGTCCTTGCCCCCACGCTCTTTGACATTTTCTTTGCTGTTCTGCTCAATCACGCCTTTGGGCCATCTACAGAAGGGATCTACCTGCATACACAATGGCAGACTGTTCAACCTGGCATGACTGAAGGCAAAGAGCAAAGTGCTTGAAGCAACCATCAGGGATGCTGCTCTAGCCACTCACACAGAAGCTGAGCTATAGCGCCTGATGGACTGCTTTGCTAAAGCATGCAATAAGTTTGGGCTGACCATCAGCCTAAAGAAAACAAACATGATGGCTCAAGACACGGACCCCTAAGCATCGTCATCAACAATTACAAACTTGAGGTAGTCAGTCACTTCACGTACCTTGGCTTTACCATCACCAACAACCTCTCACTTGATGCTGAGCTCAACAAGCAGATTGGAAAGGCGTCAACAACTCTCACCAGTTGTCACAGAGAATGTGGAACAACAGCAAACTGACCCTGAACACTAAGATCTCAGTGTACCTTGCCTGTGTGCTAAGCACTCTCCTGTATGCCAGTGAAACCTGGACTCTGTATGCCTCACAAGAGAAAAGACTGAGTGCCTTTCACATGCGATGTCTCCAACACATACAGAGGTCTCGCTTGGATTTTAAAACTAGGAGTCCAGGACTCCCATTTTAGTAAAAATAGGAGTCCCACCATCAAAAGTTGCAGTCCCTTCTTTTCTACAGAATCAACACAGACGTGAGTGCATATGTTTTTAGATGGAGAGGTTTTTGTAATGTAATCACTCACTATAATATAGCTTCATTACAACAGTCCATTGACAGGATCACAAATTTACGGTTTATTTATTTGTATACGTACTTTTAGTAATTTTAGTCAAATAAATAGTATCTGATTTGCTGTTTTTTCCCGTATTTTCGCAAATACGTGTCAGGTCAGAAAACAGCGTAGATCTTAAAGCACATCTCGCAAATTCCACAACATAGCACTGTCCCATACATTTCTGACCTACATAATTTGCATTTTAAAGTTAAATCTTTAATAAAATAATACCTAGGCTTTGGTTTCAATGATTTGTATATTCTTTCTGAATATATTTGCCCGATGATTTAAGAAAACAGACAATCTAATAAACTGGTACATCCCAGACATAGCGAAATCTGCTATTATTTCCCGTTAGGCCTACTGGTTCACTTACAGTTTCAAACTAATTTTATGATAAAATAGTGTATTAGAGGCAGTTAATATATATATCCAGATCACCAGTTCTGATCTTAAAACACAAGTTTGTATGTTTTATCATCAAAGGATAGCATGCAGGAAATTGATAGTTGCTACCTTACTCGGAAAAGGGTTAATGGTCAATCAGCTATCAAAACATAATGCTTGTGAATGGGCAAGAGTTTGTTTGTCAACGTAATTGATATAAAGACTACCGGTAGACCTAGCTACTGATGCCTTGATGAATACATTTCGCTACAACACTAGAACTAACCGGGTTAAGGCGAGGGGCATTTAAAAAGAAATATGGTATGGTCAGTCAATGTACATCTTAAATAATCACAGGGCAAAGTCGTTTTCTCTTTCCTAACAGAAGAAGGTGAAGTTTACATTTTTAGGCGACTTGTCACCCACTTACCAATGGCATTTTGTCTAAGTCTCAACATGTCTTGATTCTGAGGTCATGTGCAGTGCTTATTCTGCTACATTTGGAAATGAACACAATAACAAAAGCTAAAGTTGTCTATTTGATGTATTTTTATAAATGACCACATATACATCTCTGAGTCTTTTTGCCTCTGAATTCAATCACTGTAAATATCAGTACATTTTCCCACCCGGCCACCAGTCAAAGCCTTTGAACTTGCCGCCCAGCTATTGCATCATGTTCTTTTTTATGTACTCTTATAAAATGACAACATGTATGTATTAAGGGGTCTTTCAGTCACTGAATTCTGTCATTGTAAATATCAGCACAGCTGATCAACACTTTTCCCACAAAGCAGGTGGCTGAAGCAGGACTGGCAAGTCTTTGAATTTTTCCACACACCTATTACTTTGCATACTGAGGACTCCCACCTCAGAGATTTTCTGTGTCCCAGCTCAAAAATTGCCATCCAAATATGCATAATTAATTCCCAAGATCTCTGACATACTCTGGATCACTTGGAGCGATCGAGTAAAAAACAGCGAGGTGCTTGAACATGCCAAGATTCCCAGCATGGTCACACTCCTCCACCAAAGTCGCATCAGATGGCTGGGCCATGTACATCAGATGGATGACGAACGGATCACCAGACATTTTTTATTCGAAACTTACCTCAGGCAAAAAGTCAATTGGATGGCCACATCTCCGCTTCAAGGATGTCTGCAAGCGCGACATGAAGCCCTTGATATTGATGTCAACACCTGGGAAGAGCTTGCTCTAGACAGGTCCATCTGGCAACATGCTCTGATCACTGGTCTGAAAGTCGGTGAGGACAAGCTATGCTTGCTAGCTGATGAAAAGCAATCACAGAGGAAGAAGAAGCAGCTCCAACACCACACCAGACTCAGCCTTCAGGTGCAGCAAGGACTGCCACTCCCATGTTGGGCTACATAGCCACAGCAGATGCTGCACAACCACCAACCGGGACAGCTCTCATGGGCACACTTCCATCGTCTCTCTCTCTCTCTCGAGACTAACGGAAGCCAACCAGCCACTGCAATATGCTTCTGGGAGGGGACTGCAACTTTTGCTGGTGTGAGTCCTATTTTTACCAAATTAGTAGATCTGGACTCCTGGTTTTAAAATCCTAGTGAGACCTCTGCCATCAATGGCAATATCTGCATCATTAACAGAATCATCCAGCAAGTTTTTCGTGCCAGTTTTGTGGAGGTTCTAGTCTTCTGTGCATTTATTCTCGTTTCTGGTGCAGTATAACTTGGGTAGAGTGATCTGGCATTTTGGTGGATAAGTATAACCCTTTCCTTTCTGAAATCAGTCAGAATATGCTTAAGAGCAGTTTCAAAGGATGGCATATAAGTCAAGTTATTCAGAATCTTCATAAACATTGGAGAAGAATGCTAGAGTTGTGATAGAATATTCAGCACAACTGAAAGAAAATGAGATTTCTATTATAATGAGTTTGCTGTAGATGGAACAATTTATATCACTTAGGAACAGAAATCACAGTTGCTTTGCTATGGATGGCAACCCATTTTCCACATGTTCGCAGGTATTTTAACACATTTTGCAATCGTTAACTTACCACTACATGCACAAGAATTGATAGGGCCTATATTTGAATCAACATCCCTGACATTAACATGCAAAATTAGAGAAATAATTTTGTTTTGAAGGTTTTTGGAAATCCCTGTATGAAGACTTTTTTGGGTTTCATGATCCATACAGTTCGTGTCCAAACTATTTTGTGTGGGTGGCCGGCATATAGTATATTCAGAAGTTAAGTATTGAAGAATGTACCTCTTAGGAGATTATATGATGTGTTTTTTAATAATAATTTCCATTTTGATTAAAACTTTAATGAAGATAATCTATAAATCTATAAATAAACAAGCAAAAAGACAAAGCTAATTTTTGTCATATTTGCTTGCTGCCATCTTGAAGCTCATTTTCCAAGTCAGCACTTCCCTTAAGCCCTGCATTGATTTTTCCCATTTTCATTGTGTCTTTCTTAATTCTCTTTATTGGGGCAATATCGCTGTGCAGGTCAGATGTAATATGGAAATCGGCGCATGGTACCAAATTTAACAAGGAAATATTCAGCTAGTTGGGACTTGCATGTAAGACCTGAACCATGATAGCCCATTTGGTTGAGCATTAGACTCAGAATCCAAGAGTTGTGGGTATTGTATCTATCCATGCCATCCCTAATAAGCTGGCTTATAATAATATTCCTTAATCATTCTTAATCCTTTAAGGTGCAGATAAATAAAGTTTCTTGAGATTAGAAAAACACTACAAAGAATATTTTAATTTCCAGGTATTTTTGCAGTGCTGGGATTAAGATGACATTTGTCCTCTGTACAGAGGTTGCTGCTTAATAAAGGTTAAGCTTTAAAGATTTCTTTCACTGCCTGCCCTGGCAGGCATATACTGTGTATATTCTTTTAAATTAATCATTATGCATTTTACTTTCAGATCAAGCAAGTGTCAGTAAAGGACTTCTTTCAACTGTGGTGGCATCTTCTGTCATCTTGAACTTTCCTTTACATCTGTACAAGCCATATTTTGTCTACAATCATGCTGATGTGTTCAGCAGATTACAGGTGAATGATGGATCAGTTTGATCCCCAAAGTTTTAATCTCTAATGGCCATAGAAGAGAAAACAGAGTTCTCAATTGATGTGTACCCTCAGATGCTTGGAATTTAAATTTTTTACTCATTTCTGATGCATGGTAATTCCAGCCTGTGGCAGAGCGTCAGTCTTAATTACACATATTCTCCTCTGACATATTTTCCCACTTACGTGAGCACCGTCTGTATCAATTGTATGCACCAGTGATCAACATTTACTAGACTACTGTTTTCACATTATCAGCCAATAATATTTCCCCACTGCAGAATCAGTATGAACAGGGCAGAGATAACAGGTAACAGATGTCATGCTTAGGTGGGCATAATTAAATTAATTTAGATTGTTCTGTGATTATCTTTCACATTTATAAAAGTTAGAGGAAGAGGGAATCAATTCTGACTTGATTGGATTAACTTTTGATGAATTTTGTTTGCCCATCAACATGTTATGCTACCAATCATAGGACAAAAATACTCTTTTAAAGTAAGTTTGTGTCACGTACCATTTCATGCTGAAAGATTATTATTATTATTATTTGACCATTCCAGTGGCATAGTTGTTAGATTGTCTGCCTCCAGTGCTGTAGGTTGCGGGTTTGAACCCCTGCCAAGTCATACCAAAGACTCACAAAAAATGGTACAAACAGCTGCCTCGCTATTTGCTCAGAGATTAGTGTTAGGACTGGTCTGCCTGGTGTCAGGATAATGTGACTTGGTGGAACATGAAGCTACATGTGTGCAGCATGATGCTCCACTGCTAGTCATCACTATAAATGCCACACTGCAGACATTGTAGCAGTATGACTGGAAAATTGTTAACGCTACATTAAAATCCAATCACACAAACGTATTATTATTAATATAGCTGTGCATTCAATCTCTACCTTACACAAACCAGTGGGAACCAGTCTGTTTGGTACTAGAAAAGTTTACCAGTGCAATCAGATAACAAAGGCAAAAACGTAACAATTGTAATCTGGAAAATTTAAGGCCAAATGCATGTTGTTTTGTGAGGTAGTAATACAGGGAGAAAAGGTGATCCATTGTGGCTTTCAAGCCTTATAATACATTATCCCTAAAGGTTTTTGTTGTTTTCGCCTGAAATTCGAGTAGGAAACACATTTTGAAAGCTGTTTCTGAATACATCCTAAGATATCAACTTCCAGGTGATTTTCCAATAACCTAATGCCTTGTTGTGTTAGACACATCGTTTTTCATCGGCTGTTTGGCTTGCACATGAGCAAAGGGGTAAAAGTTAAATTTTTTTTTTTTTTTTTGCTTAACGAACCCATTATTTTCATATCAAGACCTCTCTTTATTCCAAATGCCCATCTTATCCTACTTTTTGCAAAGGTTCATCTGTCTGTTTGCAGTTCATACTGGTCTGTCTTAGATCAGAGACCAAAAAGTCTAAAATCCGAACACAAAATCAGATTCTGACCACAGGCAAATTTTGGGTGGAAAAAAATTGGGTCCAAAAAAATGAGGTTTTTCCGTATGTATTTTGTATTACAACTAGAACTTCTAGATTATTTTGTATCATTGTAGAGCTCCATCTGTCTACCTTTCTATAAGACCACACACTTTAGTGCAGAGGTGGGCAAACTTTCCAGTGCAAGTGCCACATACACAAATTTACACCTTGTCGCGGGCCGATAGTTCATTAAGTAAAATAAATAATATTTGAAATAGCAAAAACAAAAGGTTTTTCTAAATAACATCATAATTAATTTTCAGTTGTTAATATGTTGTTAATATTTGAAAACTTAAACTTCAAAAGAAGCACATTTATTTGATAAACAGAGTAACATAAACAGTCAGTGCGAATGATGACTTGTTCCTAGGCTGCATGAAAACCCTTGGAGGGCTGCATGCACTTGTCCCAATCACAGCAGCCAACCAGCCAATGAGGCGTCATGTGGTTGATGAACTTCCAGCATACACATTACAGGGATGATCCTGGCTTTTAAAAAGTTGTCACATTAATCTCAATATTTTGTTGCCAATTTTCAAAAAATGTTGCCAGAATAAGTATTGAATATTTTTCCAAGACTATTAATGTAATAGGCAGTGAAAATTGAAAAAGATGGGATAGTTATTACTTTATTGACAACAAGCAATACAGTTGTAATATTGCAAAATAAATCATTACATGGCTGTTGAGCACTACTTCCATGGTCTTTGCATTGCACATCATGGTTTGTGCATAGGTCTAACTGTTGTCACCAGAAATAAATGCATTATCAAATGTAAAATATCTGCTTTCCTACGGTCTCTCTTTTTTAAATAGAAACATCAGGTATTAAGCAAATCTATATTATGTATATTATTTTCCAAATAATAGTTTTGTAATAAACTTTTTTTAGATAATGACATTTTAATACTAAAACCCTATGATCGTACTTGTCAATGTAAGATAAGTAACTTATAATGCAACCGTCGATTTCACGCATTCAGGAATTAAATTCGCCCCCCCCCCCCCCCTTTTTTTTTTTTTAAATGGTTAGCTTCACAAAGTACATCTCCATCAACCAGGAGTTCAGAAATTTATTTTTGCCATGCTTTACATGCTTTGCTTGTTAGTGAAGTGCTTCCTAAATCCCAGGAATGATCACTGGATGCTGTAGATTGTTCTCGACGAGCAAATTATGATCTCCATTCTCACCAATGAAACTTACATGAGTCAACTGGACCTGGCATTACTGTACCATATATATAAACCTTGATTACCATCATTAAATTAAAAGAAGGAATGAAGCAACATATCACAGAGCATATGTGCCCCCAAAAAACTAATTTGGAATAAATATGTTATTTAGTAAAGAGTTTTATTTGCATATATGAGTTAACAATAAGAAATATGGTGGATATAAAATGTGGGAAATAGTTATCACATGTATCATAGCTTTAGACCACATTTGAACTGTTAACATTAATCCACACCCATTTTAGGCATTGATAGTTATAACAAAAATAGGTTACTGTTTACTTGTCAATCAAATGCTAGTACTTTCACTAACTGTAGTACAGGCGGTTTCTTGAAATAATTGGTATCTGCAATTTTAATAATCAGCTATACGCTGTATTGGCATAATTGGCAAAAAGTGACATCGGTACAGCTTTAGAATAATCTCACCTTTGAGGTCACTCTAGAGATTTTAGTTTTCACTTTTCAGATTTTCATTGTCTTTCTTGAAATTTTGGTGGCAAGGGTCAAATGACTCTTCTGGTTTAAAATCTATTGAGAACCCAGAAAGAGCGTATGGGATGGTTTGTTGTCCATCCACTTGAACAAGTTTATCACTACTCCTCGTAAATTGCCTCAAGGATTGCCTGCAACCTTTACACACACATAATTCCATGGCCGAGTTGAAAATCTTGTTATCACTACTCCTAAATTGCTTCAGGGATTGCCTGCAACCTTTACACACACATAATTCCATGGCCGAGTTGAAAATCTTGTTATCACTACTCCTCCTAAATTGCCTCAAGGATTGCCTGCAACCTTTACACACACATAATTCCATGGCCGAGTTGAAAATCTTGTTATCACTACTCCTCCTAAATTGCTTCAGGGATTGCCTGCAACCTTTACACACACATAATTCCATGGCCAAGTTGAAAATCTTGTTATCACTACTCCTCCTAAATTGCCTCAAGGATTGCCTGCAACCTTTACACACACATAATTCCATGGCCGAGTTGAAAATCTTGTTATCACTACTCCTCCTAAATTGCTTCAGGGATTGCCTGCAACCTTTACACACACATAATTCCATGGCCGAGTTGAAAATCTTGTTATCACCACTCCTCCTAAATTGCTTCAGGGATTGCCTGCAACCTTTACACACACATAATTCCATGGCCGAGTTGAAAATCTTGTTATCACTACTTCTCCTAAATTGCCTCAAGGATTGCCTGCAACCTTTACACACACATAATTCCATGGCCGAGTTGAAAATCTTGTTATCACTACTTCTCCTAAATTGCCTCAAGGATTGCCTGCAACCTTTACACACACATAATTCCATAGCCGAGTTGAAAATCTTGTTATCACCACTCCTCCTAAATTGCTTCAGGGATTGCCTGCAACCTTTACACACACATAATTCCATGGCCGAGTTGAAAATCTTGTTATCACTACTCCTCCTAAATTGCTTCAGGGATTGCCTGCAACCTTTACACACACATAATTCCATGGCCGAGTTGAAAATCTTGTTATCACCACTCCTCCTAAATTGCTTCAGGGATTGCCTGCAACCTTTACACACACATAATTCCATGGCCGAGTTGAAAATCTTGTTATCACTACTCCTCCTAAATTGCTTCAGGGATTGCCTGCAACCTTTACACACACATAATTCCATGGCCGAGTTGAAAATCTTGTTATCACTACTACTCCCGCAATGAATGGTCACATAAACACAAGGTTTTCCGTTAAAGACTTCCGTTTGTGACCCTCATGAAAATTTTGATATTGCTACTGCTACAGAATGGATGGTCATATCATTACGTGTTTTTCTAAACGACTTCTTATGATGTCTAGTTGGTTATAAATAAAAGAAGTGCAGATCTGATGGCCTGTATGGCTGCCATAGCAGTCAATTTGGCAATCAGGTTACAGCTATTCTTTTTGGCCCCCAGATAGCCAAGTGTTCTAAGATTCTCACCTTTACAGATCATTGAAGTCTTGCCTATGTCGACTTTAGTTGAATTCTAGTTTAGGGCAAATATTTGACAAAAACTGTAGTTCTTAAAAACACCCTCCCCCCTTAGATTTGCTGCATAGACAACTGATTGCATGTATATACAACTGTCGGGCAGATTTATTTCCGAAAATTCTGTTTAGTTTGTTGCATTTATAAAGATCTTTATGAGCTCTTCCTACATAATGTTTGTAGTGAAAATGTAATATTTAAGATTTAGCTTTCAGACATTCTTCTTTCCATTATAATTAAAGTACATGTATGTAAGGAAAATGCCCCCAAAAGCCAAACACCTTATACTAGTATGGATATTTTTGTTTTGTTGTGTTATTAAATGTGTTAATGGCTGTATTATGCAGAGGAAGTGGGTGCTAAGAGTCAAGGACATGCCAAGATAGCAGACCTAGACTGGTCTGAGTGGGCATCAAACACAGAATGCTTGGATCATGAGTCTAGTGCTATACCAACTGAGCTACCATGGCTCCTTTTAAATTAGTAAGGAAAGGACTACAATAAATATTAACTGAGAATCTCAACAACAAAATTTGGGTGGGGGGACTTTCAGCGATATGTGTGTCCTTATGTAGGAACTTTTTCCACTTCCTTTTCATAAAAAAGGAGTGGGGTGTTTATAATGGAAGGTACACTTCTTAGGATGAATATGGTATTAGAGCAGTTTTAGTCATTGTCAATACCAGATGTCATGACTAATGTGCAGTTCATCATCAGGTGATGGGAAAACGTGACTCATACCATTTATGAAAGTGTTTTTTATTTTACAGTACTTAACTTATATTCTGCATGATATGGTCACATGACTGGTCCTTGGATTGTTGGCATAATGGCAGAGCACCATAGGCTTAGTGTTAAATGAGGAAATGTTTATTTTCATCAGAAATCAATTATGTCTGTCCTCTGATAGATACAATTAATGCTTAAACTTCTGATTTGGTTTTAATAATGATAATATACAAAATTATTTTAATTTATTCCTCATTGCCCTTGTTATCTGCCATATCTTTTGCAATTTGTCCAGTTATTGCAGCAGAACCATCATAACTGACCTTGAAAATAAACATTTTTGACCTTCGTAATGGTAAACTTAACACTTCAGTGAAGGACATAAGGAGCTGATTTAACCTTGAAAGCTAATTGATAACTGATGTTAGTGAGTAACTCATTACTCATTCTGTTAAGAACAGTTATATATTTATTTATTCCTGTGGGAATTACTAGTGACTGATAAAAAGAAAGACTTTTGATAGGATGTTTTATAGTTTCAGAGACTATACTGTGGTCATTTCCTGCATATAAAAATTTTGAAAATATTCATTTACAATTTTTTTATTAAGTGTTTGAATATGATAGTTTTACTGTATCACGATCTTCTTGGGACCCCTGTAATTACTTTGTAAGTGAATTGTTATATCTCAAATTCATTATTTTACTGTTATAGTATATATATTTCTCATTAGGTGAGTTTAGTTTGTAATGACAAATATTTCTGTTTGTTTTAATATGGATATTCCATGTGCGAATTATAAGAAAGTTTTTTGTGTTGTTCCTCGGTGTTCCTTATAGAAACTATGATCTTCATTAGGTACAGCATTTCACAATAAAACTATGGTAAGATGGATTTCACAATATGCACTAAATTTATTTCCGAGTCAGTAGTAAGAAATATTTTTTGTGTGTACATTGAATCAAAGGTATTTTTTTCATATGTTGAAAATTTATTTACCATATCTACTTGTGTTTAATTTGGATCTAACTGCAAACAGCAGAACCAGATCTACTGTCACATAATGCACTGGCAGATCAGGGTCTGTTTTGTTTGTTCTACTGATTACTCTTAATAAACTGCAAAGACCCAGATATGGTCCATAATACAATGGCAGATCTGGGTCTGTGCAGTTTGATCCAACTTATACACCGGTATTTATGTACCAGTGGGAGTTGTAGGTTGTGTCATTTCTTAAGACACCATCTGAAATGAAGATATGGTGTTGTGGTTCAACAATATTATAAAAAATTGTGTGCCGACTTCTGGGTCTTGAAAAAATTGTACAGCGTATGATCAGTTCTCAGAGTAAACAACACAGTTGTTGTTGAGTTTAATTATAGTGGCATGTGCACAATTGTCCATGTGACACTTTTTTCTGACTGCACCACAGCCTGCTGGTTGTTTTTGGGGAAGGGAATGGTGCCACCTCCCCCAGGCTTTTATGGGTTCAAGGAACCCTGATAGTTTGGTCTCAATCTGTGGGTCCATACAGGTCCCTTACAGTTGAATGGTTGGCTGTCATTTGTGGGAAGGAGAGCTCGGGAACGGTCCTGGTTGCTTCACTTCGCTGGTTTCTTGTTGCATTTGCCTG
Organism: Sinohyriopsis cumingii; assembly: GCA_028554795.2. NCBI lineage: Eukaryota > Metazoa > Mollusca > Bivalvia > Unionida > Unionidae > Sinohyriopsis > Sinohyriopsis cumingii. The sequence goes on from CM068828.1 coordinate 71,027,685, forward strand.
GTGTTTCTTGCATTTTTGTTGTTGTTGGTCAAAATGTTCTAACAAGGGGGGGGGGTGTTCTATGCTGTTTATAGAGTTTGCTAGTAGAAATCATGTATGAAGAGAGATTTTCAAGGTTATTATGGTATTACTAGTCTAGGTGTTTAGGGTGTGCTTCCTACGTTATGTATTTATAAGTTTTTATATATTGCCTCTTTGTTATTTATTTATTAATGTTTTTAGAGATTGAATGTTATTTATACTTAATTAGCAAATTGTTATAATTGGGAAATCAATATGATTTTGAAATATTTTTCATTGGAACAGGTGCCTATTATCACCCCTGAGGACCCCCACCTCAATATCACTGTAGCATTCAATGAACTTTACTACGATGCTATTGAATAATGTCTTTCTCTTTTGCAGATATGGCGAATATTCACATCTAAACTTGCCTTCCTGGACCTGAAGGATTTGTTTATTTGTTCACTGCTAATATATTACTTTCGTGTGTTTGAGAGACGGTTTGGATCAAGGAAATACGCTGTGAGTTGTCTGCTGTTTTTATGGCATCATCATATATGGGGTTTCAGAGTTACATTGTGTTCTCCCTCTTGAATGTTCCCCCCCACCCCACCCCCCGACCAGTGGCCATCCTCTTTTTATGGCCATAATTCCTAAGCACTGACAAGTTTGTGTTCAGAAGCACCCCTCAAGAATTTCCACCCCTCTAACGTGACCAGCAGACAGCATACTAGTACAGTAGTCCCCCTCTTATAAGGCCACCCCTAATGCAGCAGGGAAGTGGCCTTATAATGCGGGTGGCCTTTCTCGAGGGGGATGACAAATGCGAATAGTAAATACATATGAAAAAAGTCACAAGTACATTTAATTTTAAATATTTAATATTTTAATTAAAAAATCACATGCATGATGTAAAATAAATGTAAAACAAACTTTGTCATCATTTGCAAAAGAATGCTATGAATAACCATTGATAGTTTTAAAACTGTCTCTTTAATTATGTTACAGTTCACATCATGTCACTTTGTTGGTAACAGTCTAAAAAACAAACCAGTCTCATCACATTAAAAATATCCTTGCTGTCATATCCCCTGCATATATCGTTTAGTCTTTTGTTCCAATCTTCGACAACTTCATTATTAACATCAGCTGATTCGCCGCTAATGACAGAACACTTGATATTGTGTCACACTTAAAATCTGTGCAACTATCCATTACTTGCGGTAAAGTCGTCACATCCCAGTTCAACTGACAAAATTTTTGCTTTTTCTTGTCTTTCAAATCAGGATACAAACGTCTCTTTCACCTTTCCACTTCTGAAGAATTGTTTCATTATCTTTCACGATATTGTTTATCTGAGTCTTCCCCACGTTAGTTTTCTGCAAGGATCCTCGACGACCCCCCCCATCAGTTGAATTACTTTCACGTTCTCCTCTAAACTGAGAATTTTTATTTTCCTCGATGACATGTTGATCTTTTTACAGTAAGCTATTCATGTTGCCAACTACAATACTGATAAAACAATTTTGTATGTTTCTAAACAAATTGCTGTGTGTTTTTAAAGGAAGTGATCTTGTCACGTGATTTGTTAGTCGCAGTCTGGTACCCTATTGTTTTTATACATTTCTTGAAACTAGGTGAGAGAAGCCAAAACGGCTTCGATATGTACCATTAACATCACGCAGATTTGACCTCGCAGCCACTAGGATTCGTAATTTTGACAATTATTGTCAGTAGTAATAGCCACTGATTACCAAAGTGAACAAGCTCAACATCTTACTAAGGGAAGCCATAAAGGCTATTAAACCATTTTCCTGCTGACTTGGGTATTGTACATCGATACTGCCACTTCTCAGCTGTTACTACTGTTCAATAATTGTATTCTTAACAGTTATCAGAGTGACTAAACCGGACATCTTATGATAACACAGCAGTAAGGCTAATTGGATTACATGTACGTACCCTTTTGTATGGATTAAAATTTGAGTCTTTCTCGGTTTTTATGGAATAAATTTGGCTTCTCGTGAGGCGTAAATGATATAATATTAACCTTAGTGGTAAATGTACTTTACTCAACACTTCTTTCAGTAACGAAAACCTGACATCGGGAAACAGAAATCGGATTACTTTAACACACGTTATGAATACAATACTGGTTCTGGATACATATTCAAATAAAATGCGGCCGCTTGTGAGGGGTAAATTTTATGATTTTGCACTAATATGCTGGTCGCGTTAGCCGGGTGGCCTTTCGCGAGGGGTACTTTTGAACACAAACTCGTCTGTGCCAACAGATTCTGGCCGTAAGGAGCAGGTGGCCGCTGGTCAGGGGGGCCGTTCAAGAGGGGGACTACTGTACAGAAATGTAAAATGTCCCACTCACAAGCAGCCACATTTTATTTTAAATGTGTCCTGAACCAATAACTACTTCATGTGGTAAGGCAAGCAATCTGATTATCTCTACTGATACCTGTCTCCCAATGTCAGGTTTCAGTTACTGAAAGAAGTGTTGGCTAAAATACGTATAGCACTAAGATTAATATTATATCATTATCTATAAAAGCCAATGTTTACAGGAAATGGGCCCAAAATTGTTGTGAGTTTTGGGCTTCACATCTGTCAAGTTTTTGTCTTTGACGATTACAACAGGATGTATTTATCAAGATGACAACAGGGTCAGCATAGGCTAAATATCGATTAATACACAGAGAAATTAACCTTGAACGAAATAGAGTACCAGACAAAGACTGAAAAATCACTTGAAAGTTCTGTCTGCATGATTCAGTTGCATTACTGTACAATTAACAGCTTAGGAATAAATCATTACAAAACTATAACATGTCATCACATACACAGAGACTAATTACTTTAGAAGAAAGTTCAAGTTATTTGACTTGATGACATTAATGGTTGAGGGGGGACTTGCCGAACAATTTTATATTGAAAGGACTCAAATAAACATCATAGCAGATAAGAAGGTTATTCAGCACGAGCGGGAAAATGGACCAAATGGAAAGAAAATTATGTATGTACCAAGATTTAAATAATGTTTTTGAATGGTTTCACAGTATGCATGACAACAATACCAGACTCGCATTTCATGCTTAAATCAAGAATGATAATTATTAATGTATGTTCAATCGGAATAAATCTTTTCTTAAGACGAGAAGATCTGTTTAATAATTTATGTTACTTTTAAATGAAGATATTAATGCTTTGAAGTATGTAGCTTTTTACTTCATACATCACATATACTTTCACAAAAAGTTTAATCCCCTTCTGGAAAGGCCACCGGTCTTGTAAGGCCACTTTTCTGGTGCAAAAGGGGTGGCCATATAAAAAGGGAACCACTGTAATTGTTTCTCAAGTTAAAATAACATATGCAAGACAAGCAATATTTGTCAGCTGCATGAATAGTATCCACTTTGGTTCCAGTTTCTATTTCACCCTATGTACCAACATGGATGCCAATCATAATTTTGTGTTTTTGCAACTGTGTTTTCAGTCTCTCATCCATAAATGGCCATTGGGGACAAAAAGAAAGGATGTTCAAGATTAATTTCATTATGCTCCATGATGGTTTCAATCGAATATGGAACTGCTTACCTTTTGCATGTGAAGTAACTCAAATTTTTCAAACAATTAAATTTGTAAAAATATAAATATGTGTGCATAGTATCAAGACATTTTGCAGCATTTTTTTTTACATTAGAATTTATTATGGAGTTGAAATTGCTGAAAAAATGAACAGCTTTGTCTACTTTCTAGTAATGATCTATTCTGCTCACTGTTCAGTTTTCCTGCAAGTAAATTTAATAAAATTGTAATCACCTTTGACATCCTTGACGGATTTGTTCATATTTTTCATGGTCTTAAATGACTTAAAAACTTCCCACATTTCATACACTTATATATAGGAGGTATAATAAATATTGCAGACAGAAAAATTGAATGAAAAGTAAGTTTTAAAATTATAATGTAAAGTTTAGTATATTTCTATAAGTAACTTTACTTGGCAAAGAATTTTTTCATCAGAAAATTTTCATTGAAAACATATGTGACTTTATAGAATATTTCCTGTTTTTTATAATGTTTATAAATTTGAAAATTATTGGCAAAACTTTTTCTGTAAACAAGATTGACCTAAGTCACTACATACTGACATTAAAACAATTCCTGATCTACCTGATTATTCCAGATCTACCTGATTATTCCAGATCTACCTGATTATTCCAGATCTACCTGTCTAATTGGGGTTCAATATGAAATGGGTTAATGGTTACTTTGTTAAATCTCCACTATATAGTGAATTCTCCCATCTTTTTCAAATCGATGGTGAAGTTCTTCCTTAATTTTCAGTTCTAGTATCGGGTACATTGAATGTATTACTGGTCTGAAGGCACTGTAAGGTACCATTAATTATTAATTTTTGTGGGCTGCAAATTTTCATGAATTAAGTGGTTGCTACAGACCATGAATTTAAAGATAAAGTGAATAATAATCCTTCTGTGCAAACTACCATATTTATTCTTCTCATGGGTTGGTGGTTCTTTCTGGGGTTTTCCCCGGGTTCTTCCTCCACCATGAATACTGGCCGTTATGTATAGCCTATCATGTGCTGAAAAATGGCATTAAACACTACAACAACAACAACAACCATATTTATTCTTATAAGTTGTGTCCAACTGCAAACTGCAAGGTCCAAGATGTGCTGTTGAAAAATGTGCTGGCAGATAAAAGTCTATGGTTTTGTTAGGAGTAATCAGTAGGAAAATAAAACAGACCGTGATCTGCCTTTGCATTGTGTGTTGGCACACCAGTCTGTGTTCTTTTTAGTTGGACTTGACTGATAAACAAGTATATATGGCGCATGGCCTCTTACTTGATGCATGAATTTTGGCACTGATAAAAATGTCATTTTTACAGAAACAAAAAAATTATACCTGCAAATAATGTATAAATTCACATATATGTGAAGCCTAAGTACATGTACTGACAAGACAATTGCTATCATTCTTTTGGGGAAAAAGGTGAGTTGCAGATGATTATTTTTGTTGATAAACAGGGGTTCGTCCACTTACCATAAAAACATCTTGGAATCAAAAAGTGTTCTCATTCTTTGAACTGTATGAATTAAATAGAAAGTGCAGATATTGTGATGTTACTATTGCGAAACAGGCCATGCAGAATGGTTGTGAATTATAAGATAAAGGACCGCTGTGGTGGCCTAGTGGTTAGAGTGTCCGCCTCAGATGCAGGATGTCTTGGGTTCGATCCCCAGTTGAGACATACCAAAGACTTACAAAAATGGTACTAACAGCTGCCTCGCTTGGTACTCAGCATTAATGGGTTTGTGTTAGGACTGGTTGACCTGGTGTCAGGATAATGTGACTGGGTGAGACGTCATGCTACATGTCTATGGCATGATGCCCCAGTGCTGGACATCACTATAAATTGTCACACTGCAGCCATCTTAGCGATATGACTCAAAAAGTGATAAAGCTGCGTTAAAAATCCAAATCACACACATAATATAAAGTGTGGTGTCGTCTGTTACTGTTGCTTAACAGGCCATCCAGAATGGTTGTGAATTATAAGATAAATATGTTATGTCATCTTGCCCTTTCTTATTGCATCTTAAATGCTTCCTGAATTAATTTTCATAACTTTTTATTGGTTATAGATTTTCTTTGGCTTACCTTTGTGCATGGTCAAGTCTTCTATGACAAGATAACAGACAAGAAAATACTGCAAATATAATTCAGTTTAAAAGTTTATTTTGTCTCTCTTCCAGTCCTGTCTTCTGGCAACATGTACAGTGAGTACTGCTTTAGAATATCTGGTGATCTTCATTTGTCGAACATGGGAAATACCACTAAGGCCATTTCCATCAGGGCCGTAAGTATATCATGTATGCTCATTCATAGAAAATATTTAAACTTTTTTTTTTAACAGGGAGCATAAGTTTTTCAACAGACTAAAGTTCATCAGTATTAATGTCACCCTGACCACTAGACACATCCACGATTAATCTACTGATCATAAGTGCAGATTATATGTATTCCAGTCCCAAGAAAGACTGTTTTAATTTGTAGAAATGGGCAACACATGTTGCATTATCACAATGAATAAACACTACTTCCTCAATAATTTCAGATTTGTATTTTATAACACTAGAGTAAGCAGTCACATCAGGTTATAGGTAAATAAAAATAATATTTTAATTGTGAAATAGTTTTGCTGAATTCTTTTGTCCATATGTTTTAGAAGTCATCATTTAGGAGAATGTAATAGTCACCCAATTGTTCCTTAAATAAATTTTAAAAAATCATTCTTGGAAATTCATATAAAAGAAACTTTCAGATTTACAGAGGAATTCTGAAATTTTGAAATTATCTGTTAAAACAAAACAAACTTGAAACAAAAATGGGGATTATGATTACTTTCCTCTGTCTTCTTGAAAATTGAAAATTGCTAATGTTAGAAAATTGTTTTAAAAAATTATTTAAAATGTCAGCTTATTAATGCAAATAATTGATGAGAATAAATAACAGCTTGCTTTCATGCCGCTAACATAAGCTGATAAATCAACATCTTGTTAGCAGAGCAAAGTACATTGCACAAATGCAAGGTGAGCACCAACATTGTCATCATTGATAATGACAACTATTTGCTCATTAAAACATCTCATCATATGTGATAAATCACATTGATTGCTGATAATAAATGTATTTCATACTAAGTTTTGGTCATGAAGTATCTTTGGCACATTAGTACTTTGATGACTTCTTGGAACACAAGAAATTTTCTTATTTGACACATGTATATAGAATGATAGCTAATGGATATTTATAAATTATTAAGTTAATAAAGTACCAAATTGAACATCTCTTGTCATGCTAAATTTGTACTGAATAGAAACTTCATATTTGTAATTTGTTGATTATGAATGAGGTGTTAATATCATGCATTTGTTACCTGGTGCCTTTATTACACTTATGCTACTTAGTGGTTATGAATGAGGTGTGATTATCATGCATTTGGTACCTTTGTTATGCCTTTGTTTAAACCACCATTGTTTTCCTAGCTTCAACATGTTTGGTGATAAAAACATTATAATGGAGCTAAAAAAAATTCACTGGCGCAACACAGTCAAATGCTATAACCAGTTAACTACCATAACAAAGGGTTGTTATAACAAGGCCTTTTGGAATTTATAGTAATTAGGAATATGGCAGGAAAAATTGAACGTGAACAGTCTAACAGAAAATTTTCTCTCCAAGAACATGTTAAACAATTTTTACTGTATGTTCATGATGATTTGTGCAAGTTCTTTTTGATTAATCAAATTGTAGCAGTGTTTTTTTGCAGTGTCTGTTAAAGCTTTGTAAAAAGGTATTAATGTTTTTCAATCTACATTGATTTAAGGGATATCACGGCAGCTTGATTAATATAGAGGTTATACTTCTTGGTTTGATGAGACTGTTCCCGTGATTAGAGCGCCCACCTCAGATGCGGGAGGTCGTGGGTTCGATCCCCAACCTAGTCATAGACGAATAATTACAAAAATGGTACTAACAGTTGCCTTGCTTGGCACTCAGCATTAAAAGGTTTGTGTTAGGACTGGTCGGCCTGGTGTCAGGATAATGTGACTGTGTGGGATATCATGCTACATGTCTGTGACATGATGTCCCAGTGCTATTCATTACTATAAACTGCCACACTGCAGACATCGTAGTGGTGTTAAAGCTACGTTAAAAATCCAAATCACACACACACTTGTGGGGTTTAATGTAATAATTGGCAGTAACAAATCTGACTGCTCACCTTTGGATTTTTTCAAGTTCAATCTGTAATACTTGGGAGTTGGATACAAAATGGATATGTTGTTGATGTTATAGTGTTTAACGCCATTTTTCAGCACAAGATAGGCTATACATGGCAGCCATTATTAATAGTGGAGGAAGAACCCAAGAAAACCCTGGAAAGAACCACCGACCCACGAGAAGCTACCTGCAAGTTTTCTCACATAACCACATTGGCTGAGCCCGAGACTCGAAACCCACACAGACAGAGGTGAGATGGCAGTGATCCGTGACAGACAGTGCTTTAGGCCACTCGGGGCCTCAGATGGATATGTACATTCCAGACTAAATCTAAATTAACCTAGGAAAGCATATTCCTTTACATTTTGTGTGCAGGATGATAAGTTAAATCTTAATTGGTCCAAAGTATCGTTTGCTTTTGATTCATAATTCTTCAATGAAGGTTCCAATTCAGGCTGTTAGCAATGGTGAAACCTAAATATTTTTATTGGGTTGAGATTTTCTACAGTTCTACAAAGGATATGACATATTAATTTTAAAAGATTTGCTTGCTTCCCATTTGCATTGGGGACAGGGGGAGGGGCTTAGCAGGGATATTCCTGGCTTTTAAAAGTTGTTGCCAAAAAAAATTGCCAACCTCAATATTTTGTTGCCAGTTTTATAAAAATGTCACCAGTGCAAGTAGTGAATATTTTAACAAGTCTATAAATGTAATAGGCATTGAAAATTGAAAAAGATGGGATAGTTCCTACTTTATTGACAACAAGCAATACAGCCATAATATTACAAAATAAATCATTACATGACTGTTTTGCGCTACTTCCATGGTCTTTGCATCCTGCATCACTTTTAGTGAATGGGTATGATTGTTGTCACCTGAAAAAATGCATTATCAAATGTAAAATATCTACTTTGCTGACATCTACAGTCTCTCTCTCATTTTTTAAATTGAAACATCAGGTATTAATCAAATCTATATTATGTATATATTTCCCAAATAATAGTTTTGTAAGAAACTTTATTTACATAATGACATTTTTATACTAAAACCCTATTATTGTACCTTGCAATGTAAAATAACTGATGTATAATGCAACCGTTGATTTCATGGCATTCAGGAATTAACTGCTTCCCCCCCCCCCTTATAACTAGCTTCAAAAGTACTTTGCCATCAACAAGGTTTCATAAATTTAATTTTGCTGTACTTTACACACTTTGCTTCATAATCCCAAGAATGATCACTGAATGCTGTAGATTTTTTTCTTGACAAGTAAACAATGATATCCATTCCCACCAATGAAACTTACACGAGTCAACACCTGGCATTAATGTACCATATATATTTAAGCATTAATTACCATCATTAAAATAAAAGAAGGACTGAAGAAACATGCAGATCATATCTGCCCCCAAAAACTAATTCGGAATAAATATGTTATTTAGTAAGAAGCGTTATATGCATATAAGATTTGATATAAAATGTGAGAAATAGTTATCACATGTATGGTAGCATGGGACCACATTTGAACTGTTAATGTAAATTCACATTCATTTTAGGCATTGTTTGTTATAGCAAAAAAGGACATTGTTTTTATTTCTCAATCAAGTGCTAGTGCATTCACTCACTGTAGAACAGGTGTTTTTTTTAAAAAGTATGTCGAAGAGGCTTGAGTCTAACCTTTAGCTGTTGTGCAGCCTGGGTACAGCTAACCATAATGTGAAATTTTCACATGTATTAGACCCGAAAAATTGGTGAATAATTTAGTGCAAACAATGCTTAAATATGCCGGAAAAAAAAACTTCCAATGGTAGGCCCTATCTGCGTGTATTCTGATTCAATCTCTCAACTTGGTTTTTTGAAAAGATTTATTTTTTGCATGACATGCTAGAATAACTGTACGGTATTAACTAAATTTATTCAACAACTATTTGAATTCTTTGGAAATCTTTCTGTACATTTGAAACTTCAACACAGAAGGGTCATTTTTCTTTGGAATGTATGGAACTATTGGAATTGAAAGGACTTTTAGGAAATAGGAATTCATTCACCATACTGTAAATTAATTTAATTCTTTCACTCCTGTATTGTGAGAAATAAATTATTTCCAATTATGCAAATCTTGTTTGTTTTGTTATTTCTTGTTGCATAGTTTAAATCCCTGGAGTTGTAACACGGGATTGATGGCAAAAGAAAAAGATCATTGAGCAAAATTTACTTACCCCACCTGGATTCATGTTTGGTGACATGCTCCTTCTTCAAAATATCACAACAAGTTGTAAATGAATTGATGACTTGTGCCTTGATACATTTATCACAGAACATCTGCTTTAACTTTGTATCATATCTCAGCCATGGACGCCCAAGTTTCCAGCTGTACAGAAATTTTCTGTAACTTTTGACCCATTCATCATGATGTGGTGTTACACTTGAAGCATTACTACCATCACTACATGTAGATGATGTTGGACTGTCAGGTATAACATCAGGTTCAGTGACCGTGGTGTCTGATGAATTTGCACTAAATCCAAATGCTGTTGATTTCGTTAACTTACTCTTAGAATGAGATGATGAACACGCGACTGTAAACTTTTGTTTACCAATGATAAAGTTGCACTGTTGACAGTATATAATTTTGTTTTGAGATTTTTTTCAGTTTGCTTTGTATTTATGCACAATAATCGGTACTTCAAAGGTAATCTGTTTTCTCTGAAGTTTCAGCAAATCTTTTTTATTGGTTCATTTTTAAAAAAACAGAAGGATTAGCCATCATTCAATTAATTGTAGCAGTTTCTGTTTGTGTCTTCAGGCATTGGTTGATTGTAGGTATAGTCCAGTAGCATGACTGTGTGTATCACAGCATACAGTACTCAGGCCAGATGTCAACATAAGTGGATTATGATATAGCAATGCACTGTAAAGATGGGTTTGTCAATACGAACAAAGGATTTGATTATGTAACAGATTCCAGTGCATTGTGCATCCAAGCTTTTGGCTTCCTTTCATGGTCCTTTTGAAATCCATGATTGTATGTACAAATTAAATAGCCAAAAAGGTTGTTGCCAAAAAAAATCGCCAGATGGCATATTTTGTAGTCAGTAAGGGACAAAAATAGCAATTTGCAACATTGGTGAAGCGCAGGATGAGAATGCCCATTAAAAATTAAAAACCAGATTCCAGTTGAAAAAACATAAAAATTATTCACCTATATAGTTAATTATTGTATTCGAAATGATAATACAAATTACTGTTGAAACTGATAGAAAAGTATTTTACTTATTTCTTACTCCAGAACTTGTGACCACTATAACAGGTTACTAAAAGTAACTGGTGGAAAGATAGCTGACGTAACATAGGAATTTGTAGGTTGATATTTTCTCCACTTGTAGAAAAATTCAGGTAGTAAAAAGAAGTTAAATTTGAGGCCTGGCTAGAGAAATCAGATCATATGCTGATTATACTTTGTGGTTTGTTTTTATTGCTGACTGTTGTAAATGTAATCATTGATCACAATCATCTATAATCTATTTCTGATTTGTAAGTACCATCTATACTAGCTTATAAGTCAAGTCCAACTGCAAAACTGTACCGACCCAGATCTGCTGTCACGTCATGTGCTGCTAGATATGGGTCAATGTAGTTTCTTAGGAATCATCAGTAGAAACGTGCAACATAGTCCCTGGTCTGCTGATGCATTATAAGCAAGAATATACAGCAATCAAAAGTAACTGGTAATCTGATTTTTTTATAAAAATTACAAGTAATTGTAATTTAGTTACAGTAAAAATATCATATGCTTGAGATTACTTACTGATAAAGATATGCTTTCATTTCCTGAACTTGAACTTGTTGCATGTAAAATGAAAAGAATGCATTTTTTTGCCATATTGTGTGTTTTTCTTTAAATTATAAATCACCTCCAGTTGTAAATACAAAGATAATATTATACAGTGTTAAATACATAAATCAAAACATAATTTGAGATTAAGGGATTAATCTTTGTGTACTTATACAGCATGGATAGAAGTTGTGTCACATATTGACAGTACTGTCTTCACTGTCAAGGTCACAACTCAACATTTGGTTTCTCTCTATCAAATTCATTTCCTGATCACATTAACATTATTGGGCTCAGGAAAAACCATTTATTCTCTAGTCCTGACCAGGTAAAAATTGCCTTGCTGAAGGAAATTTAGCTACTTTATACTCATCCATGGAAGACCACTCTGGTGGCCTAGTGGTTAGAGCATCTGCCTCAGATGCGGGAGGTCATGGGTTCAATCCCCGGCTGAGTCGTACCAAAGACTTACAAAAAATGGTACTTACATCTGCCTCACTTGGCGCTCAGCATTAAGAGGTTTGTGTTCGGATTGGAAAGGATATTGTGACTGGGTGGGACATCATGCTTCATGTCTGTGGCATAATGCCCTAGTGCTAGACATCACAATAAACTGCCACACTGCAGACATCATAGTGATTTGACTGATTTTTTTAAAAATCTACATTAAAAATTTAAATCACACACACACACACTCATCCTTGGACTGCATTGATGCACCCTGAGTTAAATTCAATTAAACATTGCTCAACATCTATATTGTGGGTCAGTTATCACTTTTGCCTACTTGTTGCTCGAGAATATTTTGCAAAGAAAGCCAACTTTACTTTTTATTCAGTCCAACTCTGCTCTTTATTCAGGTACCTGATGCAAACTTTATATTGAAATATAAATCATGAAAATACTGTTACGAGTGAAGACGGTTTCATAACCTCACACCTTAAATAAATATTTAAGAAGACATTGTTTGTATTCTGTTGTTGTTGTTGTGGGGTTTAACGCCATTTTTCAGCACACGATAGGCTATATATGGCGGCCAGTATTAATGGTGGTGGAAGAACCCGGGAAAACCCTGGAAAGAACCACCGACCCACGAGAAGCTACTGGCATGCTTTCTCACATATCTACATTGGCTGAATCTGAGACTCGAACTGGCGCAGACAGAGGTGAGATGGCAGTGATCTGTAACGGCGAACGCTTTAGACCACTCGGCCACTCGGGGCCCCGTTTGTATTCTAAATTAAGAATCTCAATTCTAAACCAAGCCTTGATTTCTTAACAATATTTGGGTTTACAGTTGCTCTTGTAGGCAATCAAGACATATTAATGTGGAGTACTTGTTCTTTTCAATGATCTATGTCACATCTTAATAAATCAGACATGATTAGAGCCTAAGAATGTCAAAGATTTATTATATTTTGTCACTTCATGTCACTGGAATTTTCAAGGCAACAGCTTTATTGACACATTGTCAAAGAAAAGTGAAGATACCAGCTGATATTTCTATAGAAATGTAATTTCTTTTCACAAGAAAAATTGTGCTAACTTACATTCAAAAGAAGCATTTTAAGCATCTCAGTTGGTTCACACCAAGTTCCATACAATGCACGCTGTTGTAATCTATTTAGAAAGCACATATGTTGAGATGAGAGCTGGTTGGTCTTAATTTAAGTGAGGCCATAAAGTAACAAACTTCCATCACTTTTGGCAAATGAGAAACTGGGTTTGGTAGACACACGGACTAGTTCCTAGAAATGGAAGTTTCAGCTTAATTTGATAACTGAGTTCAAAAGATAAAAAGTCTTTGGAAGTAGCCATGTATTAGAAATCTTTGAAACACTTTGTATTTACTTCTATCTAGAGGGGGCATGTATTAGAAAGGTTTGAAACTCTTTGTATTTACATGTATTTAGAGGGGCCATGTATTAGAAAGGTTTGAAACTCTTTGTATTTACATGTATTTAGAGGGGCCATGTATTAGAAAGGTTTGAAACTCTTTGTATTTACATGTATCTAGAGGGGCCATGTATTAGAAAAGTTTGAAACTCTTTGTATTTACATGTATCTAGAGGGGCCATGTATTAGAAAGGTTTGAAACTCTTTGTATTTACATGTATTTAGAGGGGCCATGTATTAGAAAGGTTTGAAACTCTTTGTATTTACATGTATTTAGAGGGGCCATGTATTAGAAAGGTTTGAAACTCTTTGTATTTACATGTAGCTAAAGGGGCCATGTTTTAGAAAGGTTTGAAACACTTTGTATTTACATGTATCTAGAGGTGCCATGTTTTAGAAAGGTTTGAAACTCTTTTTATTAACTTGGAACATAATATTTTCATGGTTTTGGCCCATTTTAATATAAAGCTTGAATTTGGATGCCTGTGGTTTTCTGTTAAGTAGTGCAGTGGGTACGTTTACTGTGTTGAGTGAAATAATGACCGTGATGAAATAATGACCATGACGAGTATTTGGAAAATTGTTTCTCTAACCCATGCATTAAGATTGCTCTCTCCTACCTCTGACTCCAGTCCACATCTCTCCATTGATGTAACATATAGATGAATGGAAGCAACCTGTCGGTGTTACTTCCCTTTGTTCCTGCTCATCCTGCTAGGAGGCTATCCTTATGTTACCATATTTCATCTGTTGCTTACAAATGTAATCAAGACATCCTGCAGTCCATTTGACCATTCACATTTTCTTTCTAGTAGTTTAATAACTGAAAACATTTTTTTATACAACATTTGTGTGATTTTCCAGTGATTTTATTTGTACATGTATTTTTTATTTATTTTTTGTTCATTATTATGACTTTGATTGGTAACACATAAAATTCATAGTGGAATTGCTTTGTGCTGTTTTATCTTAATTTACTGCACTTCATTAGGATAACTTGGTAAAATGACTTGGGGCCCTGAGTGGCCGAGTGGTCTAAAGCATTCTCCATTACAGATCACTTCCATCTCACCTCTGTCTGCGTGGGTTCGAGTCTCGGATTCGGCTAATGTGGGTATGTGAGAAAGGTTGCCAGTAGCTTCTCATGGGTCAGTGGTTATTTCGGGGGTTTTCCTGGTTTCTTCCTCCACCATTAATACTGGCCGCCATGTATAGCCTAACAGCAACAGTAAAATGACTTCAACATTTCAACTTGTTTGTCCTACACCAGTGGACTGTACATGCTACATAATGCATATTCATTGTTGACAGAAGATGCCTGGTCCAGTGCCTTGCAAAGGCAGCTCAAGGGTAAAGAAAAATGAGCATGATCAAAAACCGCCTTAGCATGAAATTTTAGGTCTTCAGAGTTTGTCGGGGGAAGTTGACTCCCATTGAAGATACCAATACAGCATTGGTGATGACTGCAGACCCAATCAATACCACAGCCAAGTATTGGAATTGTGAATGATCTATAATTTACAACTGGCATTATCATCGCAGATGTCACTGAGGGAATTTGGTGAAAATATAAATTCATATGCCACAGGATATAAGTCCATTTACCAGCATGATCATAGATTTGGAAATATTAACTCCAAACATGCAGGATTACCTTTCAACTTCGCTGGACAGCAAATCATTTACTGTCCATGCTATGCCATCCTAGCTGCTGACCAACTGGTCCAGCTGTCTGGATAATCCATCTGCTTAGTGGTCATGCTTCTGTCATCGTGGACTGAAGAGCTAGTTGGTCAGCTATGTCTTTCAACAGTACAGACAGTGAAGGCTTTTTACCTTAAGCTCAGCAGACCACACTAGTGACCAGCCACACATCTGGACAAAGCATTTCAGTAGTACACAGCAAACCAGTTTTATACTTGGATGGCTCCAACCAAACCAAACCCCTCACCCCAGACCGGCATTCCACTGCACCACTCTTGGTGCTTGATGGGATGTAATCACTGCTAATTGCATGTCTGACAAAATGTGACTGATTTCCATGAACCTGGGCATCACCTTGGCAATTTTGCTGGATTCACCTGTAAAACTTTCGACTGTAAGACAATAATTAGGTGCAAAATGTCACAGTGATACATCTCACACAAGTATAATCACAGTCTTAAACTAACTGAGAAGTTCATACTTTGTGAAGAGCAGCCATGCTCTTGTTGGGTGACACAGGTAATGGTTGGATGCTCAGAATTTTCTCTTCTTCTTGCTTATTCTCTTCATATTAATGTGATCAAGTAATGTATTTGACAGAGAAAACAAATGTTTTATTAAAAAATATTTTTCCTCATTCATGTCATTAAATTCCCTCCAACCTTTCCCTGGAATGCAAGCATCCTGTTAAAGGTTTCACTCAAGTTTAAACTGATTACATCAAGGATACTGATATCCACCAAGCATGAATAGAAGGGAATTAAAGAGTTGCTGCCCTTCATCTATATGTGTTATTTAGATGGACAGACATTTTTATGTCTTTCAGGGAGGGCTAGTTTCAGAGGTAGCTGAGAGTAATCCTAACGTTATGTGATTGGGTAAGTATTTAATGGAGAAACGTAATTTAATGCTTTTCGTCATGATTTCTTTTATCTCTGGAACTTTAAAGCAATTTGCAATTGTTATTTTAAAATATGTCATTTTAATTGAATTGATCCAGTTTGAAAGAATTGACTTTACATATGGTTTTTTATTGTAGGCTGAGCATGATTTACCCCCTGTTTGTCCTGTACTTTTGTGACATCCCTCGAGTGGCTTTGTCTCAGGTGTGGGGAATACCTTTCACAGGAAAATCAATTATCTACATATTAGGACTACAGGTAAGTGCAGTTTTCTGCATTACGATAATAGACTTTTAATAAACCTTGGATGCAAAGGAAGGGTAATCCCGAATGTTTTTCAGAGTTTTACATATTTGTCAAAGTAGCTGGCTGGCAGATTTGCTTTTTAATATGAACCCCAATATACCACATAGCATAAGTTTACTGCCTAATGTTTGAGCAGGAAAGTTTCAAAGATGTATTGTTTAATCATGAACACATCTGATTTGACTATACTGATATCTACCACAGTGATTGTAAAATGGGCCCTCACATCAGGGTTTTCACTTTTTGCTTGAAAACAAAAGTGGAGAGAAATATTCACCCAAATCTACTATCACCTCGTGTACCATTCACAATTCAAAGTATGTATGGTCACAATCTTTAAATAAATTATAACAAAATGACAAGTTTAATTTGTAATCTTTGGAAATCCCAAAAAGAAATTTTAATGTGTATTTAAATCATGTATTTTGAGACAGTTAAAAATATTTTGTGCAGGGTCTTTTTTAGTACACATGATAGCAGGATTCATGTAAATTTCTGAAAAATTGTGCCAAAAGGTCAACAAATGCATGCAAATCAAGCATTATGTTTTGGAGAAAATTAACCCGTATATCAAGATGGGGGGGTGATCTTATCCAAATTCTTCAGTTCTAAAATGACCCTGATTGCATGGTGTGTGATTTAGATTATTTTGTATTTTGTAGGCAGCAAGTACATCCCTGGAGTCATTCATTGTTGCTGTATGTGGAATTGTGAGTACCAGTTTAAACAGACAGACAGACAGACACGCATACAAATATGATTGGTCATATATAGTAAGGAGGTAACTATCTCAGTGGATAATGCAGCTGGAGTCAGGTGTCTCAAAAGTAACAGACTTTGGCCAGATAAAGAAATTTCAAGACAGTGATTAACAAGCTGCCATTTTTGAAAGACTTTTTATGCCTTTGTGTTGAAAAAATATTTCCATCATTTATTTTATTTTTATATATATATATATATATATATATATATATATATATATATATATATATATATAATTTCAGTGTTCTTGCAGAATTAGACACAGCAGTCCATGAACATATTGTAACA
Organism: Sinohyriopsis cumingii; assembly: GCA_028554795.2. NCBI lineage: Eukaryota > Metazoa > Mollusca > Bivalvia > Unionida > Unionidae > Sinohyriopsis > Sinohyriopsis cumingii. The sequence goes on from CM068828.1 coordinate 71,045,208, forward strand.
GATTATCTTGAATGTCGATATGACTGTAATGCTGGTTCATTATATATTGTTGGATTAATACCATTAATGTTTAAAAAAAATCATCTTGAACATGGATGGATATTTAATGAAGATCTGCATTGAGACTGTTTATTTCTATTTCTTAGACAACAATATATTTTGTGCATACAGGTTTATGCAGACATTTCCATACTAATGTAATACTGTAACTTGTTTGTTTTTTGTATTGTGTCATTTTTACTTAAATTATTACAGTCCACTTATTCAACACAAATAAGACGTGTTTGAAAGCTGGATTGATTTGTTTTTTAATTTTAAACAATACATTGGAAGAGCTTGCAATGATCTTGATCCTTCTACAAGATAAGACATTTTGCCTTTGCTGAGAAAAATGTGCCTCGTATGCATGACTGCTGTTTGGTTAGGAAACACCTGGCTGTTGATTTTGGAAAGCATGTGACTGATTATTTTAAGACTTTTAAATACAAAATTTCATGGAGGGAAATAGAAATGTTCTTTGAGATTCAGTGGATGCTATATAATGGGAACTGTTTGGTCAGATTTGACGGCACAGCTAAGTTTGGTCTCAGTCTTCATAGTGTTGTATCCAGAATCATGTTTTTAATGAACAGCATTATTATGAGTGAGAGCACACACACACACACACACACACACACACACACACACACACACACACACACACATATATATATATATATATATATATATATATATATATATATATATATATATATATATATATATATATATATTGAATTGTTGGGTTCTGCCCTCTGTATCAATCTCTGGAGAGAGGTTGGAAGTGGTTGGTTTGGTTTGGGGATGGAGTTAAGTAATAAAAGCATAGTGTGTTGCCATGGTGAGCCATTGAAGTAATTCTAATTTCATTTTCAAACGATACATTAGTCAGTAAACAATGTTTGTATCTTTTTTCTTTTTCAAGGTCTCAGGCATTTTGTGGAGGTTCAACATTTTAAAAATACAGTCAATTTTCAAAATACCAAACTGCTTTGCAAGACTTTGTAATGCTACACTAGGTAGAATATTAAATTCACGGGCACCATCAGGTGACTTCGTTCCAATGGGAGCCACATTAGAGCTTCAGAGACAAGAACAAATGGAACAAATGGAACAGCAGATGATCTGGCAGTCCTTAAGAAACAATCGACAAATCAACAGACATAACATTCAGATAGGGCCACCGCAAGCACAGGTAGGAGGCTTCTTTTCACTCAATTTCACAATATGTTTTTAAAATCTATATTGTGATCTATGTAGAAGGTTCAAAATGTTACTGTGAATTCACCAGTGTATATAAAATCTTAAAATAAATATGTACAAATTTATTTACAGAAAAGGATAGCAGTATCTCTGTACCTGTAGTATTCCATCAGATCTTAGGTTCAGCCAATGTGGGTATGTGAGAAAGTTTGCCAGTAGATTCTCATGAGTCAGTGGTTCTTCTGGGGTCAGTGGTGCTTCTGGGTTCGGTAGATTCTCATGGGTCAGTGGTTCTTCTGGGGTCAGTAGATTTTCATGGGTCACTGGTTCTTCTGGGGTCAGTAGATTCTCATGGATCAGTGGTTCTTATGGGGTTCTTTCTCTACCCAGTATTCTGGCCACCATGTGTAGTCTATCATGTGCTGAAAAATGGCATTAAACCCACAACAACAACTTTTAGCAGAATTAGAGATTTTAGTAATCCATTTTCTGCTGGGAGATCAGTGAAATGCTCATTGTCAACCAAGCAATATGGGGTTTTCACAAAAAGACTTGTTATGATATCTGGTAGGTCCTAAGTGAAAATAGTGCTGATCTAAATTCCAATACGGCTACCATGGCAATCATCTGGACAGTCCGGTTAAATGGCCGAGTGTTGTAAAGTGCCTCACCTATACAGATCACTGCCACCTCTCCTCTGTCTAAATGGGTTAAAGTCTTAGGCTTGGTCAAGATGGGTATGAGAAAGCTTGCCAGTAACTTTCCAGTGGGTGGTTCTTCCCAAGGTTTTCTGAGTTCTTCTACCAGTTATATAAGCCACCATGTATAGCCTATTGTGTGCAGATGGTGCTAAAACCATAACTAACAACAAATGTAGAATAAGTAGCATACAAAAATTCTAAGAGTTCTCAGTCAGGATTTTTGAAAGATAGAGAAACATTGCTTAAATGAGACACTTTTTAAAGATAGAGAAACATTGCTTAAATGAGACACTTTTCTGTTTTTATTTTATATTATCATATTTGTGCATTCATTGCAGAATTTAGCAAATGGTCCTGGAATATTTGGAACAACCAATAACAATCCTAACGATGGTTTGAGGCAGCATCATAATATTGGTAAACCATTTAGATTTTTAAAAATTGAGAAGTCGTGTAATAAATAACTATGATTTCTTATTTTAAAATCCTAAATTAGACTAACAGAGCCGTCTTTAGGTCATACATTTTCATTTATTTTATTTTGTTGCTTTCTAGAAATATTGAGACATGAATAATATTTTAGTTTTTATCAGCAATATGTATACAGCATTATTTTCATGGAGATCCATTTCTTACTGGATCTTATTTTGTTATTGCCTTGTTTTGTTCTAAAACATGATGAAAACTGAAAATAAAAACTGTTAACCAGTAATAAAAATGAACACTGCATGTCTCTTACTGATAGAAGGGTTCATAAAGCTAAGCATTGATCAAATTCTCTATCAGAGTATCACTGTTATATGACTGGCATGGTTTTCATATTAGGCATCAAATCAGTTCATCTCAAAGTTAAATCTTAAATACTATAATGTTAACACCTTGGATGTTTATGTTCTTCAACCTATGTATGTATTATTATCTCCCATTATTTTATGATTATCTTCTGTTATTTTCTTTTTATCTATTTGTTCATCTGTCTTGACCATTACCCATCTCATTTTAAAAAACTGGAAATCAACAAAACTTGCTATTCTACTTTTCCTTTTTATGACCACGTGCAAGAGGGTGGGATGGGAAACCCTCTACTATGGTCCGTGAGGGAGATCAAATGTATTAAAACTGCATTATAGTGACATTTTTTAAATTATATTTCTTTCCAGACTTTGTATAAAGATTATGGAACCAAACTAGGATGACATATGTGATGGTATTTGATGGATTTCAGTGTTTATGGCCATTATTTATGGTTTGGGGAATGGGGGAGGAGTGTATGGTCTAAAATGGTACTTTTTTCCAAATTAGGTATTATGTAAAAGCCATGAGATTAGTAATTGCTCTAAGTTTATTGTCTGCTTTAAATTCTAATTTACTTTTCAGATAATGAAACTAATACTAACCAAGAATCTACAGAAGAACAGGTAAGTGTCATTAATTGTTTAGCCTTTGTTTAGTAGATGACACGACATTTGTGTCATTTTCCCTACAACAGTGGCATCAATATTAAAATTTGTGTATAGATTTGTGAAGGTTTGTATACAGTGGAGTCACAATAGGTCAGTTGGTCAAGCATTGGATTTGTAAATTTAGGGGTCATGGGTTCATACATGCCAACCATTATGCTTTTGGCATAATCATTACGCTTTTTTTCACTTAATTACACCTTACGCGTAAAAGTTTATGAATTACGCTTTTTCGGTATATCCACCTTCCAAAATAAATCACTTGTTTGTTCTCTTGTTTTTATTAACATCCCATTAATCCCACATACCATAATTTAGAAAAGACAGCTTCTACGTAACTACAATATAAGAGTACGCTTGTCGGTGCACTTTCCTAACAGTATTATGTTCTGTTTATAGCAACTATCCTATTACCCAGAAACATGCTGGTTCTACTTTCAAACTTTCGACCTCGTATTCTATTTATAGCAGCTGTATGGCTTTGTGAGGAGAGAACAGACTGGTTTTCTAATTTTTAATCTTTACTCGCAGATTCTTTTTTCTAATTTATATTTAGTACAGAACCAGTCTATATGTATTTGGTGCTAAAAAGTATAATTTATTTTAGTCGATGTGTGTATGAGAGCAAAAATATCTCCTTTCAAATAATTTCACAGATGGATTAGAAAAAGGCCAGATATAAACGAAACAAAAAATAACAGAATCCTCCAAAGATGAGGGCAGCATCACGTGATGTCTATTGCAGGCTGTGTGGAAATAATTTTACTGTTTGGCGCTAAAAGTCTTCAGATGTATTCTAGTCGATGTTTGTGTTAGAGCACATATATTTTTTCAAATAATTTCACAGGTGGATCAGAAAAAAACAAAAAACGAATCCTTCAAAGATGAATACATGAATGGCATAATAGTGTTCCATTCTCTGGCACAGTGGCTCGTGTCGTTGCTTAAAATTGACCTGTCATACATGTACTATATAGTACATGTATGACAGGTCAGTTTTAAGCAATGATACGAGTCCCTGTATTCTAGGGCAGCATTATGCTCATTGCAGACTGTATGGAAATGATTTTAATATTGGGCATGTTGGTAAATTTTATGTGGAGAAACACTTGAAAACAAAGAAACACATCGAATTAGCTCGTCTTACGAACTCCAATACTAAGGTAACATCTTATCTGCAGCAGAACTAAAGTGTGGACATGAATGTTATAAATGCAGAGGTGTTATTTACCGAGTTCTTAATAGAAAGATAATGAAGATCTTGCTATTGGTGCAGAAGCAAGAGAATTCATAGAACACAATTCTACTCTAGCTGTGAAGGTGTTTTATGATAATGTTAGAGATTATTATGCTACAGCCTGTGATTACATGCTCCAGAAATTCCCCTATGGAGATGAAGTGCTTTTAAATGCTTCAGTTGCTGATGTAAATGAGAGACAGTCAAAAAGCTTCAAAAGTGTTAGATTCTTTGTCAACGGATATCCCTTTCTATTACCATCCTTGTCTACCTTGGACTATCTAGAAGGAGAATTCCTGAAGTATAAAGCTGGGATTCTACCTGACAATATACTTAATGCAGATAGAGTTGATGTGCAGTGGCACCTTATTTCCCAGCTAAAAGACACAATCACTGGAAGATATAAATTTCCTCTTCTTTGTCAGGTTATGAAAGGAATATTGGTTCTTTACCATTCTAATGCTGACTATGAGAGGTTGTTCAGTATTGTTAATAAACATGAAAGTGAATTCAGATCCACCCTAAATAACTTTGTGCTCTACTGGTGTGCAAAACATTCATGGTCTCAGCTGGTACAAAGTGTTTTAAAATGCAACATGACAATCTGTTGCTTTCTAAAGCTAAAAGTGCTGCATATGAAAACTTGAAGCAGTAAAGGATGTTAAAAGACGCGAGGGGCAAATAAACCATTGTTTATTGAATTTTTAGCATGTTATATGTGGACTCCTCTTTTTCTGCTTGGATTCCTCTTTTTGTCCACTTGTATTACACTTTTTCCTCATCAGGGGTTGGCATGTATGTGGGTTTGATACCTCTTGTTAACTGGGCTAGCCAGTGATGGCTGTCCAGATGTGTCACTGGGAAAAGCACTTAGCTTCCATTTTCCTGGCCTATAGCCAATAATGTATTGAAGGTGAGGTTAAAAACACCCAACATTTCAAGTCATATACAGTGGAGGTAAAGTTCACAGGTTAAGCAAAACCCTTCGTGTTTTCTTGTGCCTCTGAGTTTTGATACAAAGGCATCACAATTATCTGGCAGCAGCTTTGAAGGAAGTGACAACAACAATTTAAGGTAGCACATCAACCATTGTAGGGGGGGCCCCAAGTGGCCGAGTGGTCTAAAGCACTCTCCGTTATGGATCACTGCCATCTCACCTCTGTCTGCGTGGGTTCGAGTCTCAGATTCAGCCAATGTGGGTATGTGAGAAAGCTTGCCAGTAGCTTCTTGTGGGTCGGTGGTTCTTTTGGGGATTTCTCGGGTTCTTCCTCCACCATTAATACTGGCCGCCATGTATAGCCTATTGTGTGCTGAAAAATGGCATTAAACCCTACAACAACAACAACAACCATTGTAAGGCAGGGACATCATTAATGTTATGGTACTCTTTTAATATAGTCAGTGGCATCAACAATGTGAAGGTTCTGTTAAAACAGGCTTTGGCATCAGCAAATGTGAAGGTTCTTTTTTAACACAGGCATTGGCATCAGCAAATGTGAAGGTTCTTTTTTAACACAGGCATTGGCATCAGCAAATGTGAAGGTTCTTTTTTAACACATGCAACTGCATCATTAATGTTAAGGTTCTCTTTTAGTATAGGCACTGGCATCAACAGTGTGAAGGTTCTGTTTAATACAGACAGTGGCATCAACAGTGTGAAGGTTCTGTTTAATACAGATAGCGGCATCAACATCATGAAGGTTCGGTTTAAACACAGCCAGTGGCATCAACATTGTAGGTTCGGTTTTAACATAGGAAGAGGCATCAGCAATGTTAAGATGCTGTTTTAATATGGGCAAAGGCAATAGCAATGTTAAGGTACTGTTTTGATGTAGGCAATGGCAATAGCAATGTTAAGGTACTGTTTTGATGTAGGCAATGGCATCAGCAATGTTAGTTGCTGTTTTATTGTAGGCAATGGCATCAGCAATGTTAAGGTACTGTTTTAATATAGGCAATGGCATCAGCAATGTGAAGGTTCTGTATTAACACAGCCATGGGCTTCAACAATGTGGAGGTTCTCATTTAGTATAGGCAGTGGCATCAGTAATGTTAATGTTCTTTTTTAATGTAGGCAGTGGCATCAGTAATGTTAAGGTGCTGGTGGTACCAGCAATGTTTAGGTACTGTTTTAAAGTTCTTGCAATATAATATCTTCTGCATGAAGTTGCCATATTCAAGTGAAACTTTGACAAATCATTACTTTAGGTCTGAGGTTTTTACCTAGGTATATTTTGAGTTCCCGTCATGTCTGTATAGCTGTATGCTATGTCATGTTAACATCATGGTTTACAGGAATATTGCCATGTTTTGCAGAACTGATGCATTGTTTTCTGAGAGACATATCACTGCAAAATATCAATCTTTAATGCCATTGCTATAGCACATTTGCTGCTGTTGCATTCAGTATATCAATCTTAAATGCCATTGCTATAGCACATTTGCTGCTGTTGCATTCAGTTCTAGTGTGGCTCTAATGCCATTGCTATTGCACATTTGCTGCTTTTGTGCTGATGATTTAGAAGAATAACTGCAAGTTTTATCTTTATTCATTAAAAGTTATTTATCACACACTCATTTGTTGAAATATACTATAAGGGGTCTGTTCATAATTAATGTTCTCTTATAAAACGTGCCTACCTTCAAGTTTGGTTTGGTGACTTTCGTTGATTTGTGTTCTTTAGCAACACAAGTAGGTTATTCAGCACCAGGGCAGCTATAGTTGAGTGCCCAAGGACACCATTGTAGTCAACTCAGGGTAGGATTTTAACTTGTACCCTTTTTCGTTATGTGTCCAGCATACTAACCACTAAGACATAGTGGTTCCTCCTTGAAACAATTGAAAAACCCTTAGGATCATGATAGAAGAGTAATTTCCCTAATATGTGCCCCTTACGAACATGGTAGAAGAGTAATTCCCTGTCTTTGTGCCCCTTAAGAATTGACAGAAGAATAATTCCCCTGTGTTTGAAAATACTTGAAAAATCACAGGTTTGAAAAAATGTCACTTCCTCACCCGTCTTTTGTGTAAAGTTCAGTATTTGCTGTGAAAACTGCACAATACTGATACTGTTTTTATTTCCTACAATCCAAAATTAATTTTTCTATCTGTCTAGATTATTGTTATCATATTTTAAGTCACAATTATTCTGCACCTGTTTAAATCCAGTTTGTGAACTAGCAGAAATGTTTCAATATTCAAAATTCATGATTTTTGCTTTGTCCCAGTTCTGACAGTAAATTTTCCTTCAACTACATTCATATGGAGATTTAAGTACCAGAATTTGCTTTTCTCTCAAGCAAAGTGGAAGAAAATCTGACTGGCTAAACTTTTTTATTTCCTCTCCAACATTTGATAACACATTTTTGCTTTCGAAAACCAGGTATGCACTTGGAGAATGTAGTTTTGCCAGACATGTCTGGAGCATGTCTTACAGAATGAATACTTGAATAGAACTGACTCACGCCATAAGAAGTATTGCTGTTTTTAAAAAATAAAATAATATGTGATTATATTGTTCAGATGTCACGATTAACTTCTTATTATGAAATTTATCCCTGTGAAACATATGAAACTCTTGAGTGGAATCTTAAGAATCCTGATAGTTTTTCTTTTTTTCGTTTTGCAGATTCTTCTTCTTTGTGAAATAAAAGGCTTAAGATTTTGTATGTTCTTAAGATAATGTAATTTTATTTATTTTCTTTGATCACAATATTGTGGTTTTGCCAAAAAAAAAACATTTTTGTGGGTAGTTAAAGGCACGGTTTTGCCTCTCAGAGTTTGCATGTTTGTAGTTATTTAGTTTTGTGGATTAGCCAGAATAAAGAATACAAAGGAACAAAAATGCAGAAAATAAATTACGGTTGCTTCAGTGGTTAAAACACTACTATTAACCCCTATGAGCACAAAAAGATCAATCCATTACACAAGGGAACTGACACAGCCAACAACACTAATCTAATCAGTGCAGTACTTGTGTATGATCACTTCCTTAAAACACTGCCCATACATTCATACCATCTGTTAATTTATGACAGCCGTGGTGTTAGCACAGTGCTTTAAGAGTGGTATATTTCAGCATAATCTTATTCTACATGTGAACCAAAGATGTGACCAGCTGTCCCCTGCTCAATGCCATTAGCAGCATCAACATTTGATGTGTTCAAAGTCCATCATTGTGCAAACATGCTGACTTGATTAAAAAAATAATGGAATCACTCCATTGTTTAATCCTGCCTCATGAATGAATGAACTGAAGCGAATAGACTTTATGATAAATAAAGACCACAAAAAAGTCACATTTTGGCAACAGGTAAGCTACGTAAGTCATGTACACCATCAGGAAGAAAGAAGATGTCACTGGTGAAAATTAGTGTACTGTATGATTGGACCTTAAAAACTGATCAATCAAGGCAATTCATACAGAATGGATAAATGCAGTTCATGTGAAAATCAATCAAGGCAATTCATGTGGAATGGATAAATGCAGTTCATGTGAAAATGTGTGAAAGGTTGGACATAATTATGTAAGGCTTTGAGAATACTGGACTTGTTTTATTCAACAATTTTTCAGGATTATTTTCCTGACAAACACTTTTGTGCATCAGCATGCATAATAGGCAAATGTTTATTCAGTAGTCCATAAATCAGTTAAGTGAGATTCTGTACTGTGCTGGAATTAGTGTACATGCATGGTGTTTCATTGGTAATTGTGCTTCAAACAATAGATCCAGTATTTTATAGTCATGTTGTTTATTGGGATGAAAGATGCATGGATAAAATGAGATGTGATTTCACAAGGATTTTTGTTTGTTTTTTTAAGTTTCAGTTCAGTGGACAAATATTAAATCTAATTTCATATACTAGTGTCATTTATTATTTACCTTATGCTTTTTGTCATTGCTGTCAGTCTGTACTAATGTAACTGAGTTAAGGCAGTGAGTGGAAATTACAACTTCCAGGTACTATATATAAATGTGTGCATTTAAATAATATAAAATGCTTTATAATGCTTTTTATGGGGTTAAATTTAAACGTGTAAAAATAGTGAATATTTATTGCCATTTTTACGGACATGATGTAGATTATCTTATAGCTTTGTTGATCTCTAGGAATAAAATGCAGTATCTTATAGCTTTGTTGATCTCTAGGAATAAAATGCAGGAAGAAATGGGAGAGTGGCTTCTTTATCATATGTGGCTCATTTTTCTTGGATAGTAAAAATGTATACTACCCTACAAAAATTAATCCTACAAAAATTAGTGAAACCAATGTGATAATTGTTTTAGAAGTACAATATTTTTCCAGTTGAATTGGTGGTTTTGTTGAGTTGAAGCCTGAGACCCAACTCTCAGGATCAGACATATGACATTTTCATAGGAAAATGTATTTTAATGCCATATTCAGATATCTAAAAATTGTAACAAAACAGTGCTTACTCTGTTAGAATATACCATGATTTTTCTAAACATTTTAACCTGTAATGGTATCTACCATTATGGCCCTTTCTTCCCTTAAAAATATGCTAAGATGGTGTAAACCCTATCATGACATACAAAAAGATTTCATGTCAGAATCTTCTTATTTAATGGTATGTTGCAAATTCTGTATCTGAAGTGATCATTATAATAGTAAGACTTGAAAGGGAACAGAGTGGGGATGGCACACCGCTGTTTTCAGTAGAGTTTTAAATTTATCATAAATTACAAAAGAGGTATAAAGCAAAGAAGGAGTCCTAAAGTAGTAAAAACGAAATATTTCAGTTCCTCATACAGCTGCATTGTATTCAGTATTTCTTGTACTACTCTTGAGTACATCTAGAGTCTTATTGTAACCTTGTCATACTAAGCTAGGGATTCATACTAAGCTAGGAATTCATACTCAGCTAGGGATTCATGCTAAGTTGTTGTTGTTGTAGGGTTTAACGCCATTTTTCAGCACACGATAGGCTATACATGGCGGCCAGTATTAATGGTGGAGGAAGAACCCAGGAAATGCCCAGAAAGAACCACCGACCCGCAAGAAGCTACTGGCAAGCTTTCTCACATACCCACACATCGAACCTACGCAGACAGAGGTGAGATGGCATTGATCCGTAACAGATAGCGTTTTAGACCACTCAGCCACTCCGGGCCCCTGATTCATGCTCAGCTAGTGATTCATACTAAACATGTATTGAAGGCATAAACAAAACTGATTGATGCCAACAAATGCTTTAAATAACACATGATCCTACTGTTCACATGCTGGGATTGACTTTATATTTTGGAATTTACATGTTGCAAAATATTTAACTAGTGTAGCCTGAACTTTATAGACAACATGCATGATTACTGTTTGAACAACACGTGTATTCAGGTGTTAAAATGAGTCCTGATTCAAATTGGGATCCACTTATTCAACCAGACCGAAAAACTCAGGAAAATCAACATGGTTATGATTGACACTTTACTTGTCAGCTAACTTTAATAATTCTAAATTTTGGTTGTCTCCCTTGTCACTCTGTTGATGGCTTACAAGAATGAATTTCAGATAATTGTTATGCTCAGTCCTCTGAATAATATCTCATATTGTATTTTAAAAAAACAGTTTATCATGAACAAATATGAATAATTAATGCAACAGTGCTGCTAATTAACTTCTAAAATATTTCTGAACTTGGGTTGAGAGCAAGATACATTTGTATATTGGTATATAGGCAGAACTGAAATTATGTCAAAGTTGAGTCAGCAAGGACAGTTGATAGAGAAGTAATTCCATGTTGACTGTTGAATGGCTTGAAGTCTGATTGGTCAGGGACCACCAATGGAATCACTGATCATCAGTGATGGACAGTTGTATATAACTTTCATACAGATAATTGTCTCAATAATGCACATGAAATTGACAAACTTTGGGCTGCCAAATTATGATGGTCTCCTTGACATGGCTCTTATTTTCTTTTTTATTTCTTTCTTCTTTTTATTTTCCTTTTTTTCTTGCAGGTTCAGCAATTAGTTGATATGGGATTCAATCAGGAACAAGTGAGGGATGCATTACGGATGTCAAACAATGATCTCAGTGTAGCCACAAATATTCTTCTTCAGGAGTCTTAGCAGAAGCAGAACTCTTTCACAAACAAGACTCTTATTCTGTACAGACTTCTTTAGGGCTGTTCCATTACAATATTCATAGGATGTGGGGGAGGCACTTTTGAATAGTCTACCTAAGATGCAATTAAGGCCTTTAATGAGCTACCCGTAAAACTTATTTCAGGCGAAAGTCACCCACCAGTAGAATATTATTTATTACCGGTTGAATATTTTTTATACATGGTCACAGTTTTCATCATTAAATATAGAATATCCCAAATTGGCTGTACGTGTCGGAATGGTCAATAATTAATGGGCTAACTTAAGTTGGATCACCATGTTTATGATGCCCATAGTGTAAGAGGGTATGGTTTTTTTGCCCAGCACTAGATACCCAGTGGTCAGTTTCACCATTTACTCATGCATACTTCACAAGAGATTCTGCCAGTCTCAGGTGTTTGAATTGTGCACAGTTTTTACAAATTTGTGAACGTGGGAGAGCAGTGGTGCATAACTCCAGTTAATTAGTACAAAGTCACACATACAAAAATTTACTTAGCACATTATACAGTTCAATAAAAATGTTAAACTTCAATAAATAAGAATGTAAAAAAGAAATTTACAAGTAAAGATATTTATTTTGATAAATATACCTCAGTCTAAACAAGCATACCATTGGCAGTGTTGGACTTTAAACCGTAATACAGTGACATGGAATGGAACAGATAAGTAATGTGGCATATTAGTCAGGAAAGCATTTAATCAAGAAAGTGAAACTTTGGCAGAGCTCTTGCTAGTGAAAACTATTATTTTGGAGCAGAGAGAAGTCAACCAATTTGTTCAAGCTGGCTAAGCTAGCTATGCATTCACCACATCAGACAGCAGACTGTGATGTGGGGTTTTTCAACACAGTACAATATTCATACACAACAGATAAAGAACAGATTTTCCTCAGAAATCATCAACAATTATGTTTATGCAGCTAGTGTATACATCTTTGGAGGATTTTGATTGAACTTTAACGACCGCTCCGGTGGCCTATTGGTTAGAGCATCCGCCTCAGATACGGGAGGTCATGGGTTCAATCCCTGGCCAAGTCAGACCAAAGACTTACAAAAATGGTTCTGACAGTTTCCTCGCTTGATGCTCAACATTAAGAGGTTAGTGTTAGGACTGGTTGGCCTGGTGTCAGGATAATATGACTGGGTGGGACATCATGCTATATGTCTGCGACATGATGCCCCAATGCTAGGCATCACTATAAACCACCACACTGCAGACATTGTAGCAGTATGACTAAACAAAATTTAAAACTACGTTAATAATCCAAATCTCACACACACACATCGAATGTCAACAATGGAGCAGGCAGCAAGAAAGTCAGATATTTCAGTGTTTAAATATTATGGCCGTTTCAAATACCACCTCAGTGACCTCTAACGTTTTTTCCTGCTCCATTCTTAGTTTGGTGACAAGGGGGAGCTCCCCCCTTTAGTAAAATCCTGTCATCATTGCTCTTGCACTGTTCAAAATAAAATACATATCTACACCTGGCCACAAGATTGAGCGACTAATTCAATTCAATGTTAATAGAAAACCAAAATGTACAGAATGATAGGTCATCCATCCAGTAAAACTTCTGTCTTCACTACTGTGAATGTCATTGGCAACATATAGCTTCATGGAGTGTGTAATTCAACATTAGAATGTTGTTCTCCGAGTTAAAAATGTTCAGTGGTTGTTGACCTGTGCGTATAAACATCTTTAGCGCTGCCAGCATGTCCATGAATGGAGCTGTTGTATTGCAGCACTGTAACCGATGTTCTCACCAGGAATTTCGATTGCATCGGGTTATCCATGCAGTAGTGAAAGAAATTATTTTCAGAAACAAACTTTGCAGTCTTAAAATTCAAGAGAAAAAAAATGAAATATAAAAGAAGGTGCACATATTTGCATATGTTTTATTTCCCTAAGTTATATCATGTTTTCATGCCAAAGCTTATTACAGTGTTTGAATTAAATAACATTTTTCTTTTTTCACTTTCCCATATCTCATTACTGTCACATTGAAGTCAAACGGAAAAATAGATGAGAGCAATTACTAGGGCAGCATCCACTTAAGATTTTACGTTTTTATTATTTTATGGACCAAACTTTTTATTACCTTGCTCAGCGTATACAACGTAAATAATGGAGCTCTTAAGGATGAAATGTGATTTTCATTCATATTTTACCTGCCGTAAATATATTCAAACAAATTTTAAAACATCTTAACAGTTACAATAATAATAAAAACAATTAGAAATACAGTTAGAAAAAAACAAACGAATTGTGATAATGTCCTAAGGAATGTAGGCAGTCCTACCCCTACCCTAACTCATCCATTGCCAAGTAGATGAAAACCAAAAGTTATCAAAGACTTAACAAACCAATCCAGTGATATCCAAACCAAGGATAGGAAATCTGCTGTTCAGTGTTGAACTGTTCCATTTCTTTTTGTTTGTTAGGCTTTTTATTTTCCTTCTTTAGACAAGACCTGCTGAAACTCTAACCTTCATAGCCAGGTCTTCATGGGGCTGGCTGGATGCTTGATAATTTTAGACCTCCTTAGCCAGTTCAACATGGGGCTGTCAGGGCATTGGATAATTTTGGACCTGTGTAGCTAGGTCATAATGTGGCTAGCTGGGCACTTGGTAATTTTAGATCTTGGCTAACATAGGGCTGTCAGGGCATTAGATAATTTTGGACCTTCATAGCCAGGTCAGCATGGGGGTGGCTGGGCACTTGGTAATTTTTGATCTCCTTAACCTATCAGGGCGCTAGATAATTTTGGACCTTCATAGCCAGACTAGCCAGATGCTAGGCCATTTTAAGGTTTTTTGATGGTTGTGTGTCTGTTTTATTGAACTACCTTAAAAAGTAGCATTTGTCACCCACTGAACTGGAAATGACTGAAATAAAAACACACACCACATTCCATCATGCAAGCCTATGTCAGAGCAAAGATTGAAACTGCATCAAAGGTCATGCACTGGCAGTCAGGCAAAGCAAGGTACAAAAGAAAAAATACGAAGTCAGTGCATAATTATCCTGGATTATCTTAATTACCTTCCAAGAAACGATAAGAACAGGTGTCATTCAAGTGATATGGCTTGGAATTGGATGACATTGATTTTTTAACAGATTCATTTTCAAAAGATAGAATGAAACATACAAGCATATCGGCATGAGTACATAGAATCGGGGCATGTTCAAAAGCATCATGGCATAATAGGACTGCAGCCCTAACGAAAACATGGATGATAGGCAGTGAAGATTTCTACAAAGAAGTGTTTGTGCCTGCATTTACTTTGTTACTTCCCATTTTTCCTATTAATTTAGTTTTTCTAATGCATGCTAATTAACATTCACAGCTACTCTTCGGTTCTAAATAATACATTAATTACCCAATATAACAGCCATGAAAGTGTAATATTATACAGGGTCCACACATGATTTAGAACCATATAAGTCTAGTGTTATAGAGTCCACTCTTGGATACAGCCATATAAGTCTAGTATTATTCAGATTCCACTCATGGATACAGCCATAAATGTTATGTTATAAAGGGTGTACACTTGAGTGAAACCATACAAATATACCGCTATACAGGTTCCAGACTTGGGTGAAGCCATTACAGTAGAGAGTTATAAAGGGTTCAGCCTTGTGTGCAGCCATAAAAGTGTACTGTTATATAGGGTCCATACTTGGTGAAGCCATTAAAGTGTAGTGTTATACAGGGCCCACACTTGGACAAGGTCATAAAAGTGTACTGTTAAACATGGACCACACTTGAGTGGAGCTATAAAAGTAGTGTTATACAGGGTCTGCACTTGAGTGGAGCTATAAAATTAGTGTTATACAGGGTCCACACTTGAGTGGAGCTATAAAATTAGTGTTATACAGGGTCCACACGAGTGGAGCTATAAAATTAGTGTTATACGGGGTCCACACTTGAGTGCAGCCATAAAAGCAGCATTATATAGTGTTGAACCTTAGGTGCAGTCATAAATGTGTACTGTTAAACAGGGTCCACACTTGAGGTGCAGCCATTAAAAACTTGTACAGGGTCCACACTTGGGGTGACACTGAGATAGTTGCCCCATTTCTCTCAAATGTGCAGAGAGAGTGAAGCTGAATTTTGTCATGTCTTTAGCAAACATCACTTCTTTCCCCTTTTTTTGGTCAACGAAAGCTTTCATATTTTGATTACTTTATCAACTATTTCCTTTCTTTCATTTTGGTTTACTGTAAAACAGTTTAAGAATTCATTTCATGCTTTTCAAGCAACTTTTATGTTAATTCAAGGATTTTTACGTTTCTATCTATGAGATCCCTGGTAAAGGAGTGAACATCCTTGTATTTATAGCCTGTCGGGAGTAAATTATTATTCAATGGAGATGTATGGGCTGCTTGCTAGTAAAGATAAAGAAGTTCATTTCATATTTCATCCTGTAAAAGCAGGAATAGAGGATGTATACCACAATATCTGTCACCTTTTTAGATAGAAACCTATTATTGAGGTTGTCTTCTTTGGCAAAAGCAGCATCTTGATCAACAAAGCAAGAAATCTGGGGGGAAAGATTCTGAACTTTGTATTTCCTGAACTTTAATTAGTATTTCTTTTAATGGTAAATCATATATGGCTCACAGGATTAGTACAAAGATCTGTTGTTAAGCAGCTGTTTTAAAACTCTCAAACCTCATTTTTCCTGATTTTCCTATCACTTTGACCCATTTTGGCAGAAGACACATCACCCAAATAGAAGTCAAGTATGGACCCTGCTTGCAGGCAAGGTTGTGTTAAACTAATTTAGAACTGACTTCATAAGAATACACTGCCATATTCTGTCGTGTATAATGTGCACCCTGAATTTTTTACCAGCATGAAGTGAAAACTTTGTTCATGCATATAATGCTTTTGTGTTGTTGTTGTTATGGGGTTTAACGCCATTTTTCAGCACACGATAGGCTATGCATGGTGGCCAGTATTAATGATGGAGGAAAACCCCAGGAAGAACCACCAACCCACGAGAAGCTACTGACAAGCTTTCTCACATATAATGCTTTTGTGATCTTGTGCAATTAAACAACATTCTGCCATTTTGGATAGTGCACTAGTCATCCTTTGTTATATGGCTTTTGAATGGTTTACAGTCAAACTGTTCTGGACTATTTCTCTGTTTTTCACAGCATCTAATACTTGCAAATGGCTATGATGGTTATATTGTCTCAGTATGGCAGTTTCTTATATGGCCCATACTGATAATTTGTCTGGATTAATTCAATGTGGGATGCTATGTGAAAGTTCAGTCCAGTATTTGGAGCAGCATGATGTTGTAGAAATAGATCTCGATTATGTTGACATAATATCTTAAGTTGGGCATACTACTTAAAATAGTAAAGAACTGATTATTGTTTATTCACAAAAAATTATTAAATAATGTGATTTAAGAAGGTTAATAAGACAAAATAGTTTATTTTCCAAAGAAAAATAAATGAATTGCAGATTTGCCTAGAAAATACATTGTAATTAAATATAGAACATCCAAAATGTAGTATGTACTGATTGCTCTGAAAACACACTGAGTCAGTGAAGCATTGCTCTATGTACAGGCAGATAGAAATGTAAAATATTGTGATTTAAACTGAAAAATAAATGATGGAATCATGTTTATTTTCAAACAAAAGTCAGTAAATTGCAAAGTTGATACATGCCTAAAACAGTATACATGGTTTGTCCCGAGTCAGCATAAAGATGAGAGTTTGATTTGGCCTAGGGTTACATTAAGGTCATCATGTGAAGTTGTATTCATAAGTTGTTTAAAGAAAACATTGTTTCCTCTGACATGTGGGTTTTGTATTTGTTATGAACCCCCACATTTACACTTTTAGCTTTATTGTATAAATACAATTCAAAATGAATGGGGATTTATAAAAGTTCAATTCACTGTGTCTACAAATATCTTTGCATAGACGTCAAAGAAGAAACATTGTTGGATTTTTGCAGATGAAACAATGGAGATGGAGATGTTTTTTACACACATTACGATTTATGCCTGCTGTGTCATGATAACCAGTATGTTAAAACATTGTCTACAAGGAAGCATCATTGTATAAATGTATGTCATATTATTGCGTGTAAGCATTATAGTTGTTAATGTCTGTATGAAAACATTGTCGATAAGTAAGTATTGTTCTTATATATGTCTCTCAAAACCAGTGCTGGTATAAACCCCGTGGAGGCCCTATGGCAGGCAAAATCTTAGAGCCCCCCTCGCAAATTATCTCCAAATAAGTTTTATCAATATTATTTTGATCTGTTGTCACGGGACCCCTAGGCCGGTGACTACTCAGCCTGTTTGGTAATCCGGCACTGCTCAAAAATTTTAATTAAGTTGCATCATAGTTGTTTATGTCTGTGTGAAAATATTGTCTATTAAGCAGCATCATAGTTGTTCATGTCTGTGTTATAACATTGCAAATAAGTTGCATCATAGTTGTTAATGTCTGCATGAAAACTTTGTCCACAATCTTAAGATTTTAAAAATTTCATTTGATTAATTGAAATTCTAAATTTAGTAAAATGCTAATTATTAATTTGTACGATTTTGAAAATGTATATTTCATTATTGCAAATTTCTTGGTATAACACTTAAAACTTTTTATGCAACAAGTACTTTGTTTTTAATTGGGACCATATAGCCGGTATTGTGCCGACACCATTCAACCCTACTACTATAATCTCTGTTATGAGAAGATGTAGCTCATTCATTTTCATATTCATTCATTTGTTCAGTCAATTATGGCATCCTCGGTTGCAGAGTGGTCTAAAGCACTCATTTTCACAGATCACTCACATTTTACATGTGACCACATGGTGTTGAGTCTTGGCATGACCAACATGGGTATGTAAGAAAGCTTGCCAATAATTTTCTTGGGTCAGTGGCCCTTTCCAGGTTCTTCCTCCACCAGATATACTGCCTGCTATGTATAGTTTATCATGTGCTTAATATAAATGTCCTCACATTTATTACACCCTCAATATATTGGACCCTATTTCACCTGCTCTTGAGAACTAGTATGTGAATGCATCTCAACACGAGTAATTTAACCATACAGAAACTAGGTCATTGTAACCTCATTCTCATGCTTGAATGACTTTTATTTTCAGTTATTTGTTTCTTAGGCCCTCAGTATCTTGAACCTAATGAACCTACACTTATGAAAATCCGTTTGTAGGTGCATCTTTTCAGGAGTAACTCATCCATAGGTCATGCTTTGTTTACTTGTTTTTTTTTCTCAGCCAGTCATTTATTACACAGCAACTTGGTCCCCATACCAACAAGTCATGAAAATTGGTATATGAATACATCTCAGCAAGAGTAACTCAATTATTCAAACACTGTTATTATGACATAATTTTCATGCTCGAGTAACTTAATTTTTCAATAAATTGTTAATTACACCCTCTATGCCTCGTCCATTTCATCTATATTTATACTGAGGTTGTATCAAGAAATGTGGTGGTGGTGGTGGTGGGGTTTAACGCCATTTTTCAGCACACGATGGGCTATACATGGCGGCCAGTATTAATGGTGTCAGAAGAACCCAGGAAAACCCTGGAAAGAATCGACCCACGAGAAGATACCGGCAAGCTTTCTCACATACCCACACTGGCTTAATCCGAAACTTGAACAGGTGCAGACAGAGGTGAGATGGCAGTGATCCGTAATGGAGAGCGCTTTAGACCATTCGGCTGCCCCATCAAGAAAAGTAGCAAAGCCATACATAAACTAAGTTGCTGTGACCAGATTTGCATGCCTGAGTGACCTTTGTATTTTGTGCAGTTTGTTCACTATCCCCTCATTATGAGAGACCCTATTTTACCTACACAAGAAAATTGGCATATCGGTACATTTTGATATAAGAAACTAAATAATACCAAAACTAGGTCATTGTGAACTAATTCTCATACTTTAGTTTAATTCTTTTTCACCTGTTTCTTCAATATGCCCTCAATATCTTGGATCTTTGTTTACCTACACACGTGAATTTTTTTTATATTGATGCATATTAGGAAGAGGGAGTCGGCCATATTAAGACCTAGGTCACCATCCCCTACTTTTCATGACTGACTTTTGTATTTTCAGCTATTGGTTTGTTACACACCCAATTGTTACTGTTCTGACACAGCTTGAAAATCTTGCTTTGGTTACTTAGACAAAGCAGCATGAGGTTGTATTAAACAACTTGGATCTTGTTGGTTATGATGAAAAAGAAGGTGCTGATCTGACTACCATTATCATTGCTATTGTGGTCATTTTGAAAATAATGGCTTCATCACCAGAATGGGCAGTTGTATTTATGGAGTTTCACTTCAAGACTTCCTATGATGCATGTTTGCTTCTAAAAGAAAATAGTGCCAACCTGACCTGCAATTTGGTTGACATCTTGTAAAAAATGTATACAGAAGCTTCTTTTCTGAACACTCAAATAGTCATGGAGTTTTCAGGTTGGTCCTTTAAAAATTATTTTTTTAAATGGTGCTAATCAAACCTCCCAAAATGAAGATGGCAATCTTGAAAATTATGTAAATGAAAATGATGCCAACAGCTACTTCTACAGAATGGATTGCCACAGACATTTTCGTTTAAAACCTTTTTGCAGCAGAGTTCTTGTATTAAAATTATATGGCTACCGTCTCCAACTTTGACATCTTTATATGGATACTTCTGAATGAAGAATCAAATCAATATGGGGTTGTTCTCTACAGTACTGTGACCACTCTGGTAGCCTAAGTGGTTAGAGCATCCCCCTGGGATCCAAGAGGTTGCAGGTTTGAATCCTGCCCGAGTCATACCAAAGACTTATAAAACAATGTACTGTAGCAATAGCAAATTTGAAAGAAAATGGAGCTTGTCCAGTATGGAACAATAACCATCTATAGAATCTTGTTGTCATTACTCCACTTGTATGAAATTTGGCAATGACATGCCAGTTTTATTAAAACACTTCTTGCAATGTTTAACGTTTAACTAGTTCTAAATGAAAATGGTGCATCTAACAAGATGTCAGAACTTTTGTGAAGGAGTTTTGAAAACCAGACCCAGTTGACCTTGGAATCAAGTGAAAGGTCATTCATTGCACCAGTGAACTTATGAACATAGTGACCAATACATATGCATGTCAATTTTGACAAGATTTTGAATTTAGATGCACTCCAATGTTCAAGTTCATAGCACTCTGACCATGATTTCAAGGTAAAGCTGTATGGCTTGTAAGCATGAAAACACAAGAAAAATTGATTATCAAACTAGGTTGGTTATGGATATATGAGAAAAATACCTTGAATATAACCGATAACATTTTTGCCCCACCCCCCTGCAAATATTAGTAAACAGATTTTACAAAACTTTATATCTTGCCATCTCCTGTCCAAGGTTATGATAAAGAAATCAGTACTACACACAAAAAATATCTGGTGAACTTGTTAATGTATGAAAATAGCTGTTACCAAATTTGGTACAATGGAGTTTCTCGAGAATGTCGGAAATGGTTTCAAAAATACTTAGATTTTGAAAAGAAATAAAACCATCTTATCTTGAATTCTTGGAAAAAAAAATTTTTTTTTACAGCATCAGTACCTTAGATGGACTCTTGTTCTATTTATAGCAATAGTGGATCAGAAAGACCTTCAAGCAAGCATGCTTTGAAATTGATGTGTTTTTTTAAAATAAAAAGCTGAAAATAGCCACTGTTGACAGATGCATGGCCAATGATACTCAAAAGACATGGGGTTATACCATATTTAAACTGGCCTTATGACTAGATCAGTTAAAAGAAAAAGAAAGAAAAAATGGCAACATTTTCATCTTTAATACAGAGCTCATCAATGACAAAATATATACAATAATATTAACATGTAATATACAGTCTTCGAGAAATTAGATTAGCATCAGTCTTTCATGAAAACAAAAAGTTGGGACTTCTACTATATACCATCTGGAACACATATACCTTGTGGAGAGTTACTTCCCATTACTAGGTGCTGCATGCATTTACATACTGTAAATTTCTCTCTTAAACGATCAGATTAGCATGTTAAAGATCGATGGTGCAAACCAAGGATATGTAATTAGTATAGTTCCTTTTGGCCAACAAGTAAATGCGAGAGAAATGGGTAATCATGCCTGGACTTCACTTCATATAAACCAGTCTGACTGGACTGGTTAATATTTAACTCTTATTTTAAAATGATCAAACAGCTTAAATTCTGACAACTTTCAGACTTATGCTGAACATTGGGTCTTGATTTAATCCTAGTGAAGATAAAGGTTCATTACTAGACATGCTAAACAGTGACTTGAAGTGAGAGGTAGCTATTTATAGGAGATGATGATGGAGTATGTACCATACATGTACATACAATTAACACATCATAGTGGATATAGTTATACTGCAGCATATGATGATACTATACTAATTTCTTTAAATCCTCTCTCTAACATGTAATGAGTGTTAGGTACATGTCAACATTTCACAAATACTGCATGGAAAAGAAAGTTGTGATTTGTATGGATAAGAGCAGTCACCTTGCTCTCAGTGCATCAGACCCAAAAATGCTCCAAAGTTTCAAGGTTTCTTTGACAACACAATGAAATCTATAGTTTGTTTCACTATAGATCTGCAGCTGATTTTTGTATTTTATTGAGTATATCACATGATAATAAGAAATAAATATGACAACCATCAGACACCTATGTTGTCAAAAATATTTAGTACTGGAAAAAAGTCAATAAAAATTCATTTCGAGACAGATTTTGATTATATGAATCACAAGGTTTAGTTTTACAGCATCATTGCTATGGTCAAAACAGACTGGTTTATAACTATACTGCACATCTAAATTGAGGAAAATTATAGCGAGTGAATGATACTGGTAAGTCAAAACAGACTGGTTTATAACTATACTGCACATCTAAATTGAGGAAAATTATAGCGAGTGAATGATACTGGTAAGTGGTCAACTGCCATCACCAATAAGCCACAACTGATCAATAGGTGATGATTATTTTTTTTGTAAATGTAACAGAACATTAACATTTCTTTTTCCATTTTCAATTTCTAAGCAACTAAATGCACATACCATTGATGTAGGGCCATGCCATAAGCTCACATGGTCATTGGACCAGGTGAGCTAAAAAAAAATACAAGGCAAAATATAGGTCTACCTAAAATTTAAAATATTACCTTAATAATATTCATAACATGTTGTTTCCTAGAAAATAAAACCTAGTAGTATATGCCCAAAATATACTACTGTGAAAGCATACCAAAAAGATAATATGATGAAGATAGATGAGAGAAAGTTGTGCCAAATATAGATTGGGGTGGGAGCTGCAGAATGTGCTATGACATTAGCTTGGTTTCCTCTGCTGATGACTTTATCAGTCTGCACTTATCTCCTAAAAATGTCGGGAAGAACACTTCAAACTCCACACTTTGTAAATGAGAAAATACTGTGACTTCAAAATTACAATCTCTCTCTCTCACATATATACAACCATGTTAAAGTACTACATAGAAAGTCACACATTTAACCCTAATCACACTGTTCAATCATACCAGACCTATGACATCTGTCCACTTTGTGTATTGTAAAAGAAAAGAATTAAGATAAAAACAAATATTTGTTTTCATTCTGGAAGCATCAAAACCACAGCAAGTTGAATCTTGTACATCTTTCCATTTAACTATTCAAATTGGTATATTTATTGGAATTGGTAGATTTTAACCTTAATAATACTTAACTCATCATAAACATAATGCTCAAAACAAGTTATTGCCCATATATCTGTTTGAGAGCAAATATCGGCATATGGTATGGAAATGTTAACGTGGAATATATACCAAAGACAGACAGACAGAAAATGCATGGAAGGATCATAGATGAACACTATCAAGATACTTTACACCTGTCCCTCCAATAACTTGTAACATTAGGCCAACTGCATGTGCCAAACACAAAGCTATGTAGTCAAATCTTTAACTTACAAAACTTGAAAATTTCCTTCTGATGAGAACATTTGTGCAAGAAGAATATACTGACCGAATTTATATAACGGGTTGGGTTTTATTGTCTACCAAATACTTGAACAATTTGCTGAAGGAAAAATGTTTGAAAAATTACTTGACCACAACCTTTGCCTAACCTTGACCTTGAGAATCTGATTTTAGTTTGTTCTGAATTTCTTATAAGCTAGCAAACACTCAATCCAACAATTGTATCACATTTGTTTAAAAAATCAGTCTGCATAAATTATGTCTGCATAAATTGTGTTCTATGGCTACTAGCATCAGGGTAATTTGTACCTAATTAAGCAATTATTGCTGGCAGTGTAATCTTGAGAGCTAATGAAACGCCTAAGACTATAATAATGAAAATTACAACCACTAACTGCCATGAATTTGTTCTACGTTGGATTATCACGAGGAATTTAGTGGCACAAGTTTATGTCTCTGACAATCTGAAGACAACAAATACAGTTATACACAATTCCTTTCAAATTGGACTGCCAAAATAGATTTCAAGAACAGAACTGCTGAAGTAAGCAGTTTTCTCGCCGTTTAATGGGAAAATCTTGCTGAATTTAATATTTTCATTGTGACAGTTGATTATCTCTAATTAGCTATCTCATTTGTCTTGGCTGCCTTATGAGAAACACATTCTAACGAGATTCAGCAATTTCTATGCATATAACTGGCAACCCTCCACTTGATAATGATAATTTCATGAAGAATGATGTTAATTCCATGTTGACAATCATAAGCACTTCTACAAAAAAAAATCACATTATATTAATAATTCATAACATAAATATAAATAACTCGAGAAAAAAAACGACAATGCTTGGGATGGCACCAACACAAGGAAATTTGAGTTTTCGAGCTAGATTTGAGCTACATAAAAGATTAATAGAAAATGTAACTGTTACAATGGGATTTTCTTGTTTCAGTGCCAACTCCAACACCAATTCTGTTATTCTGCATGATGTTAAGAGGAATCAAAACAACAGTACATGAACCACTTTTGACACAGGGTAGCACAATATAACAAAACTGAAATGTTACGGTAATAATTAGACAATGTATGTGATAAATATATTTCAGCTGATCTGGATGCCAGATTCTGAGCTGTATTGTTCTTATTAAATATGTGCAAACATGTTTTAAATGATACACATTTCAACTAACAACACTGCTCATAACATTACCTTTTCTATACAATATTTTCCAAGAAAGAAAAGTAAATTAATGAAGTTTGCAACTGAGGATCATGAGGTCAAGGTCAAGATCATGACGTCACCAACTTAGCTGGAAAAAAATCTTTGCAAAGGTCATGGTCAACTTTATGCCTTAATAAAAAAGGCAAGAGAAAATGATAACCTTAATTCTGTGTAGTTTTGAGGGTGTAACTGAATAAAATCAATTTCACAACAGGAAAAAGAAATTAATGATATTTTAGCACTCAAATTTCCATGTGGCATTAGGCAACATAGAGATACTGATTTGGATTGTCTTTGTCTCGTTCCATGTAGTCCCTATCAATCAAACTCTCTATTCGCTTCTTCAGATCTCCTGGCTGAGAAAAAAAAAGAAAACATACATTATTAAGATATTTTATCAATATCTGAGAACAGTTACTGTATGTCAAAGGGAATATTAAGGCTAATAATTAACAACACATTAAGGATCCAATCTGATCCAGATAAGCAGTTCTTTGTGATAACAAACATCTAGATACATCTGAAGGAATTGTGTGTGTGTGTGTGTGATTTGGTTTTTTAACGTAGTTTTAACAATTTTTCAGTCATATCGCAACAATGTCTGCAGTGTGGCAGTTTATAGTGATGTCTAGCACTGGGGCATCATGCCGCAGACCTGTAGCATGATGTCCCACCCAGTCACATTATCCTAACACCAGGCCAACCAGTCCTAACACTAACCTCTTAATGCTGAGCGCCAAGCGAGGCAGCTGTTAGTATCATTTTTGTAAGTCTTTGGTATGACTCAGCCGTGGTTTCGAACCCATAACCTCCTGCACCCGAGGCAGATGCTCTAACCACTAGGAAACCAGAGCGGTCCTGAAGGAATTGGATATTTTACTTAATTTGCTACTAATTGTTTGTGCTTTTTTTATATAAAAAATAGTGAACACAATAAAACACAAACTTAGGATACCAAACTGAGTGTCAGTTATTAAGACAGCTATCATGCCTTTGAGAAATCATCAGACAGCTTTATGACAATGACAGATTATGGGTGTACTTGATTTGATGGCTGTTTGTTGATAGTTCAAACTATGATCAAGTACAAGATGGAAACTTGTTACTATCACACAGTTAAATCAAATCAATGTGCCATAATAAAACATATACTGTATTTCCATCAGGAGAAATGCACCGACGAAATTGGAATCACTGCATAAAATTAAACATTCTGCATATTTTAAATGCATTTAAACGATACACATGTTGTGTAAATTATATGAACATGTTTATACAAAGAAAATTGACTTTACCATAACAAATTGTTATAAGAGATGTTGAGTATGTCACTGAATCTCTATAATTTCATTTTAGTTTCCCAATGTGCCAAGGCAGCAACATTTAAAACAATAGTGCCATGGATTGCAGATTAAATCCCCAACCAGTGTTTAATAATATCTATGTAAATAACTCAAAATTTGTATGCAGAAACAACTGTTTTTATCTGTCAGTTACATTTGACCTTTTGACCCCCTAACTGACGAGCATGAACCTTATCCCAAGTGTAAGCCATCCACAAAGCTTGGTCCAGAAATGTGATGTAGAATGTTTTTTGTGGAAACGTATTTCTCCTTTCAGTGACCGTGACCTTTGACCTTTTGACCTCAATACTGATGGACTGCTTTCTTACCTTAAGTGCTGTAGATGGTAGAGAAATTGAATCATTGAGGAAAAAAACTTTTCTTCTTGGTCACTGTGCTTTTGAGCTTTGGACTCCATAACTGATGGTTTGTTACATACCCCAAGTGCAAGCCAGTCACAAAGTTTAGTAATGGGAGATGGCGGATAAGTTATTGTTCAGAAATGAAACTGGTAACAGACAGAAGGACCTATGGACAAATATAGCTTCATAACACAACACACTTCACCTTATGCACACACCCAAATCTGTGTTTCATATTGCACTTTTTAAAATTAGGGTACCTGGGTAGCTTTTTTTGTAAAGAACGTTATATATAGTACTTCAAGTATTAGGCTAAACCAGCTCAATTTGATGCACAAATCAATTTTTTTACCCCAAGGGGAATAAAAGTGTTAGGGTCAGCAACAATAAGCTGGGTTTGTTAGCTGGCTGAAAACACTTTTTTTTTAGCCTGATGGTGGATGTATACAAACTGATGAGGACTCCAATTACTTTAAAAGGAGACATGAAGCAAACTGTGCATGTCATAGAACTCATATGAACTGGGGTGCAAGGATGCCAAAAGTAAATGTTTTACATTTGAATATATTAGAAAATACAGTAGTCCCCCTCTTATAAGGCCACCCCTATTGCAGCAGGGAAGTGGCCTTATAATGAGGGTGGCCTTTCTAGAGGGGGATGACAAACATGAATAGTAAATACATATGAAGAAAGTCACAAGTACATTTAAGTCTAAAACATTTAATATTTTTATTAAAAAATCACATGCATGTTGTGAAATAAATGTAAAACTGTTTCATCGTTTTCATAAAAATGTTATGAATAACCACTGATATAGTTTTAAAACTGTCTTTATAATTATGTTACAAATCACATCATATGCCACTCTTTTGGTAACAGTCTAAAACCAAACCAGTCTCGTCACAATTAAAAATATCCTTGCTGTCTTATCCCATGCATATATCGTTTAGTCTTTTGTTCCAATCTTCATTATTAACATCAGCTGATTCTCCACTAAGAACAGAACACTTAATATTGTGTTGCACTTAAAATCTGTGCAACCATCCGTTACTTGCGGTAAAGTCGTCATATCCCCATTCAACTGACAAAATTGTTGCTTTTTCTTGTCATTCAAATCAGGATACAAACATATCCTGGCTCAAACAATCTTCCTTTCTCCATCCATTTCACCTTCCCACTTCTGCAGAATTGTTTCCTTATCTTTCAAGATATTGTTATCTTAGTCTTTCCGACATTAGTTTTCTGCAAGGATCTTCGACCCCCCCACACACACACACCACTCGGTCAGTTGAATTAATTTCACTTTCTCTTCTAAGCTGAGAATTTTTCTTTTCCTCGATGACATGTTGATCTCTTTGCAGTAAGTTATTCATGTTGCTAACTACATTACTGATAAAACAATTCTGTATGCATCTAAACAAATTGCCATGTGTTTATAAAGGAATTGATCTTGTCACGTCATTCGTTAGTAGCAGTCTGGTACCCTATTGTTTTTATACATTTTTTTTACACTAAGTGAGAGAAGCCAAAACGGTTTTGATATGTAACTTTAACATCACGCATCTGAGTCTTTCTCGGGTTTATGGAATAAATGGGGCTTCTCTTGAGGCATAAATGATATAATATTAACCTTAGTGGTACATGTACTTTAGTCAACACTTCTTTCAATAAGAAAACCTGACATCAGGAAACATAAATCGGATAACTTAACACACGTTATGAATAAAATACTGGTTCTGGATACATGTTAAAATAAAATGCAGACGCTTGTGAGGGGTAAATTTTATATTATTGCACTAATATGCTGGCAATTTGGTCACGTTAGCCAGGTGGCCTTTCGCGAGGGCTACTTTTGAAAACAAACACGTCGGTACCAACGGATTCTGGACGTAAGGAGCGGGGGGCCGTTCAAGAGGGGGACTACTGTACTTCTAAGATATATTTTACAAGAAACAATGCAAAAAATGTAGAAAATGCTCTCCTTTAAACCACATTCCATGGAGTTTACTAATTTACTTGCCCCTCAGAATGATATAAGTGCCACCATAAATCAACCAAAATTAAATGAAACTTGGGGACACTTGCATTAAATTGTTTATTCTAAACTTTATCAAGTGAGGTGTTTGTAAACTTTCTTGATGCAGTAAATAACAAAGAACTAGAAAACAATTAAACAATTTTTTTGTGAAATAAGTTGCCTTAATAATTCTTGCCTGATCTTGCCTGTTAGGAGTCTTTCCATTAGCTAGTGAAATGAGCATTTTTAAGTTAAATATGATGTCAACCATGTCTTTTGATATGCTTACTGAGATGTATTATCAGAGTGGCTTTCCCTTTAACTGAGGCAATGATGCCAAATCTTGTCATTTGTTAGTTATTACCAGAGTGGAAAAACAAGCTTTTCCTGGCATACATGGGGAATGGGCTTGGGAGGAAATGTTTTTATTATTAGTGGGTAAATATTACCCCCCAAATACATAGTTTGCTCTAATAACTGGTTTCTTCAAATACATAACCTAGTCATACTACATAAAGACAACTATAACAGATGGTGAAAGTTATACCCCCTTACTCCTGGCTCTTGTCTCCTAAGGTATGAGAAGCGTCTATGAGTCTATGAGATACTGGCAAAGGATAGAACTGGGATGTGGTCTTGATGGAGAAAAAATGTTGCTACCACAAATCTAACAGAGGTAAAGTAACTGCATTTATGAAGCTGTTCAGGGACCTTGGATACTGCAGATACAGGCCGCACCACATTCCACTGAGCCAGATCTCCCGACAGTGATAGTATCTGCATATCTTACACATATTTTTGGTCTGAATATACAGTTACTGCTCTTTCTAGGCTATTACTGTCATACAGGTATGTGATCTATAATTTATGGATTTAACGTAAAGCTAGATAAACTTTTATGGATTTTATTACAAGAAAACAGACAAAATGTACGTTGTTAATTTATTTGTGATGTATTCCATTGTATTTTACACTGGTTATTTTTCTTATCTATCTTTCCATCCAGTCTAGCTTGTTTATTTTCCAAAATGCAACTCTGACTCTCTGACAATAAGTCACCCTTCTGATGGATCTGATTTGAAAAATGGCCCAACTTACTGATGGTGTCAAAAAGAAATAAGCCTTTTACAGCCATACAAGATTATGTTCAAGTTGACATATAATCAAGTATATACAATGATACAACTGTAAAGCAAAATATTTGTCTCTATGTTGAGGACAGTGCAAATTTCAGTCAGAAAACAGATGGAATACACTCCCTTTGCGAGAAGTAAACTCCTTGGATTACTAAAACTGAATGAAATTGGAAGTTTATTTGCATGGCTTTTCGAATGTGTGCTGATTAGGCACAAGCAGAAATAGTAACTAAAACATTTTGAGTTTTGGTGCTAACATCACTCATCTGACTTCCATCTCTATATGCAGACACTTAAGCACTTTAAATATATACAACTTGAGGATAATGTCTTTCTTTTGTTGGGGGGGGGGTTACTTGAGAGAGATGGAAGTGCTAGACAAAAAGAAGATTCTTAATGAATTTTGATTAGGTAGTATATTTTAAGAAAAAATTAAATGTACAGTGCCTGAGAATCTGATTCTCTTACATAATTAACAGGATAGATGGATCAACACATGTACAGACAAGGGTAATACATATTCAAGATAGGGTATGAAAATGCTACAGAATGTGTGACCACAAAAATGAAATAACCAGATTCTCTTTTGCTGCAAAGTTTAACATAAAATCAAGGAAGAATATGGGTCACAATGACTTACTTTTGATGAAAAGACGTTAAACTCGGCAAAAGTCATCTACAAAGTTTTATCATCCTGCAGCCTATTGTGCACAAGAAGAAAAGGCTTAAATGCAAACCGACCATTAGGTCCAACCATTATGTAAATCATGTACAGACAGAAGAATGGAAGGAAGGCCAGAAGGACAAGAGGAACAGGATATGTATCTAAAAAATATTTATGGCTGGGAATACAAAAATATGAATGGCATTAAACCCCACAACAACAACAACAACAACAAAAATCTGCTGCAATAAGTTCAACTTAAGGCAAGACTGCAATAAACTGGTTTCTTACCTTGACTGGGAATTTGAGTTGGTTGTAGAGTTCTGATATGAGCAGATTATGACTAAGTGTCTTGCGAGTTTTCATGATTCTTACAATAGCTGCATCAACCTGGTATTGCCTATCATGGAACACCCTCTCTGTAGTACTGGTGTTTTCTTCTTGCTGCAAAGTAGTTTCAAGAACAAAGTTATTAATGCCTGAGTTAAATTAAATAATCTACATCATGCACTTTCATGTTTAGAGAGAGAGAGAGAGAAGAGAAATACTGATTGAGGAGGTGTTTGTGTGATTTGGATTTTTAATGTAGTTTTAACAATTTTCGCTATGATGTCTGCAGTGTGACAGTTTATAGTGACGTCTAGCACTGGGGCATCATGCCACAGACATGTAGCATGATGTCCCACCCAGTCACATTATCCTGACACCAGGCTGACCAGTCCTAACACTAACCTCTTAATGCTGAACGCCAAGTGAGACAGCTGTTAGTACCATTTTTGTAAGTCTTTGGTCTGACTTGGCCAGGGACTGAACCCACGACCTCCTGAACGCTCTAACCACTAGGCTACCGGAGTGCTCACTGATTGAGGAACTGCTTTGAATTTGTGAAAATATATGGCATAAATATTGAGTCCCTAATAGGGACTGATGTTCTAATGTCCAAAAAGAATTTGCAAGAATTCATGATAACTTCCTTTCTTTGTTTTAGCTGCTCATTGTTCAAACCATCTCTGGTATTCTTCAGTAACAAGATTTACAAATCAACTGCTGTGGCAGCCATACTGGATGCAAGATCAGCACCATTTTGTTTAGATAAATCTGACAACATTCGAAGACTTCTAGTGAAATCCCTGTCAATATGACTACCTGTTCAGGAGAATAGGTGACAACAAAATATTCAATATGTTCATTGTAGCAGCCATGTTGGAAGTAATATCAGTACCATTTTCATCTAGAACAATTCAAATACCATTTAAAGACATTTAGGGAAAACCCCATGTCAATATGACTAGCCATACAAACGAGTAACAAGGTTTTAAATATTTTAAATAAGGGTGTTTGGGCTCGATCTTTATTTTGTACCAACCAGACATTATAAGAAGTCTTCTGGAGAAAACCCTGTTTTTAAACTACTTTTTGTTCTGGACCAGTAATATGATTTTCAAGATGGCTATCATGGTGGCCAAATTGGACACAACATTGGCACCACTATCACTTAGAACCAACTAGACACCAATAAATATTTTAGTGAAAACCCCATGTTGATATACCCTCCATACAGTAGTAGTGATAACAAAATTTTCAAGATTGCAACCATTCTGGATGTCCAAGCAGAAATCTCTAGGTGAAAAATCCATGCTGATAGGACTTTCTATTAAGGAGAAGTAGTGATACGATTTGTAAATGCCTGTCACGTTGGATATATTGGATATCAGATTGGCATCATTTTCATTTAAGACCCACTAAATGTCATTGTAAGTCTTTTAGTGAAAACCCTTTGTTCATATGAAAACCCACTCAGAATAGTGAGAACAAGATTTTCAACATAAATGTTGTGGTGGCCATATTATAATCTGAGCAGCACTGTTTTCAAATTTGTGCTAATGGATACACATATGATGGACAATGGACAACAGAATCTCATTAAGCTCTTCATGTCTATTTCTTTAAAAAAAAAAAAAATCATCCAATGCATTAAACTGAAAGTGAGATTAAACACTTCAATCCTAGCTTTAACTTTGAGGTTATATATTTCCTACCTTCATTATGTTCCGGGTGAAATTGCACACAAGTTTCTACCTACATTATTATGAAGCAAACAGCAAAATCCATCAACTTTTCACTTTTAATTCCCTTTCCCCTTTCATAACAATTTAATTGGTTATATTTGCCTCTTTTTTAATAAAACAAAATTCATGCAAGCAAGACAATAAAGCTACTTCAATGGCTTGGCATGTCAATCCCTATACTGTATTACATGTCTCCCCATCCCTGGCACTGACCCAGGGGAGTGACCTAAGGGCCATTACAAATAATGGCCAAAGCACTGTAACACTCTTCATTTTAACATTAGTTTGGAAAGAACATGTTAGCATCAAGCTCTTATTTTTGTTTTCTTTATTCTCAATCAAAAGTTAAAATATAAGATAAAAGAGAAAACTAATTAAGAAAATTTTCAGAAACATGTAGCTACAGATAATTATTACTGTTCTACTGTCTTACACAGCAATTATTAATTTTCAATGAGCATACCAATTTTAATTTAAACTGGCAAGTAGTCAAATTGTTATTATATAATTTAAATTGGCAACTAATCAAATTGTTATTACATATGTTTTGTCTGGTAATTTGTTTTAAATGTCCCTGCAAATTTAATGTTTTGTCTATTTATATGACCTTTACCCGCCCCCATACCATGGCAATTAAAACATTTACCCCAATGGCAATTTTTCTGTCTATCTAACCTTTCACCCTTTCTTACGGGATCCATGGCAAGGGCACAAAGATCATACACTCTTACAGATGGTCATTACATTGGTCACTTATCCACCACATTTGGTGAATTTCTACCCATACTTAGGTGATTTATGATTGATGGACAGAGACTATCACAATATTCCTTCACTAATCATTCAGAATGACAAGTTCAAAGTTTGTTTCTTCAATCTGATGTGATTATAATCCTGCAACTTCACTGTGAACATAATACTCTTCTCCCAGTGCTCTGAAAGAAAATGGGCTATATGAAAACCAAAACATTTATTAATATGACATTTTGGCCACCACAACCCTATCTCTATGTATCATTTTTACATTGGAATATCTGATAATAAGACATGATGATGATGGCGGTGAAGCTGATAAATGTTTCAATGACTTACCGTCTCTTTCATTTGTATCTGGTTGATTTTTATTCTAAACAGCTTGTGCTTAAATTCATCATTAAAGATAAACTTGTCTCCATCATTCACATCCTTGCCCTGCAAGAAATACAGATAATCCCAGTTGACAGCAGGGTGTGTTAAAGAAAATATATGACACTTGAATAATCATCTTTCAAAGATAAATAATTACATGCATTATTCTCTAAATCTCTTCAACTTTGAGAGGTCTCATCTCTAGCTGAATACCATCTTTGCAGCATCCATTCTAATCAATGTCTTTGCAAATACAAATGATTATAGCTGGCTGAGTACAAAGAAAAATTCTGTACTGTGGTATTTCTGAACATAACACGATATACCACAATTACATTAAGTACATGTTAATATTATAAAACAAGGGCCTGACACTAATTGACAGAAAAATGCCATCTGTCAATATCTGCAAAAATATCTTTATGATTTATAGCAAAATAACACAAACTTATATCCATTATATTATCTTTTTAAAATATTTATCTTGAGATATAGAAAAAAATATCTCCACTCAAAAGAAATTCACAGTCCCCCTCCAATTAAATAGAGATGATCCCATTACCGTAGAGTAGATGAATTTTCTTTGTGTATGTTAATTGTTGTATAAACTTTCATCTAATACTATAACTGAAGTGGGATGATTATGCTTACATTATAGATAACACCCTGTTGAAGACATGAGAGAGCTTGCTGATAAAAACAGGAAGTGCTGAGGCCAAAGCCTAGGATATTTACTGGCATTATATAATGATATAATAGGCTCGGAAACTTTGAGTAGGATGCCAACACCAGAAAAGACATTTTCAGACAGGGCCAGTAAATATAAAACACAGACTCAATGGAGAACATATTTTGTGGACTTGAGAAATCACATAAAATTCAAACACAAAACAAGTACACTCTTCATAATCTGAATACATATCCTTTGCATATAAACTAATAAATAACTAGAAAATATTTATTTTATTTTTTAATATGAAATTTTGAACAAAACACTGGATTTTGAACCAAATTTCTTTCACAAATCCTATTTGCCTGCCAAGTTGGAATATGTGACATGTGTCAATATGAGACTAAAGGATCCATGAATATATCCTTGTAATATTCAAAACACATTTGTGATAAATACAACAGTTTTTTTAATATACATAATTTAATTATTTTGTCACATAAAATTACTCAGGAATTTCTTAAGAGTCCTTACTGACAGAAACTAGTGAAGTACTAGTACACTGTAAAAAATACAGTGCTAAACTGGTATACCATGCACCTCGACAAAAGATAATCAAACTGTGCATTCTGTGATTTAATTTGAAGTTCATTAGAAACAGTGTAAGAAAATGTTTAAAATGATCAAGATGGACATCAAAGTACAAAACTTGAATAAAATTCTAAAGAGAGGGATCTCCTTGAAATCTGACCTCTGAGTGTATGTAACTGATGATCCTTATTTCTGAGAGCTCCATTATGATAATGTATGGAATGTAAATTAAAACCCTCCATTTCAGAGCTTAATAATAATAAATTAATAAATAATAATCTTTACTGCATATAAACAATTAAGGGTATCCATGCAGGAATTAAACTAGACAAGAATCATTCATAAAATAAATAAATGGAAGGTGTCACATTCATCATAGATTTCATTATTCTTGACTTCTGCTAAATGCAGGAACAAGCAAAATACAGTAGCCTAGTTATATCAATCAATCTCTGTCCACCCAACATCTCATTAAATAAAACATGAAATGAAACAACTTGCAATCTTGCCCAATTATAGAGCAGTGAAGTTAATAGTAACTGTCTACATCTGATGTGATGCAAACTGTTTTTTAATGCTGCAAAGCATTTTAATTTTTTCTGTAACTCATGGGTGATGCAAGGAAAACAATATTTTTATCTTTGGTATGCATGTATGTTTTGGGGTTTAAAATCACATCAGCATAGTACATGTATATGGTACTGCTTTTAAAGGGATGTTTTAGAAGGGATGTTAGAAAAAACACTTCTTTTTTTTGTTGCCACAGTACCATACCATCATCACTGTTGCACTCAAGAATATGAATTGATTATAGATGATATAGTTAAAAAGACCCACTTAGTTATATGATTTAGATGAGGCATTTTAAAATACAGGCTGTTAATTTAAGCATTTTTTTCACCTGATAACTGTTATACAATGGTTAATATTCATGTTACCAATCTTGCATCAACAGTACAAGTTCGACTGATTTTTTACAACACTACCTTAATAGCTCAGCAACTGGCATGAGGTACATCTGGCAGGAAAGGAAACATGAATCTGAAAGAAATCACCACTCATCAATGGGAAACTACTTGGCCTTGAACTGGAAAAAGAATCCAGCATCAAAGCAACAAGATATGGATAGTCTGTGTGTGTCTAATGGCAGATCAACACATATGAAAGTCCAGAGTTATTGGGAGTCGAGTATCAGGGCTGGTCCAGACTGGATTCAAACTGTCAACCTCTGGCTTGCTAGTTTGGCAAGCTAACCAATGAACCACCACATCGATTATAGTTTATCTCTAACAATATTAATTTACCATATTTACCGTATATCTTAGGACACTATAAAAGCTGGAACCCTGTAAATTTAATTTTTGCAAAATATTTTGGGACACTTTAACAGTAAGCTTCTTCTGATGGCTTAGTTTGTTTTTTCTCTCAGTATCACTAGTTAATCATCTCTTTATGACTCCCAAATTAGGCTGAACAAAGCCAGGTGTTGGCTGAACAGATCTACTTATTGCTAAACACACAGATGATACAATGAGAACTACCGTACTTCTAGAAGCTTTACATAACCATTTTAGTCCAAATAGAATTGTGTTTCATCATTTGGTGAGAAATTACGCCTGAAAAATTATCAGTGCATTGCTTCTGTAGTTTATGAAGGATTGGTTGATTAACAACTACAAAGACATTGCCTGTCGTGGCCAACAGATGGATGCCTGTCACAAATGTTGGAAATTAAACATATTTTAATTCACACAGTGACCAATAACTTAAAATCATCACTTCTGAGTAACCATTTATCAAGCACACTAGCTTCATGTTACACTGATGTCTGCATATAAGAAAGCAAGACCCATACTTTTCAAATTTTTACTTGCTTCCCTATGTCCTTGGATTTACTGGTACAAAAGCAAATATGAAAAGCAAACCAAGGAGTTAAGACTAGAAATGTTTACGACATTCTCATCACAGACAGTAAAATTACTTATGTATTAGACGTAGCATTAGGTGACAGTGGGAGTATAAGGAATTTCTCATAATCAAGTGTTGTATGACACAGTTTTGAGAGAATTTTTTTAGTTTCAAAGTATTTTAACAACTATTTTTTCTGTCTCAATATACATGGTATATGTGGTAAATGTTTTTCTTACCTTTGGTAGCTTTTGAAGCACTCGAGCTTTACCACAGGCTAGTGACTGAAGAGTTCGTCTAAGTTCATTTATTTCTGTAAGGGAATGGAAAAAATGTGTACAATTGCTTCTAATGTTATCTTTAAATCTGAAATAAAATCTTAATGAAATGTAAAAATAATTTTTCAACATAATCTCCACATAGCTTATATTGTTATAAATGATACATGAAAATATTTTCTTGAATAAATACAGTTCAAACTTAATTTTGTTTTTTTATATTTATGTTAAAATATTCCAACTGAAAATTAGTCAATCTTTCCAGAACTTTTCCCTCATTCCATTCATTTGCATAACATGTGTTACTATATCAGAACCATAATTTTACCTTTTTCCTTAGCTTAAGACATCTTAATTATACAAATTGCTTTCAAATACATTTGATCATGATCAGTCTGGATACAAAGTGGATGCTAATATTTGGGTGAAACTACCTCTCCAGCCTGTATAGGGTTAAATTTGTAAAGACAGGGAGAAATGGGTGTAACAAGTTCAAAACAGTCCTATAAACTAATGATTTTGCAAGTCATGCACAATTCTTAAATAACTGATAAAATATACTAAAAGTTTATAAATATAACTTATATTTTTTTGCATCAGTATAGTTATTGTATACCATAAAATGGCAACATCAAACAAAGGTTACAGTCAGAATTCTGCAACAGCTTCCATTGCACAAATCCATTTTTCATATTCTATATTATGCAACACTGGATAAAATAATTCATTTTATTAATAATGGAAAACTGATATGTCCACTACACTATAATTCACTTCAGAATGGGAAACACAAATTCAATTTTTTATTTGTGTACATTTCAGGCTGGAATTCCATAGATTGCAATGCAATTTCTGGTATTTATGATCATCAAATTAACACAAACATTTTACGACAAAACATAAAGACCTCTTTTTCCAACCACCTTTGTTTTTTAAGGGAAAACTGACATGAAAATCAGTACTTTACAAACCTGAGTTGAGGAAATTGGTAATGTCATTAAATCAATACCAAGTGAACTTTGCTTTCTGGACCTGTTTCAGTGAAATGACGGACTCCAACATTTTGCCCAAATCACTCCAGAACTTGCAATTTGCAAGTATTAAAATTCTCCAACACATGGGCATTGTTGATAAGCCGACAAGAGAGCAGACAGCTCCGAATATTCATTGCGACAGATATTCCTTCCTTAATTGGAACAATATTTTATTGACTTTTATAGCTGTTTAGATAGTTGACATTCATAATGGTTGATATACCATTGAGTAAAATTCAACACACGGCCCAAGAGTTGTCTGCCAAGGTATGCTTTGAGTCATGTGGC
This sequence comes from Sinohyriopsis cumingii, assembly GCA_028554795.2. Classification (NCBI taxonomy): domain Eukaryota; kingdom Metazoa; phylum Mollusca; class Bivalvia; order Unionida; family Unionidae; genus Sinohyriopsis; species Sinohyriopsis cumingii. The sequence goes on from CM068828.1 coordinate 71,083,735, forward strand.
TAAGTCTGAATTGCTCAATGATTTTTCTTTTTACTTTTTTACTTCTAATGAACTAAACTATTTTTTTAGGACATTCTATTGCATGCTTTATATTATTGTGCAAATGTTATTAAAAATAGCAACTTTTCTACAAAACATGAATAAAATTCAAAAGGTAATTTTTGTTTATTATTATTAATTTTTAATCTACTATAAATGAACAGCTGCAAAATAAAGTGACAAACAAAATTTTAAGGGTGATGGGGGTTAGGAGGTAAGAAACCAAAGGTCTGTGTTAAAAATTCTCCAAAATACTCATTTTGTGATGAAAAATTCCCCGTTCTAGAGATAGGGCCTCAGACTGTATGGTTCGAATCATCGTTGCTGATGCATATTATACATATTATTATTATTAAACTGAAACCAAACTCCGCTTTATTTATCAGAAGAATAAAGCTGATGGAAGACTCACACAAAAGGTTAATTCACATTTCTAAGTTACTGGGTTATAAAAATGACAAAAGGTATGAATTCCACTTTATAACCTGTGGTCTGCAAGGAAAGCCATTATATATAAATGCTCATGACAATATTTTTTAATCATTAAATTTTTCATATATTCACATGTTGTATTTTCATTATATAGATCTTTACCAATTATTAGCAGACTTGAATGTAATATTTCTGTGACATAAAATTTCTGGAAAAATTAATAATGGACTTAATGTGTAATATTGTACATTCAACATATCCATGCACATGAAATAATTTAATAAATTTTTTTGCTGTCAAATAATTTGTATCATTTTTTTAGAGGAGTCTTAAACCTGTTTTATCCATAGGATTGCTCTAATGTTACGTGTTTAGGCTCTAATAAACAGTAACTAAGAAAGAGTGAACACAACAAGCTTTGAAAAATTTAACAAATAATTTATTTCCCTGCAAAAACACTGTTAAAATGAAGAAACAAGAACTTTACAGTTTTAAGAAATCAAATCCAGAAATATTCCAAGAATAATCCACGAATTAAATTTTTGAAGTCCTGGTAATGAAATGTTCCAACGAATTCAAGTTTGAGTCCCGACAAAAAAATCCAAAATGGAAGGCAATGACGTATACTCTAGTCAGTATAGCGCAGATGTGTTTACAGTATAGCGCTTATGTGTTTACAGTATGGTGCTGGCGTGTTTACAGTTCTTTGTGAACCACAGAAAATATTATTCTGGTGTTTGAATTCCAAATTTTTTTTTAAAGAAATGTCTTTGTTCAAGAATTCTGTATGATCACTTAAATGTTTCCAGGAAAAAGAATTAATCTTTTAGAATCCAAATTAACTGGAATAAAAATTAAAATACAACTACAAACAGGTCACAACGAAACACTATTCAGTGTCCAAGGTAAAAGCCCAAACTAACTAAATTCTCTATAGACACTGGTATAAAACCTGAATACTGTGCAAAACAGATGCCCTGATGATGGTCAGGTGATCACATTCCAGAACAGTTTAGAAGTTATTTACATGTCTAACGTCATGTATTCCAGTACAGTCTTGATTTCACTATTATCATTCACACATTAAGAATGAACTAAAAAAAAGTTGTTTATCTGATTCTCAATCAAAGCCAGGAACTAGGTCAGCAAAAAGGTACAAAGTTCTATTTTTAGGTGTTCTCAACCGAACAGTCAGATAAAACTAATTTCTGGAAAATATCTAATTCCTAGTAAACAAAATTACATTACTTTCACATATAATGAAATTAAAAATAAAAAGATTTTAAAACTTACAAACAATTAAATTAAATCAACTATACATAACACTCCCCCTCCCCATAAAGAAAAAGAAAGATATATCTGATAAAGCTTTCTTTTTACCATAGATTAATTATACATGAGGTTAAAAAGAAGTCTTATAAATTATACAAAGTGTACATGAAATAACACAGTTCTATACATGGGGAAAGTACATCTGCTATTTAATTATCTTTGCCCTTGATGTGCCTGACGTCAATATCATATTCCTGTAACAACAAACTCCATCTTAGTAATCTTTGATTTTTATTTTTCATCTTGCCGATGAAAGTAAGGGGGTTGAGGTCACTAAACACTATAATCAAAGAAGGAGCTGAACTAAGGTAAACTTCAAAATGTTGTAATGCCAATATCAAAGCCAAATATTCCTTCTCGACTGTTAAATAATTTCTTTAGTACTTATTTAATTTCATAGAAAAATAGCACACTGGATGATCGATACCATTTTCAACTTCTTGAATCAAAACTACTCCAACCCCAACATCACTTGCATCAACATACAGCTTAAATGATTTGCTGAAATTTGGAGCTGTAAGAACTGGTGCACTTTTAAGTATGGCTTTCAACTTGTCAAAAGCCTCCTAACATTTTTCAGTCCAAAGGAACTTGTTTTTCTTACTCAATAAATTTGTCAGGGGGCTCAGCAATTATAGAAATATTGGAACAAAATTTCCAGCCATACCTAAAAATTGCATTAGTTGCTTTTTATTAACAGGCATGGGAAATTCAGAGATAGCCTTGACCTTTGCATCTATAGGTTTAACTTGTCCATGTTCCATGATATGTCCTAGAAAAGTTACACCAGCACTGCAGAACTCACTTTTGGATAAATTAATTGTCAAACTTGCATCTGTGAGTCTGTGAAAGAATTTCTGAATTGTTGCTAAATGTTCTTTCCAGGTGTCATTGTAGACATGATTTTAAAACTTACAAACAATTAAGTTAAATCAAATATACCTAACAACTGTAAAGACCTTATCCATGATATGGCAATAACATCTGTTTAAAATGAGAGATCCTCACTGTCTTTACCATAAAAAGTTTTCAGGTATACAATTTCATTCCTAAATCCCAAAACGTTATGCATTTAGTGATTCTTTAGAAGTCATTACCTATGCCGGTGTGATTCTTAACCTCATCAAAGGTAAACTCCTCCCCTTCACTGAAGAGTAACAGGCACAGTGTCTGGAAGAGAGATACTTGGAGCTCCTTGTTACCCTATAAAACAAAACAAAAAACTCTTCACACTAGAGTTCCACAAAACACTTCATACAAAGTTCCACAAAACACTTCATACAAGAGTTTCACAAAACACTTCATACAAAGTTCCACAAAACACTTCATACAAAGTTCCACAAAACACTTCATACAAAGTTCCACAAAACACTTCATACAAAGTTCCACAAAACACTTCATACAAGAGTTCCACAAAACACTTCATACAAAGTTCCACAAAACACTTCATACAAAGTTCCACAAAACACTTCATACAAGAGTTCCACAAAACACTTCATACAAAGTTCCACAAAACACTTCGTACAAAGTTCCACAAAACACTTCATACAAAGTTCCACAAAACACTTCATACAAGAGTTCCACAAAACACTTCATACAAAGTTCCACAAAACACTTCATACAAGAGTTCCACAAAACACTTCATACAAAGTTCCACAAAACACTTCATACAAAGTTCCACAAAACTCTTCATACAAAGTTCCACAAAACACTTCATACAAGAGTTCCACAAAACACTTCATACAAGAGTTCCACAAAACACTTCATACAAAGTTCCACAAAACACTTCATACAAGAGTTCCACAAAACTCTTTAAGCAAGAGTTTTACAGAATGCAGCATCCAGTAAATTGTGTTATCTTCAAACTTAACTCAATACTTTAAGGATCTTTGCATTTGTAAAATCAATGCCTAATACACTGCCTTAAATTATTTCATTATGATTTGGTCAATATAACATCACTTGCCAATTAGGTGTACTGTAGTGCAATGAACCCTGCATGACTGAATGTAAAACTGATGTGGTTGCAACATGTACCTTTAATTAAATAATTAAAGATAAATATGCTCATACAATTTTAATAATTTAAATTACAGTCATGTGGAAGAAAATGACAAAATCAATGAAAAGTATAAAAGGCATTCAGAAATCTTTACTAATTTGTGACCTGCCATAAACTGACTGTGCAAACTTTCTGTTGATCTCAATAAATGTGTCACACTTCAAATCTTCACTCACCAAGATACAGTTTGCTTGATCAATGCTTAAAACCTTTATGAATTTTGTTAATACTAAGGAAATTTAGTGACCTAGTACTTTCCCCATATTTTTCTGTAGGAATGGCCCATAACTAGGGATAAATATTCAACACAGAATAGCAAGAAAACATACACGAACCTATTTTACGTGATTTTGGGTTGCATGAACATATAGCAATGAAAATAAAAATTTTTCATGAAGATAAATATACCATTTCACAAGTGATCACTTTTCACAAAGAATCTTATAATACATGTACCCTGCTGTATCTGATCTGGAAATATTACTGTGAAAATGTTTCATAAAAAAAATCTTTATGCTGAGAATATTGCTGCTGCCACAGGTGAATTTTGTTAATGCTGATGAGACAATTCAATTAACCTTATTCATAATGGCAATTCAATTAACCTTATTCATAATGACAATTCAATTAACCTTATTCATAATAACAATTCAATTAACCTTATTCATAATGACAATTCAATTAATCTTAATTATAAAGACAATTAAATTAATCTGAAGTAAACTGTGAACTACTATAAACTTGAAGACACTTTCAAGTTGGCAAAATCTTTATGTGCATGAATTAAGTTATTGTCCATGTTGGGCATAACGGAATAATTGCTCTTATTTAGAAAAATTTAAAAAATAACATGAGTCCTTCAAGGGGATTGAACCTCTACCAGCCAAAAAGAATTTCCAAAAATTCAAGACCATTTTTTCCATATAACTGCTGAATGTTGAAACCATTTATGATATTCTTCAGTGCTAAAAAGATTTTCAAATAAACTGCTGGTGAACAAATAAAAGCCTCCATTTCCATTGGTAAAAACTGTTATGAGCAACCTCTGCAAAGAGCGACCACCTGTCATTTCCAACCACAACTGTAATACATGGATCGATTTTATTATATAAACACAAATTTGCCAGTCTAGCATCCAAATTAACATAGTGGACGCATATATTGTTTGTCTTTAGAATTAATCTGTATTGCCTGGGGCTGAGTAAGGTCTATGTCTATTAAACCAGCAAGCAAGAAACATTCGAGGGATTCGACTGATAGAGTCAAAGGCTTGTGATGTTTGTTGGGGTTTTTTCCCTCCCAGATATTAGTGATTAAGTCACATTCACCAAGCTATCTATTCAAGTTGGTGTGACTGGGTTGCACACTTTGTTTACAGAGTTAATCCCTGTATGTCTTCTTTGAATTAAGCCACTGACTTTTGTCTCTGAGTAAATGATTATGTTTCTGGATGAGATAACACTTTCTTTTTATTTCATTAATTGTAAAATATGCAATGCACATGTATAGATTTATCATATTTTCCCAAAGCCCAGTCAAAACCATCTTTACAGTCGATATTACAACTGAGCACTAATGTGGACACCTAGCACCTTAATAACAACGAAAGAACTGCCAACTAAAATGAGACAAATTTTAAAGCTGAAGAAAATAATTACTGTAACTAAAAGAAGTGAAAAAGAGCAGACCACTAGTAAAATAGCAGTTTAAGCATCAGTAAAACAAACTTAAGGTGTTTTAAAGGAAAAGAAGTAAATCAGAAATGATTTCTTATGCTAATACATGTACATGTGATCTTCAAATGTAAATATGATTTCATGTTTAATGATAGAAGTATATCTTTATTGCTATATAATTTTGTTTTCAGATGAATGCATATAATATTTTATCAATAACTATTAATACAAAATAGAATATATGTACAATGAATGTGGTTATGTTTCTTTAAATTGTTCTGAAACTGGATCCTGGAAACTGGTCCTTTTGTACAAACCTGTTATGAGAGACCACCTGTCATGAGATACCTTTCTTTTGGCAGAAGGGGTGGACTCTCATAACAGGTTTTACTGTAAAAGATAAATTAATTCCAATCAAGGATAAATTACTTTTGTCCTACAAAGAAGCATAATGGAATCTTTTCTCATATTTCTAAATGAAAAATGAGGGCTGAAGTAAAAACAGCATATTGTGAATACTGATGTAACTTTCAAACAGCAAAACGTGAATTGAAAATTTTAAATATTATGTTTACACTGAAATATAAAGTGTAAACTTTAGATGACATTTTAATACATTTTTGCTTGCAATGAACATTGGCATGAAACATTAATGGTGCTGGCAATAAAGTGCATCTGACGTGTACTGCAGATAGTTAGCACAATGATACCAATGTGAAAATGTAAAATAAATAAAGTCCAATCCTATAAATAAGTTTAATCTAGACAGACAAAAAATAATGATATAGTCTCCAATCTAACTCTGATCTAAAACTGATTTACCCTTCTGAAATAATAATAATTTTAAAAATTCATCCTTACAACAACAGCCTTTTCAACTCAAAATAGCACTCAGGCCTTACATGTATCCAGGTCAAACTGAGTGAAATGGTCTGTTTGTGGGGCACTTTAACTTCAATTAATGCTCAGTTTAGTACATACATGTGTTGCAATTAGTGTGCATCTTGATTATTGTGGTATATGACCACTAAAACAAAAATAAGAAAACATAAGCTTATCTGCCATGGTTTTGTTTATTTTTTTCCAACATTTATCACCACAACACTCAACTGAGATTAATAGAATTCGTTATATTCACCACAAAAACCCAAAGCTAATCAACAATTACATAGTACACTGCTACTAAATTGTGTTATAGTATCCAATAATTACTGTAAACATCAATCATAATTCAGAAAATAAATTCAGACTAAAGTATCTTGACAATGTAATGTTGGCCAATTCTGAAATGAAAGTTTTTATCATTTTTTAGCTTTACATTTTAATTTTCAATCTTTATAAAAAATAAAAATGTAAACTTTTAAAACATCACTACATAGCCAGCTTTGTGCTGATATACAATTACACACACACACACACACAGAGCAAAAAAGACAAAACAAACTAAAATAAAATAATGGATATTAAAGTAGAGCCAATAAAATGATTTGACAAAAACCAGAGTAATGTTCTTTTGTAAAAAAATAAAAATCAATGTTCTCAAAGTCTGCTTTAAAATGTATCCTTGTCCACCTCTAGAATCTGGATTTTTCTGAGTGAAAGTCATAAGCTCTGAAGTAACTTGGAATGACTTTGCTGAGCTATTACAATGAAGACCTCACACAAAAAACATGAAGCATCAGTCCACTCATTAAACTTGTATGCTGAGCTATTACAATGAAGACCTCACACAAAAAAACATGAAGCATGCAGTCCACTCATTAAACTTATATGCTGAGCTATTACAATGAAGACCTCACACAAAAAACGTGAAGCATGCAGTCCACTCATTAAACTTGTATGCTGAGCTATTACAATGAAGACCTCACACAAAAAAACATGAAGCATGCAGTCCACTCATTAAACTTGTATGCTGAGCTATTACAATGAAGACCTCACACAAAAAAACATGAAGCATGCAGTCCACTCATTAAACATGTATGCTGAGTTATTACAATGAAGACCTCACACAAAAAAACATGAAGCATGCAGTCCACTCATTAAACTTGTATGCTGAGCTATTACAATGAAGACCTCACACAAAAAAACATGAAGCATGCAGTCCACTCATTAAACTTGTATGCTGAGCTATTACAATGAAGACCTCACACAAAAAAACATGAAGCATGCAGTCCACTCATTAAACTTGTATGCTGAGCTATTACAATGAAGACCACACACAAAAAAAACATGAAGCATGCAGTCCACTCATTAAACTTGTATGCTGAGCTATTACAATGAAGACCTCACACAAAAAACGTGAAGCATGCAGTCCACTCATTAAACTTGTATGCTGAGCTATTACAATGAAGACCTCACACAAAAAAACATGAAGCATGCAGTCCACTCATTAAACTTGTATGCTGAGCTATTACAATGAAGACCTCACACAAAAAAACATGAAGCGTGCAGTCCACTCATTAAACTTATATGCTCATACACATGTACAACACAGTTAACATGCAGAGGACAAACTATCACAACATAAAATTTACATCATTAATATGGAAAATGTATCTCTGAATAATCATAGATTTATATTTATTCCTTCTTCCAAAACCACTTGTCACAAAATCCTACATCTGAGGTGGACACTCTAACCACTAGGTCACCAGAGCAGTTACCGATTTTATGATTTAGCACTCAATATAATGGACCCATAAGAAAAATGTTACTGTATCATGAAAAATGTACTACTTTTGCTTGACAGTTTAGTTCTAAGTTGGATCCACACACTAAACTACAAGACTGAACAATAAGAGTTCATGGAGAAATCACCCAAGAAATGTGAAATGAAAGCAAAGTTTAACAGGGAAAGGGACATAAAAATGGACAAATAGACAGGTAGGTAAATGAGGATAAACACTAAATATCTGTCTCACATTTACTGTGGGTCAATCAAAAATGGTTTGTGTCCCCTGAAAGCAACCAAAAAGTTGCTTTTAAAATTCACTTCTGAACATAAACTTTAATCTCATACTTTCACTATCAACTGTAATAAAAACTGAAGAAAAAAACCTGTTAAAAACAAATAAAATTGGATAGAAGATGCAAGTCAATACACAAAATAAAATTTTTAAGAATTTAAACACTAAACTTGGGTTTTAAACAGTTATTATACAAAGCCAAGAAAACATGTTTTTAAACATACAGAAGTGCAATTCATATGCATGGTTCCTTCTCACAAGCAATAAATAAAATTCAACACAAAAACTAAATAAATGTGAAGATTAACCTGCTGTCTACATATTAAATACCTTGAACACAAACTTAATCTGCTGTGTACATATAAGAAACATTAAACACAAACTTTAACCTGCTTACTACATTAAGAAAGCCATGAAACCAAATTTTCACCTTAATTAAATTGCAAACAAAGATTTTGTATGGTTGAATGAGGCCAAGCACAGGCTATATTAAGGACACAGAAGAGAAACTGAAATTCTTATTCCTCATTGCAAGCCATTAAAAAAACACCCATAAATACAAACTTTAGCCTGCTGTCAACACAGAGCAATTCCTAAACATGAGCTTTAGTCTCAAACTTTTCCCCATAAAATGCAACTATAAAATAATAAAAAAATAAAGGGAAAAATGTATTAAATAAAGTCAGACATAAGGTTAGGTTTGGTTTTATAGGGATTAACACCATTTTCGTGATATGCTGTAAAGGGTGGCCAGAATATTGGGGTGGGTGGGTGTGGAACCAGAACCTGGAAAGATTTGTTTGTGTTTGGATTGTTTGGATTTAACACCACTTTTCAGTACATGACAGGCTATACATGGCAGCCAGCATAACTGGCTTTCTCACATACCTATGTTGACCAAATGAAGACTTGAACCCATATGGTTGGAGGTGACTTGTCAGTTATTTGTAAAGGTAAGCACCTTCAACCACTCTGCCACCCAGGGCCCAAACCCAGGAAGAACAAGCAACTTGCTAGTGGCAAGTTTTCTGACATACCTATGTTAGTCATGTTGAGAATCAAACCCACAAGTGAGATGTCTGTAATCTGTAAAGGTGAGCACCTTAGACCACCAGTGATCCTGGGTCTCTAACACAGCAGTGAAACTTAAATGCACAGTTCATTCATATGAGCAATAACCAAAACCCTAAAACACAAATTTAAACCTGCCATCTATGCACCTACTGACACTAATGCTGACACTAATGATGTCGGAGTCATAGGACACGCTTCTAGTACTTTGTACAAGCAAGCTAATGATATTAGGATTTATCAATTTACTATAAATCTCTCACAATACCTGTTACATGAATGCTTATAGCCAATAAAATGTATCGTTTTGTAAGCCTTCAACTGCAAAACATTTAATTTTTTCATCTAATTTTAGAATTTCATATGAAATGAACCAAAATACAAGATTCAATTTATGAAATATTGATATTTACTATTTCGTTCCCTGAACCATTTAAAATGAAGTGGCACAATATTCTACCTCCTGCCATTATGCCAAGTTCTTGTATAAAAAAAAACCCAAGATGTAATATCTATAATAAGAAATGGAAGTATGAAATGTCATATCAATAACATGTAATAAATAGGAGTCAGTACACAGCCTGCTCAAATCACACTAATATTTAATATAAAATGTGAAATGATGTACAAAATGTAATATCAGTGAGACATATTAAATATGAGTTAGTACACAGTCTGAGCACACCACATCAGTGATATTTAATCTAAAATAAGAAATGGATGAATGACATGCAATAAGTACGATTTATTCCACACCACACTAATACTTAATCCAGATTAACATACCCCTGAGAATACTGCTTTCAAAACACAATGACCTAATGTGGGTTGCCACTGGAGTTTCCTTCCACTATGCTTATATAGATAAAACTTCTGGAATATATCTTGCAGCTTCACCATCTGAAAATAATGATGAAACTAATATAACACCATCTGAAAATAATGATGAAACTAATATAACACCATCTGAAAATAATGATGAAACTAATATAACACCATCTGAAAATAATGATGAAACTAATATAACACCATCTGAAAATAATGATGAAACTAATATAACACCATCTGAAAATAATGATGAAACTAATATAACACCATCTGAATATAATGATGAAACTAATATAACACCATCTGAAAATAATGATGAAACTAATATAACACCATCTGAAAATAATGATGAAACTAATATAACACCATCTGAAAATAATGATGAAACTAATATAACACCATCTGAAAATAATGATGAAACTAATATAACACCATCTAAAAATAATGATGAAAATATAATAACAGTATCAAGGATTAGGCTTTCCCATCAGAAATTTTGGAAAAAAAAATTTTTGCTTGGAAAATTCATACAAAGTTCGGTTCAAGTTTTTTTGAAGAATAAAAATGAACAACCAAAGGCTGACAGAGGAGCAAAATGTGAAAAGATATGTCAGCCAGGAATTTTGAGGGTCCATCCTGTAGCATCCATCAATGATGTTATTCAAGAAGAGCAGCTGTATTGCCCATTTAAAGAGACAGTTATATACCAAATGTAGCTAAAGTCAGGGGCAATTATTGTGCTGAAAAGAAATGCGTGCAAGTCAGACTATCTGGGACCATAACTCACTAAAAGATAATGCAGTGTTGTATCAAGGTATGCCTCGGTGTGGACCATAACCGTTTAAAAGTGGAGTGACTAATGGTTAGCACAGCAAGAAATGGTAAACATCATTCCAAGCTGTTAATAAAATGGTTGCATTTGCAACTAAAAGCTCTAACCTGGCGAGTGAAGATTTTACCAACTGGTCACTCACTGGTAACCTTAAGAATAAAATGAAGCAACTGGAAAATTACATAAACACTTTCCATGTACACAAAACAATTGGTACATGCAAATTAATTCACAGCCAAATCCCTTTTCGACTGTAAGACTGCCGCTCTCTACATTAAGTTGTTGCCAAGATTTTGTTTAAAGGGAGAGGCTCACTAATTTTCAACAAAATAAGTGGGGAGTAGTCAAAAAAGGAGGGGGAGGAGTGAACAACCAAAGTTCAGTATTGTTTCTGCTTCATTTTGTTAGAGCTCTATTGCATTCAAAATCTTTAAAAGATGTTGCAATTACCTGTCTTAGTGTTAATCTGTTGATTGTTTATGAGCTTAATCTGTAGGAGTATGAATATTGTTCTGTGCTGATTGTCCTGAAGGTGGAGGACCTTTCAGAGTCTGATTTCTGTTGGGGTGTATACATAGCTGTCTGAACCAGCCTGAACAGTGGGAAACTATTCTTTATGGTTTTTATGTACAATGTTCATTAAAACAAAGTTGTTTCATCATTTGTTCATGTCTATGTGGATCCATCTTTTGTTCATATCTATAATGACATAACTTAGTTCATGTCTATATCAATCAATCTTTTATTATGTCTATATGGATCCGACTTTGTTAATTTCTTTAAAGACCAATCTTTTGTTCATGCCTATTTGGATCAATGTTTTCTATACTGAATATGATAAAAGTCAGACTTTTGATGGTAATGGAGCACTGTATTTGCTTACTTCAGCTGGAAGGTGGACCTCCATTGGTGGATAAGGGGGCCAGTACCCCATGGTCAGAATATTGACTGTCAGCTCAATCCCTCCAGGGGCTTCAATATTCTGCATGTGCTGCAAAACATAAAGCAGAAATTATACTTGGCATTGTGTAGTCTGGATTGTGCTGATGAGTCATTAAACACACATGCAACCACTATAATCAAAACCTACAGTTGTTAATGAGCAGAAGCACTGTACCTCAAAATCTGTGAATAGTGTGAGTAAAGAATTTAAAGCAACATGGATTAAACTCTGGAAAGCCAGGCATATCAATTTTGTTCCAAAGAGTGACACACCTTTATTTCATCATGCATCCATACTATAAACTGGCAATAAGTGTATTTAAATAAAAGAACAAAGTGAATCTTAAATACTACCCACGTTTTAAATAAGGGTGATAATAATCATAATAAATTGTCATTGTTGAGAGAAACTGAATTAACCATTTCCATCAGCTATGCATACTTGGTTTACCTCATCCGCAAACATAAAAGTATAAAATACAAATACATTTATAACTGACAAAAATTCTAAAGCCTAATGATTCTGTCACATGGAAAATACATTTTGCAACAAATAATAAAACTACAGCACATTTCACTGTTATTATCTTCATGATTATTGTAGTTCTGATTTCATCTCAAATGGAAAGACTAATAAACCATGGAAAGGAAGAACCACCTCTTAATCTTTTACAGAGTTCAGAGGAAAATCAAACAATCAGCACAGCCATTACCTGTTTGAAAGCTAGCATGAAATCCTTGGACAATTCCATGTCTTTGAACATTCCCTCTAATTTCTGGGTAAAACCACCTCCACATTCTGTAAAACAAAACAAAAAAAACATCAGAATTGACAGAGTATTGTGCATAGTACATTATACTCCTGTCCTGTGATGAATACTCCTTATGAAGGCACCTCAAATTTTAATTTTAAACCTTTAGTCTGTTCAAGAAAGTTAGTTGACAATATAGGTTACTGCATTTGTATGGGAAAATATAACGAGTCTTTCGGATGTAAAGACTGCACAACCATGGGAGTGCAGTATATCCATCCAACAAAACGAGTTCATATTTTCCCATACAAATGCAGTAACCTTTTTATTATATGCTCATTTTTTTATTCTACCTAATGCTTAATTAACTTAACAAAATACACTACAAGAAACAAAGTAACTAAATGTATGCCATATTCCAAACTAAATACACACGCGCAGATTACACAACAACAAATTATTACTGCACACATAACTCCAACCAGATAAATTTGAACTTAGTTGCTCACTCGACATACTAACACACAAAAAAAAAGGCATATCTAGTTAAAATTGAAATTTTGAGTCATATTGTGAATGAATGCACATTGCAACAACTTTTCCATTTGATCTGGAATGATTAGATTTTTGTATTTTTTCCGATTCTACGAAATTTCATGATTATGGACTGGATTTATATGTGACAATTTCCACATGAAATATATCAGATTGAAGAAGCAAGGGAGAAGTGTGTTGACATCTGCAAATGTGTTTCTGTTTCTGTCATTGAATGTTTGAGATCATAATGTGGGAAAAATATGAAGTCTTTTAATTGCAGTTATCAAAAAAGATGCTATGGAATTTAATGCTTATTTCGAGTGCAGTAAGGAGGATGTAATTCCACTTATATTTAAAATTACATTACAATTTTGAAATGTGTAATCAAGATTGAGAACCTATGACATGGCTCATGTAATTTGAATTTGCAGAACTAAGAAAGTACATTTTGAGGAAATTCAGGATGTAAAACTGTAAGTATATTTTTTGGCCATTCTTATCACCAGCTAAAGAAGACAGTATATGCCTTGTCACTTGTATGTTATTTGTAAGGATCCTTTCTTGCATCTGTTGTATAGCTAGCCTAAATCCAAAACATTGTATCAAAAAAGTTAATGTGGAATGTGCCAAAGCAGCTGGTAAGCTGCAGTCCACAAAACATCTGCTTTACTTCATTCAGAAACAAATTTTATGCTTGGTGACCTTGACGTTTGACCTATTGATCTTAAAACTGATAGGTGCATTTCTTTTCTCATGTGCAAACCATCCACAAAGTTTGGACATAATATGTGGCAAAGCACTTGTTATTTTGTTGAAACAGTGTTTCTCCTTGGTGTCCATGTCCTTGACCTCTGACCATTTAACCCCGAAATTCAAAGATGTCTTCCTTATATCAAATGTGACCAATCCACAAAGCTTGGTTAAGGCATGTGATAAAAGAATTAAGTAGTTTTAAGAAAATCTTTATCCTTTTTCTCCGTCCTGTAGGCATTTTACTTGTCTACAGTGCAAACCATTCACAAAATTTGTCTTAAGATAAAAAACTCAGGATTTCATACAGAAGCCATTTTTCTTCTAAGATTCACTGTGACCTTGACCTTTGGACCCCAAAATCAATATGTGGATTTCTTGTATCAGATGCAACCTTTTACAAAAGTTGGTAAAGGTATCTGCTATACAAGACAACTTTCCTTCTTTCAGTCCCCATGATGGGGCCCCGAGTGGGCCCCATTATGGATCACTACCATCTCACCTCTGTCCGCACGGGTTCGAGTCTAGGATTTGGCAAATGTGGGTATGTGAGAAAGCTTGCCAGTTGCTTCCTGTGGGTCGGTGGTTCTTCCCGGGGTTTTCCTGGTTATTCCTCTACCATTAATACTGGCCTCCATATCGTGTGCTGAAAAATCCCCATGACTCTGACCTTTGAAATTCTGAGCCAGAAACTGACAGGTTTCATTTTTGCTCATAATGCAAGGTACTTGCTGAATATAGTATGGATAGCTGTTGTAGAATTTGAGTTATTGTGTGGGGGAAAAATAGGAACCACACAAAGATGATTGTTGGATGTGTGTGTGTGTGTTGCATAAACTGGCAATAAAAAAACTGGGTAAAGTGAAAAATGGTACAGTCAGGGCTGCAAATACCAAAAGACCATGACAAATTTGAATGGAAAGAGTTACACTGTGAAATCATTTTTTATCTTGCTTCTGAAAAATAGCCTATCATGTGCTGAAAAATGGCGTTAAACCCCACAACAACAACAGCTTCTGAAAACTGATGTTCACTATTATTAAGTTTGTAGATGGATCTCTAATGAAGGGCACCCAATTGTTTAGGGCAAAAAGACCACTGTTCATTTGGTTGTTAAATTCAGAATTTACAAGCAATAATGACATTCACTAGAACTGCTACCAACAAATAAAAAGAAATTCCTTTTTAAATTTTTGCTTTCCGATTCTTGTCTAACTAATAATGACGGCAGCAATCATTTGACTGACCTTGCTTCAACTTTGACAGCATGGACTTCTCTGCATCCACTGAGGCGCTCTTCCCCACCAGCAACCGTTTGGCCAGATCCTTCTTGTAGAAGGCTTCAAATACATCTTTACCTGCAAGAGTCAAATACTGGTAACAACTAATACTGTGAAGATAAAAAGTTTATGATGCAAAACTCTGATAATGGGAATCTGTGGAATCAGCACAGAACCATAGCTATTATGCAAAGGATAATTTATTGATGATTACCTTATGCAGCCTCAGTAATTACACATAACCACTAAATAACTCATTTTGGCAGGCAGTAAAGAATGTATATGTATGTTAACAAATTAATGGCATATCAAAAACTGATTGATAAATCAACTAACAAAGGTTCACTCAATAACACTGAGTAATAAACAAGACCATAGTTTCAATGTGTTATTTGCTGACTGTCTATTTACTTGTCTTCTTCAGGGATAGAGCTGGCTTTAAAAAAATTGTCACCCATAAAATCTCCAACCTCAATGTTTTGTCGCTAACTTGTAAAAGATGCCGCCATTTTCATAATACAGTAATATTCATTTATCTCAACATTCTCAGGACCAAGATAATGTGTGTCGATATAAGCAGATGTTTAGATAAGTAAGGGGAGGGGGCTGAAAATAAATTGAATTTTTTTTGCATACAAGTGAAATTTTTAAGACTCAGAAATGACCCGTCATCATTGACTGGGATTTAGGCAGAGAAAACAAAATGAAAATTTTTATTACATGAAGACAACTAGTCTGAAATACAGTTGTATATTGACAACTTACATTTGTGTAGTACATATAAATAACATACATGCATATGACAAAGCCATGAATTTGAATATTCGATATGTTTGAAAATTCATGTATCACTATCAGTCAAATCCCGTTAAAAAACACAACCAAAACGTATATATAAAAAGTGGTGGTCCTTGTTTGATCTATGTCCCATTGTTAACAAACATGTTTCCTGAAACAATTCACTCTGATATTTATTATCCTAGCAGCACATGGCTATATAGCTGTTTATATGCTACATGTATATGTACTTAAAATTGGCCAAGATTTTGATCAGCCAGAGACAACTACCATGATGCTGAGGCTACCAAGGGGATGAGGCTATTCATAGAGAAATGAAAACATATGAACAAATTAAATAGTTTAAAATTCTTGCAAGATGTCCCACCTTCATTTAACTCTAATGCCAGATATCTATTGTTTCAAAATATTGGAACTTTAATTTGGGTTTTAAACCACCATTGTTAGTGATCGTAAGCATGAACTTTTTTGTTGCAAACAGGAAACTTTCACAGCACAATAAATATGTTCCAATCACTATGAAAAAAGAAACTATACTTTTAAGTTTGTTGCAGACTTTCTTTGATCAATGGTCTTCGTCTTGCTTTGATGAAGGTTCATGTGTTATAGATGGCGCCGCTAAAGGCGCTCTTTAAATGACCAAATGAATGTCTGTTTGTTATTGCTGTGACAACATAAAATAACTGTAAAACACTGATGGAGACAGAGTATTTTTTTTTGTTTGCTTAGTATATATACAGAATGATTGATGCTTCAAAGGTAATCAGTTTTCTTTGAACTTTCAGCAAAACTATTTTTTCTGCTGCATTTTCCAAAAAGGAAAAAAAAAATCATCATTTGGTAGATTGTAGTCATTCAGTTACTGCTTCAGAGGTGGCCGATTGTAGCTAGTCGGGTAGCATGACTATCTGGATGATATTACAGCAGAGTGTACTAAGGCCAGACATCAGCATAATCGGATTATGAAATAATAGTGCTGTGTTAGGGTGGTTTGTCAATTTGAACAAAGGATTTGTTTATGTAACAATAGATTCCAGTGCAATTTTATATCCAAGCTTGCTGCTATCCCTGTCATGGTGCCTTTGCATTTCTCAACTCCAAACCCAAGACTGTATACACAGTTTTTAACAGCCAAATATGTTGTCATAAAAAAGATCGCCAGATGGTATATTTTGTCATCAATAAAGAAACAAAATTGCATTTTGCCTGTTCCCTGCTTCTCCCTTCTCTTCCTTCTTTCTTTAAGTCATTTTACTAGCTAAGAAAACGAATTCACTTCAAGCAAATTAAACTGGAGCTATCTCCCTTTATCTGACATTGTCCAACATTAGATTTTATTTGTTAGAAAGCTATAAACTTTTAATGATAGAAAGATATAAACTTTTCATGAATTATTTAACCATACTGAGTAAAAAGTTGACTGCATACATTTTTAGCTCCTTGGTTTATACATAAAAATACCTAAAACAGGCATCTTGTGTTAAAAACTTCGGCAATAACAATAATTGTTGCAAGAAAATTATGTTTGAAAGAAGTACCTTTTAAAATAAAACATACCATGTATGAATCTGAAAAGCACCATTATTCTGTCTAGAAGGCGCTCTAGTTCTTCCTCTGTTGCTTCCTGTATACAAAGATAAGTTCATGAATTAACTAGATATGCGTCCACATGACAAGGATGCCCATCACCTCCATCAATATGGTGCAAGTGATGGATAAAATTCAGAGTAAAAAGGGCCCATAACTCCATTAAAATAATGTCATAAATTAGTCTTCTTAATCTAAAGCCTCAAAGCAAGTTTGACTTCAATCAATAAAGTCCTTCAAAAGTTACAAATAAACAAAATATATGGGATGGATGGGATGGGACAGACTAGCATCTATAGCACTATAGGTCCCCTCTAAGGATATGTAGGGGTGAGGGTGGAATAAAATACTATTTTTTACAAACCTCACCGATTTCTAGCCAATAAAATTACATAACGTACCCCATCGATTGAAAGATCATCGTGACAAAAGTTATCAAGCATAATATCAATATTACATAGTTGTATTCATTATATATTCTAGCACAAGATTTTACAATGTTGTCATAAACGTGAGACTGCCAGATGTAATCCATTAAGTCAGAATGGGTGCTTCCTGTATTTTTTGGTCTAATTCTGTTCAGTTGTTTTGTAAAAGTTATTCAAAGATATTTCAATGTTTAGTAATGGCCTCCATTTATTATAACAGATTATCATAATTTGTACAATTATGTAAAGGTCCCCGACCAGAATCTTACTGTTAAATTTGGCCAAATTCTGTTCATTGGCTTTTTAGAAGAAGTCATTTTTTAAGTTTGTTCCCTTGTATTTTAGTAATGGTGGCCTTATTTGAAGGTGATTCAGTATCATTTACAAATGGGGAAAGGCTTTGTTTGAAATTGGCCGGGTATTTCTCTGCAAGTTGAGAACTTCAACTGTTGAGTGACACATGATGCACAGCAGCCAATGGACCAAGATGACACCCAACTAACAAAGGCCCACGCTGTAAGCTCACTTGGCCATAGGGCTAGGTGACCCAAAATATAAACCTATTCATCAAGTCTAATCAAAATCCTAATAAAAATCAGTCAGCAGTGATATAAAAAAACTGCAGTCAATCTTATGCAAGATCAACCTAAATATATGCCTTGCTTATAATATGACTTGTCAACATCTTGATAATAGTATCTTAAGTTTTCTCAAATAATTTCAGAAATACAATCTGTTAAGTGAAAGGAATCTTGGACAGCCATATGCATGATCACCTCACTAACATGTACAAATCTTGCTCATATAAAACTCAGTGGATATCTTGAATATATAAGACTATTTACCAAGTCATATAAAAATTATATCAACAATATAATGGCTAAAGTGTAGACAAGCTCACCCAATCAGATGCAAGATCACCTCATTAATACATGTGGACATCACTCATGTTTCATAAGAGCTTGATAACTTAAATTTATTAACCAATGTATCAGAAATAGTGGTACTAAGCTCAGCCAATCAGATGCCAGATCACCTCATTAACATGCAAAGATCTTGCTCTTCATAAAATCTCACTGCTAACTTGCTGATATAAGCCCACATTTCAAGTTTGATCAAACTCAGATCAGACAAAACAAGCCAAGTCAATCAGATGCAATATCAGTATCTCACTCATTAACAACAATTAGTGAGATCTAATCTTATATTCCAACATAATCACCTTTACAGTGGTTGGACTATTCTTTAGAGGTCATGAATTTTGTGTCTAGAGTTGAATTAAAAGGTCAACAATAAGCAACACTGTAATGTAGTTCACAGTCCTTATGCAAATGTCTACACATACTCCCAAAATATCAATGAATAAACAAAATACAGCCTGCCCCAAGATATAATCCAAAATTTGAATAAAATGGTATTAAAATTAAAGGAAAGTAAAACAAACCTTTAACATCAATGGTGTAGATAGATGGACACGCACGGATAACAAAGTGATCGCTACATCAAACTTCTACCAAGGCAGACTCAACAATAAAGTTTTGTCAAATATAGTAAAAGGCACACACAACATTAGCAAATATAGCAAGAAATGGTTTACTACCATAATACTGTCTTTCCTCATCAACCTTCACTTTCACATTAACCTTATAACAATATAGCTATGTAATTACTAAAATTTCATATTAAATACTTCATTACTCATTTTCTGAGAAAAGTAAACATTTTCATAGTTTCTTACCTTATTTCCTGCTCTTAACTTGGAGTCTACATATTTTGCTGGAAGAAAAAAGGTTTCATAGGAATCATTTCTGAGCCAAACTTTTTAAGATTTGAAGAGCTTACTTAAGGAAGATATACACTTATAATCATGTTTTCTTCTCAGTATACTGTATTTGTGTTTTAAATAAGAACCATACAAGCTTGTGCTTTGCTTTATTTCCTGTTTATTACATACCATTTAATCTTACTTGCTTAATCTGGCATTCAATACAGTGGTTCAATCCATATTTCCATATCACACCCAGATTCAAACTCCTCAGGTACCTTCTTTAATGTCTGCACATAGACGTTTTTAGACGCAGTGAATCAAACTTCATAAATCCAAGTTCATTTTGAATTTTATTCCTACAGTAAAGCTAAAAATATTTAGATAGCATAAAAGGGGTATGTAACAAATACAACACTGCATTCATGTTTGTAACAAGTCTGGGGAAAGAACTGGTTTATGGCTTATCCTTATGCCATAACAAACTTGTTCTTTCCACCAACTCAGAACAAAACATGTATGCAGATGTGTATTTACATATCATATCTTGATAGCCCTTAAAGTGTTTTCCCATCATATATTCATAAATAATAAAGTTACTTTACTTGTCTTCAATCATCATTTTTCACTGCAAATGATTCCATCTAAAATGTCAGACAAATTAATGTTCTAAAAATCTGTTATGAAAATCTATATTTTTACATTCATAAGAGACAATACAAAAAAGCAAAAAAGCCTAAGGGTTAGGTGACCAATCTCTATGCTTGATGTCTAAATTAGCATCTAAGTTATGTACTATGGAGGTGCTAGAATATCCAAAGTTATAATTTGACATCAGAAAAGTGCTGCTCAATGGATGTGTTTTTGACAGTGTTCTTGTACAACCAGTAAAATTTGACTTCATACTAAAGTGTGCAATTTTGCAACTTGATTCCTCAGAAATTGTATTCGAAGCTAAAGATTGGTGACACTTGGTGGTATCAAGGGGAGGTAGTATGAAAGAGTCACTGCCCTTCGTCTCTCCTTTCATCATTGATATAATCTTGAAGTATATGATAAGTTAGTGGTCATCAACATAGCACATGTCCAGTTCAAGCTGCATGATTTAGGGCACCTAGTTCAATGATCAGCTTAATGGCAAATTTAACACATAATTGGCCATATCATGCAAAGGACAATGGAAACACACAAGCAGTCAATTTGGACTGGCCTCGGCAGGTATCAAACTTGCAAACTCTGGATTACAACTCAGATGCTCTACCAATTTAACTACCATGGCTCCAAGTCAGATTATGTAACCTTTCCAAATTTTAACATTATTAGTATTTGCTGGATGATTACAATTTTCACGATGATCTTAAAATGTCTAAATAATTATCTCATCTTTTCTGGTAGAAAATCTGATTTGCTACACAATACTATATTTATGAGAGGATGTGCTTACATTGTAGATTGACTTGTCTTTACAAAATGATAACAACCCACACAGCTGTTTGCCCAGTCAGGTGTCTATTAGCAGTTTCCAAAGCCATGTCTGAAAATTAGACACCTGTCCAAGGTTTGTCAATCTAAAACTGAGAGGCTGGCCATCATGAACAATTCTGATATAGCCAACAATATAAAATATGTTGTAATATCTGGTGCTTCTGACCATCCCCTCCAATCATACCAATCATAATCTGCATAGACCTGAGGAGGCAACATCACAACCTATGGTATAAACATTCATTCTGTATTAAAACCATCTCATCAGTTGATCTTAGTAATGTTATGTCCCTTGTCAGTTTTATCACAATTCCATCACAGATATGACATGTGATGGATTCACTATAATCGCAGATTTTTGAAAATACTATATCACAGTAAAATCAAGCACCTCAGTGACAGTTCTAAGTAGACAAATAAATGGATAGAACTCTGACATGCTACATCTTTGTGGACAAAGACATGTCCCATAAAATCAATACCTTGAACATTAACTCATAATTGCATTGATACCCACTAATAAGTGAATTTATTGCATCACTGCCCTTGAAATAATGAAGTGTCACTGATTAGCGTACTACCTACCTATCAACTCTGCTGGTTTGTTCTGCCGAACATTTATGAAGTGCTCAAAGCTCTCCTTCATAGCATTGATAAACTTCTCATTGGAAGCAAAACAGACAGCTAAAATGTTATCTATCTTAGCCTTAAAATCTGAAAGAAAAAGAGGCAAGAAATGAGTGAAGGCACAAGTTTTTGCTTCATGGTCAGACTAAATTTTAGGCAATCATACCATTGCATTCAATGACCTTTCTAAAAAATCCAAAATGGAATCAAATGTACTTCTGATAATGTATCAGTCAATCTTTTCAAACCATTGTCCTTTAATTTCAGAAACATTTGCTACAGAATTCCTACAATCTTTATTTTATACAATGTTTAAAATATTTTCCAGTCCATGACTTTCAAAAAGCTTGAAGAAAAAAATATCTATTATTTATAATGCTGATGCTGCCACAGGAAAAGTTATACCTATGTTTAATGAAATCAATACAGGTAAGACAAATGGAAACTTGACTGGCTTTAATGCACAAAAAAGACACTTTTATAACTTGATAGATCATGTAGCTCAAATGCTGTGGAAAATGAAGCAAATTAGTCATACTTTTTTGCATATTCGTGTGGGATCAAGAGATCCAATTAGTCAGCTATTGTTGGCTGGTTTTTAATAGCATGTTGAGCAAATTATCTACTATAATGGGAGCTAAGTGCTTTTTCCAAGCTCACACTCAGGTGTGAACACATAACCCATGGATAACAAATCTGGCACATGATAAAAAAAAACACTGTAAATCAGTTGGTAAAGCATCAGACCTGCAAAAGAAGGGTTGTGGGTTCAATTCCTGCCAATGCCAGCATGGGGGGCTGTCTCAGTGTGTCCTGAGGAAAGGCATTTATCTTCCATTTCTTCAGAATGATATAACCAATATGTGTTAGAAATGCTGTTAAAATCAGCAAAAACAACACCCCACTCCCCACAACTGATGAAATAGGCAAAGAGGAGACTTAGCAGATTAGGAATGTTTAGTTAGTAATTTATTATAAAGCCCTGATAAAATTGTAACATTTTTGTTTTAGTGAAAGCATGCACAACAGGTATATGAATACAAGTCTAAAAAATTCTTACCTAAAAGTAACTGCACCATATCTTTGTCTTTTTCTGGATCAGTGTCTATGTTCAGCACTATTACTTTGCCAGTGTTCTGAAAAGAATAATAATAATACAGTTAAATCGTCCCAGTCACCCTTATATAGCAGCACCCACCCATATTTCCTGTACAAAAGTAATATATATAAGGTCACCTGTTTTCTGCAGTTAGCGTTTTCCTACCAAATACACATCTTCCTCAATAGTTCACATCTGGATATCTTATAATGCAAAGTCAAATGTGGATCCCATTTTACCCCTAGAAAATACCAAAAGAATTGGCCCCTATTTGTTCAACAGGAATAAAATAATGATCAAAACTGGTAAACGAAACTTTGTTACATCACTCATTTTATCATCAAAATGGCAGTTAGCGCCCAGAAATTTAAACAGAAACTCATAGATTGTCAAATTGTCTTTTTTTTAAACAAAAATCTCTCATTACACTTTGAATACAAATGTTATCCCAATTTGGATTCATTGAAATGTCAGCAATAACTGGTGGTTGCACTTTAAATAAATATAAAATTAATTAAATTCTGACAAGTAACATATTTGTGTTTTAGTTCTAACTTTTAATTTGGTTTCAGTGTTATCATCATAAATGCTACATGCCCTCTTGTATTTTAATGTGAAAAGTGTCAAACTACCATCCCAGCTATGTACTGTTACAACCGATTAAAATTAGACCTGCTCTGTATTATATCTTGTTACAACCAATTAAAAGTATACCTGCTCTGTATTATCTGTATTACGAATTATTACGACCAATTAAAATTAGACCTACCATGTATTCTGTAATGTTACAACCAATTAAAATTAGACCTGCTCTGTATTCTGTAATGTTACAACCAATTAAAATTAGACCTGCTATGTATAATGTATTGTTACAACCAATTAATGGTAGACCCGCTTTGAATTAAAAATAATAATAATAATAATAATGAGGACTTTGTATAGCGCCTAATCTTTAGAAGCTCTAAGCACTTTGCAACATTAGACAACACCTATAAGATAAGAAAACATATAATGATATGATTACAAAAACAAACACCATGAAATTACAAAACATAAAATAAAAAAACATGCTGAGAATATTTAAGGTAGGAAACATTATTAGGTCTTTAAGTTTGTTCTTGCAGTCAAAATAAGTGAGTTTAGAGAGCACTCTTGAATGGGATCACTGTGTCTCTGTGTCTAAATTCAGTGGGCAATTCATTCCACATTTAAAATGACTAATCAAACACTATTATAAATATTACTGTGTAATTTCTCCTAAAGCATGCATAGAAATTCCATTAATACTTGCAATGAAATTGTAGCATCCATATTTTATGAATTGAAATTTATTTCAAATATTATGTATTGATGTTGGCAGCTGTTGTTTCTGGAGATAAATTCCTTATTTTTGGAATAAAGGAGATCTTGCTTTTTAACAATCTTTCAGAGGTTGGTTATCTTTAAAATAAAGGTAATTTATACAAAAAAACTGAATAACTTCAGTAGAAAACACTTTTAATTGTCAATAATTTCTAACAGGATTAAAAAAACTAGTAATAAACATTAGACAGTACCACCCACCTATCTTCTCATTGTTGATGTACAGCTGGATGGGGCACTGCTTTGCTAATTTTTTCAGAGGTCCCTCATTAATTCACACCATTGTATATAGTGTTGTCTGTGCTTTTGCTTCTCACTGAGGACGAGGTGAATTGGCGTCTCAATTATTTGAGCAGTCAGTGGAGCAAATCGCCAGTGACCACTTAATGAATGCAAACCAAACATTTGCTTCAATGCAATTTTTAGATAAAGGCATATCCATTGAATCCATGTATAAACATTTCTTACTCTGCTTGTACTCACCATACTCCAGTGACACGGTCTACCTAATTCAAAGGCATCAATATGTCAGCTTTTATCATTAGGGGATAACAATATCTGCATTTACTTGCCTGTGAATTAAAGCTATATCTGATGATACAAATTGATCTTTAAGGAGTTACATCCCTTTCATTGGGGGTCATTCAATAGTTAAAAAAACTTATCTGTATATGAAAGACAGGTGAAGTTTCGATTAATGTGCTATTAACAATAGCCACACAAGATTTCTTGTCATTCCCTTTTCATAACAGGCCTCTCACATAAGCCAACTGTCTTTTTTATCTTGAATAGTTGAGCAACTGGTCAATATAAGTTATACAAGCTGTCAATTAATAGTGATATTCAGTGTTCCATCATGGTGCACAAAATAAATTCAAAAAAATGAATTTTTTTAAGAGTCACTGATGATTTAATTTATAGTAATAATAATAATAAGAAGAAGAAGTAGAAGAAGAATATAGTTTACTAATTATATACAACTAATAACAATAACTGAATTCAGCATCATTTATGTTAAAACAAAAAAACTTATTTAAAAGATGAACCTGCATATAGTACCTTGTGTACAAAGAACAGTTTGGCCTTTTCCTATCAGTGGCTGCATTTGACTGTAGTAATCTAAACCAGGTCAACTGCTTTTTCATTGAAATGCAGCTTTTTCTACTTTTAAACATAAAAAATTTACCACATACTTAGGGGATCTGAAGCAGTTTTCAAAAGCACTGTACTTAACCACATAACGATTCCGAATACAAGAGGCTCAAGTAGGCATAACATGCACCCAGCTGACTAATTCCTAATACCTAAATGAAAGAGCCAAGCACACTTGGTCTATAGAAACTTATTCTAATGCTGTTGGATCACACGAGGTGAAAACAACTGTTATATAGTTGTATGAGTGTGTCAAATGTTGTGAAAATAGTTTTTCTATCTTCATCCATATTTTATGACATATCAGCTTCATTTGTCCAATAATGAAAGCCCCTGATACCAAGATATATGTCAAAGTTGGTCTAATTCTACTGAGTTAACTTTCTGAGATAATGTTGTTTAAACATTCTTCTGTTTTTAGTGTGTGTGTGTGTCTGTGATTTTGAATTTTAATGTAGCTTTGAAAATTTTTCAGTCATATTGCTATCAAATTTGCAGTGTGGCAGTTTATAATGATATCTAGCACTGGGGCATCATGCCACAAATATGTAATACCGTGTCCAACCCTGTCACATTATCCTCATACCAGTATGATCAGTCCTAACACTAACAGCTTAATGCTGAGTGCCAAGCAAGGCAGCTGCTAGTATCATTTTTATAAATCTTTGCTATGACTCAGCCAGGGTTCAAACCTACAACCTCCCACATACAAGTGGATGCTCTAAAAACTTAGGCCACTGGAGTGGTCTATTTTTTAGTAATGCTGGCTATATCTGATGATTGAAAGGCATCACATGTATACATTCCATTGCCCTTTATGTACGGCTACCTTGTTCCAAAACTGGTCAAAATGTTTGTTTTATTTTTGTCTAAAGTTGTTTTATACTTTGTTATCTTTTAAGTTCTTCTTGTTGTGGGTTTAATAATATTTTTCAGCAATGGTTGAGAAGAACCCAGGAAACCCCTGGTAAGATCCAATGCTCCTCATGTCAGTAATTATTTTTTGTCAAAGTTGGTCCAATTTTTCTCTGCAGCCATTTAAAGCTGTACTAATTTTAGTAAGCCCTTAAAAGCCAGAATGCTTCAATTCAAATTTTTTCAAATTATGAACAGCACATTTCAGAAATCCTTAAAAGATTTCTGAATTCTTAGTAACAATGATCATATACGAATGCAAATTGGCACGATTCTTGCATATTTTGAAAGCCTGTCATGTAAGAATAAATTCTATCAAATTCCAATACTTGATTTTTCAGTGATAGTTGTTTAAAGGTTTTCTTTTATTAGTGGTGGTGGCCATATACTCATAATAGATTTGCATAAGCCAATATGGGTACGTGGGAAAGCTTGCCAGTAGCTTCTCTATGGTCAGTGGTTCTTCCTCCACCATAGCTACGATGTCGTAGCCTCAACTTGATTTGTTGTGGTTGAGGCTACGAACTGATCCCATATCATGTAATGGAGCAAAAAAAATCATCACTAAAGTGAGAAAAACAAACAGTGTAGAAATCAACTACATAAGTATAATCATGCTGTGAAAGAAGTTTGGCTTATTTTGAATATATTAAGCCCTTACACGATAAAATAAATTGGCATGGTTACTCTAACCTTATCCTGTCCGCCATGACAGATAACGCGAGACTCTCGCAGTGACCCCTTTTCTACGTAAAGCTTACCAGACCATATTTTGGATATTCTACGCAAAATATGATTATCAATCAAGTGCGAATAATTGCTTCTTAGTGGAATTTCAAAGTTGCCGATAAACCGTATTTACTTTTAATGCGCAGAATTTCTGACCCAAACAGCGCCAAATTTTTACTACGATTTGTTTACATTTCCAAATAAGGCGTCAATGTCTTTATATGGCACACAAACAAACGAGGCTGAGAACGGAAGTAATCATTATTTGAAATAATATGGCAGACAATCTAAACGAAAATATCGGATAAAAAAGGTAAACAAGATTTTACAACTATTTCTGCAATGATTTTCGATACTTACGCTATTAAATAAGAGGACTACTCAATTTATGGGATTATATGCGAGGAATATGTTTAAAGTGTTATTATTAGGCTAAAAGAGTGCCAGGTGTGAATCACACCCGGCTTGCTCCATTAACATGTATATGCTCATGTTAGTACCCTGTCCATGAGGTACAAGTATGGGTACTAATATTAGTACTACCTCCACCACTGATGCTGACCACCATGTATAGTCTTAGTCTATCCTGTGCTGAAAAATGATGTTAACCCATCAACAACCAATTTTAAAGCCCTTTATAAATAAAATGCTTTCAAATTTAGTAAAAGGTTTAGTATTTTTGCAGTTTAAAAGTTTGTTTATTTTTGTAAAGGCTGCTACAATTGACAGCAGATTGGACTCAGTTGTACAATGTTACAGACTTTTATGCCATTAAGTCAAATTTAGTTCAATTCTGTTGAGAAGCTAATGAGAAGTTGCTTTAAGTTTGTTGTTTTTCTGCACAGTGATGGACAACAGATTGGTAACATTAATGCATTCTGAAATATCATGTATAAACTGAGCAAGTCATTTCTGAGAATTTGCAAATAACAACTCTGAATCAACAACAGACAAAAGATCATACCATAAGCACACTTGCCTTACAGTATGGTGATCAAATAACATAATTTCTTTTTACAAAAACAACAAAATTAGAAAACAATTAACTTGAGAAACCAGAAATGTTTTTACTGACCATGGATGCCCCACCACAGTGCCTGAAATGATTAAAACGCAAAACCAACATATGATGACCAAACATATGGCCAGATGCACAGATGGATGAAATAATCAGAATAACATTATATGCTCCGTATCTGTCATAGTGGGGCACAAAAAACAAAGATCACTAAAATGACTTACTCAGTTCTACATTGATTGAAATATAAGACCCATACCTTGATGTATGTTGCAAAGGCTGCACACAGCTCCTTTAAGCCATCTCGGACACGTGCGAATAATGTATACAACCTAGTGAGATCTGCAATTCTGTTCTCATGCAGCAGCTGATCAAGTCCTTGGAAAAGAAAGCACCTCTTATCACAGTAATCTTCATATATCAACCTTAATTAGTCTTTGACATTTCCATTATCTCCAACTATGGGGTATCATAATCTTCTGTGTGTATGAATGATTAGAGTAACTAAATAACAAGAGGCCCAACTAGGCCTGATATTGCTCACCTGACCAACATATCATAACATTTTACCATTTCAAAAAGCAGGACTGCATACTAACCGAACACAGCTGCCCTGGACAATTATCAAACTCTCAACCCTTGGATTGCAAGTCCAATGCTCAACTAACTCATGACTCCCCTATAGTATTCTAAGAACACAACCCATGTTAACTATAATCCAAGCATTATATCATTGCATAGTCACATGGTTTTCACAAAAATTCAAATTCACATGGTTTTCTTTCCCAAGGTCATGGGTTTCTTTACTACTGGAATATAAATCGGAAGTGTTTTTGAAAAGCAACCATATTAGGGTCTTTTTTTTAAATTAAAAGCTAAAATACAAAATATACATTTCAAAAACAGTTTGAATACTGATACCAAATATATGAATGCCATATAATAATGCACAATGCATGTAATAAGAAATTTTAAAAAAATAGAAATTCTTCAGGCAGATCAACATGGAGATTCTAAGAACAGTCAAACTTAATTTCAGCAAACATTAATTAAACCTGTTTCCAAATAATTATGACTTTCAAATAGGCAAACATTTTAGATCTTTCGATCTGCAAATAAATTTTCAAATGCAGCTATGGTTTCTACCAAAGCAAATTCAATATAAGAAAATAAGCACAATTACTTACAACTGAGTAAAAAAATATTGGTCCTTAACAACAACAAAGCCTATTACTTATGCTATACTACATCACTTTTCTGCAGTTATAAATGATGACTCATTCCCTAATCTGTAATACTTTGCAAATTTGTATGAATTGTTGTGATTCTAAATAGATTATCATGGACTACTTTCCTTTACAGAGAGGACATCTTTTTGAAAGTACAACAAAAACTGAATACAATCTGAGAACTATTTCTAACTGCACTGAATTTTACTAATATGAACATATCTTATTCCAAATAAAATGCACTGGATGTTTATATTTGTGGGTTGCACTTACATTTTTTATGGTTAACTTAAGAAACAAAAGGACCCTTATTGAAATGGAATAATAAAACATTTTGGCTTAAAAAACATACACTTTTAAAACAAACAAACAGCATTCTATTTTAAGACTTTACTGTCTTTACTCTGTGTGTGTGTGTGTGTGTGTGTGGGTGTGATTTAGATTTTTAACGTAGCTTTAACAATTTTTCAGTCATTCTGCAACAATGTCTGCAGTGTGACAGTATATAGTGATGTCTGCACTGGGTCATCATGCAACAGACATGTAGCATGATGTCACATTATCCTTACACCAGGCCAACCAGTCCTAACACTAACCTCTTAATGCTGAGCGCCAAGCAAGGCAGCTGTTAGTACCATTTCTGTAAGTCTCTGGTATGACTCAGCCGGTGTTCAAACCTGCGACCTCCCGCATACAAGGTGGATGCTCTAACTACTAGGCCACTGGAGCGGTCATAAGACTATACTGTACTAGATAAATTAGACATATACCATACATACTTGCTTATAAGTCAAACTGCAAACAAAATAATCATGATCTGCCATATCATAACACACCCGCAGACGAGGGTCTATACTGCATATTCTACTGATTACATCCACAAAAAAATGCACAGACCCAGATATGGCAGTGCATCATTTTAATTTGAAGATCGAAAGTGTTAACTTTACTCTGCTTAACTACATATGTAGGTGTGAAGAAAGCTTTTAGAAAAAGTCATTAAAATCTACGACTTTGTAACAAAGAGACTGATTTTTAAATAATTAAAATTCCATTTAAGCAGTTCTCAGGGAAAACCCACTTTGTTCAATACTTATCACTAAACCACATAATCTCTTACTAAAAAACAATTGGTCCCCTATACAAGCCTAAACCTGCCATTTTTACTCTTAATTCAACACTATCATGATCTGTACCCATTTTAGTATCAAGTTTGAACTGTGTGCCTGTTTAAAAAAACAAAAACAAAATTAGCTTCATTTTGAAATACCGGTATTTTCAACCACAGTTGAGTTAATGATTCATATCAGAAATTTATGTTTTAAAATAAAGGAATCGTTTTCTGAAAGAGATTAAAGTTGTAAAGCACTTACATTATAAGCTTTCCAAATGGACATTACAAATGACCTTGAATCAAGAATGTAAAATGTAAGTTTAAAGACCTTCAAGATTTTTAAGGGCAGGTCAGAATTATCAAGTCTTCAGTGCTTTTACATCAAATTGTTTCTAAGGGTTGAAGCAAGGTCTGAAATACATAATAATATGGTCACAAATAGGGATGGATGGGTTAGGGTAATTTTGCCAGGAACCAAGCCAAGTCAGTTTTAAGTGGATAGCGAAATACATGTCCATCCCTGGTTTCCGTATTTGACCTTGAAAGCAAATAAAGGGTTGATTTATCTCAAACCAAAGAAAAACAACAAAGTTTTGAAATAATAACACCTGCTGCAATGAATCAATAATAATGCAAATTAATCTTTATTATGTGGGAAAATATTCAACACAGAAGTTACATGGACAGTCTTGTGTTAGAATCAGCATAAAAAATGAACGCCAGTAATATAATAATATACAAATATTAGACAGAGCGAGAGAGAATGAAAATGGGTTGTAACAAGCAGAACATTTACCTTTTTGAAGGATCTGTGACAAATGCTGTTCCAGAAGTTGTTTCTCTACAAGTGTTATCACAGGTTTCCTGAAAATCAAAAAAAAAAAAGAGCATCTTCATTTGTCCCCATTATAATGGAAATGTTAAAGAAAAACAACACTGCAAATTTCACTTACAACATAAATGGTGTTAGCAAAACAATTAATGGACAAAAGCTTTAAAAATGAATTCTGAAATCTTTAATGTTTTCAATTTTTTCTTCTACATGCTCTGATGTTGGATTAAGTCAGGATTATTTGAAAGACTTTAAAGAAAGACCAAAAAGAGTCCTCATCTTATCTATATAGTGCTTTTCTTCTGAAAAGTGGATCCCAAACTGATTTCATGACATTTTTAAAAGTCAACGACCATCAATTAACTCCTCTGCAACAGGCTATTGTATTTTCATTCCAATTTTTTTAAATCAAAATATAAAGAAATAAAACTTGCTTCGATTAACCTTCTGCACTGCAAAGTAATAACTTTCTTTTCTAATGGTTACAATGTTAAACATTTAATAACGTGCCTGGTGACAATGTTGTTGTTGTTGCAGGCTATACATGGCGACCAGTATAAATGATGGAAGAAAAACAAGTGAAAACCATGGTAAGAACCATCGACCCACAAGAAGTTAATGGCAAGCTTTTTCACATATCCACATTGGCAGAACCCGAGACTCAAACCCATGCAGACAAGAGGCGAGATGGCAGTCATCCATAATGGTGAACGTTTTAGTCCATTCAGCCACTCAGGACCCCAAATGCCTTGTGGACAAAATGTGATAGCTGGCAGGATTAAACACATGTAATAATTTTCAAAAAGACTTGGCATTATTTAATACTTAACTATCTAAAACATACTTACTTTGTTGATTGATCAAGATAATGCAACAATCGTTCCAATTCTTCGCCAAGTCTTTTTTCTACATGTAGTAAGTATTCTGGGACCTGCAAAATAAAGAATTACATACAGAATTATACAATCAAGTCCAACATTCCAAATACTCTCTGTCTCTCTCAACTCAGAACCTGCCATGTCTGTCAAAACAGTTGTATTGTGGGAATGGTGGGAAAAAAAATATGAACTAAAGTTTTCATTAGTCAATCAACCAATATCCATCCCTCTTTGTTCATGATGGTTGGCCTTAAGATGGAAGAGGTAAACTTCTAGTCTAAAATAATACTGTGTACCAGATTTTGATGCACGTATAAACTTGTCTGATACAATTAGTCATTGCCAAAATGTAATGTTAAAAAACAAAATGTAATACTAAAAAAACTTACACCAGAACAGTAGTCGTTATTATTTAGATGCATTCAAAGAGGAGTGGCAAGTTGTTTCAAGGGATTCACATCAATCTATTGTAAGCACTGGCCAGAATCCAATTATCACACATTAATTATATTGAACTTCTTACCATCTTCCATAATTACCATCATCATCATCCATACCCTGCAATCTCTGTTACCTTTAACACATTTCTATTCTAAAAAAGCAATCTCCTAAATTAATAATGTCGCTCAGCCCAAAGAACAGGATGATCTTTATAAATCTATCTCGTAATGGTGTCTTGAAATGTATACATTTACCAT
The DNA here is from genome assembly GCA_028554795.2 of Sinohyriopsis cumingii. Classification (NCBI taxonomy): domain Eukaryota; kingdom Metazoa; phylum Mollusca; class Bivalvia; order Unionida; family Unionidae; genus Sinohyriopsis; species Sinohyriopsis cumingii. Next base: position 71,116,950 of record CM068828.1, read on the forward strand.
GAGGAGATAATACTTAAGCTGGTTTTCTGTCTAGGAAAGTTTCTATCAAAATGGATGTTAAACAGTAGTTTTGTGGGTTTAATGACATTTTCTGGCACATGATAGGTCATACATGGCAACTAGTACATTTAGTGGAGGAAGAACCCCAAAAACAGTATTAGCCAATCCAAGACTCAAACGGACAGAGGTGAGACAGGATTGATCTGGAAAGATTAAGCATCTTCTGAACCACTCAGCCACCAAGATGTTAGAGAAAATTGCTTCTAAACTGTATAAATGATAAATCTATTTCACAGAAACATGAACCAGGGGCACATGCAGGGATGCTTTATCAAGAGTTTGGACCATACAATTTCATCCTTTCTGCTTAGTAGTGAAAATTATTAATCAGACAATAAGCGACAAAGCACCTAAGAAAATTCCATATTGGCCATCTCAGCCTAGGTTTCCTTTACTTGTGGCTTGTATTATCAATATTCTTACCAGGCTCCCTCAATATAAGTACCTGTTTATAATCCCCTATTCTAGGGAGATAAATCTTCTAAGGGAAAAATTGAAGATAGGTGTGGCTGCATCAGAGCAAACCTCTAAAGTAGAAGATTTCCATACATTCAATTCATCTGCTATTCCTGGTGAAATGGCACATAAAAGTAGCATGAAATTGCATGGAGGAGGTGGAACAATCCCTATAATGTACATGAAAAATTTGTTGTGAAATGCTTGAATTGTTTGTATCCCTTGGTAAATCAAACATGCTTAAGTCCATGCCATTACAAAGTCCACAATTACTACACTCTAGATCAGAACTTGTGTGCTAAACAACTTTTAATTATAACTTAAATGAGCAGTATTTCCCTTAGAAAACCACCTCAAAGAAGGTATACATTCACTTGGGTTGTTCGACAAGTGCTGAAATATTTAAGCATGCAAAAAATGTCAAAATGCCGAACTTTTAATATTGTGTTGAATATTTAAATAAAAACATATCCTCATAGTAAATTTTATCATACATCTGAATCTACTGGTGGTAGACCAAAACTATGATTCTTACGACTGTCAACCATTTTATAGCTGAATCGGCTGGTTTTTGAAAATAATGTTATTTTTAAACAATTTAATTAAAAACCAAAACACTGTACTTGTATGTGTTCTATCAAAACGTTAGAGAAACCAGCCAAATCCAGTCTACTGGAGACTGGAAATGTTCACCAGTACAATGACCAATGCAATGATGCTTGGCAGATCAATTGTTCAAGAAAAGCTAATGTGTATATAATGAGCTGTTTAGTGATTACCTAACAGTAGCAAGTTTAAAGCCAAAAGCCGTTATAAAAAGTAATAAAAGAATAAAAGGTGGTCACGATGTCTTCTGAAACTTGATGAAAATCTTATGACCACTGCTTTAACATAACTAATTTAGAGACTGACCATAATAAATTATTTTGGCAAATACACTATAGTATGTAATTTGATTTGTTGTCATGTTTAATCCAATAGTATTATATTTGAAGAGGAAACCAATGGCTAAGAAAACTCAACAGTGCATGGATAAAAAAGTGTAAAGGGTGTGCAGGCGAGTAGCAATGGTCCTGAGTTTGCACTGTGTTTCAAAAGTATGCCTCTTTTGCATTTCATGTACATAAAGTTCAATCACTAGACAAAATATATCAGTTAACAGTATATTACAAGATAATTAATTTTAAAGTTGTGATAAATTATTCCTAAAAAGCATCAATACATGTAATGGTATTGTTATATTTATTAATAATCATTCTTGTGCCTTGAAATGTAATAAAAATATGTAAAAACTGTTTTATTGTTAATGTTTATACAGATTAAAAGTAGGGCCAAAATAATATTATGCATATATTTAAGTCCCTGCATCATAGCATAAACTGGCTCCTATGGCTGAAAAGTGGTTCCAAATATTTTAATTTGGCAAATTTATGACACAAAGAAAAATATTTCCAAGGGAAGCCGTTTGGAGAGAATAGATACAATGAAAAAACTGCACTGATTTTGTTTTCAATCTCCCTGAAGACCGTAAAATGTATGTCAATTAGAAAAATCAGCCCATTTAGAAGCCAATATACTTGTCAAAATGTATAAATCTACTGGTCTGAGATCCTGGTATGTTTCATAATTGTGCAAGCTACAGTGTAACTAAAACTGCACAAAAGGTGTGCACAATGACTGTAGCATGATAAGTAGATCCCCAGCAACTACATCTGACACTGCACCAATAAACTCAGGATGCAAACAAATATAAAGTTTCATCACTGTGCATGCAACAGAGTCCAAGAATCTCATTCAAATATAAGACTAGACCCTTTAGTAAGCAAGTGCTTACAGAATACCACCACAAGAAAATCAGAATTATAAAACATTGGGGAGATAACTCTAAAATTGCTCAGCTGACAAAAAAAGTCAAATATTATATCTTATATGGGACACAGACTCTTGTCATGATAAAAATGCATATCAGGATTCATGAACATCTCTCAAAATGGCTGTCTTATGTGTGTATGTATAGAGATATATATATATATATATATATATATATATATATATATATATATATATATATATATATATATATATATATATATATATATACATACACACACACTAAGCTGCAAAGATGAAAATATAACATGACTAGTTTCATGACTGTACAAGCAACAGTGGTAAAAAAATCTGTCCAGGTGTACATGATCACTAGGGAGTGAAAAAAGAGCAATAACAACTTTTGGTACAGTATTCCTAAGCATGTATGCACATCTTATGTTTCAAAAATATGCAAGAAAGAGTGTATGACAAACTGACATAAACATAGATCAGCTAAAAATAAACCACGACATGTCAGTATACTCACGTCTCTTTGCTCCATCAACTGTTGACCTTCGGCAGCATATAACCTGTCTGTGGCCTCCAAAAACCTACGTTCAAAAGCTTCCTGATAAATCTGAGGAAAAATAAGAAGCAATCTGCAATATTTCTTCATTGATTCATCACATGATTGTGATTCACAATAATACAGGGTGAAATTATCATTTTTGCCTTCAACAAGAGATAAAAGTGGCTTCATAACAAGAATTCTCAAATTTGTAAACCACTGTATTTGTATGCAACTATATTTTCTCGCAGATTTAACTCATTAAAGAAGGGGTGAAACAGTATGCCTATCCACGTATTCATACATATAAAGAATAAAGAGGCAAACAACTAGTAATTTTTCATTGCCACCAAAGATCAAAAGTATCTTTTTAAAAGAAAATATAGAGTGAATATTATTATTAATCGTTCTCCACCTTTAGTATTGAACTTTGTGCTGAAACCACACAAATTATCGACACATTGGCCAATTATTTCACTCCAAGAGTAAAGATTAGCCACTACACTGAAGTTATCTGACCACATAGAATGAACAGTAACTACATCTTGTACCTGCAAATCTGACAACATCCTAAGCAAGCTCTTTAGAAGTTGTCTGTCCACTGCCTCACCATTCCTTTCTCTCTCAATCAACTGCAACAGACCGTCAACAGTCCGTGTCTGCACTATGTGGTGACCAACAATGTGAGCACGAAAGAGATCTAAACCCATGTCCCTGATGGAAAAATAAAGATATTTTCAATCAATAACTGATAATGCTATATGAGAAATATTCTTTGAAAAAGGAAAATATTAACAAATGCAACAAATGAAGAAATCACTGTGACAAACTTTCAAGCTAGCAATTAAAAAAACTGATCAATAAATAATTCTGAAATATTTTTCAAAAATGTCTTTAAAAGTCTTTACAAGACAGGGTAGATATTGCTTTGACTCATTCTTCAACAGTATCAGGAACATAATTTTGAAAAGATTCCATTTCTTAACAAATATCATAATAAAACAGATCTGCAGTACTGCAATATTTGATTTCAGAACATGACCTGAACATTCTTTTGCAATATTTCTTTACCATGGTAAAATGAATCTCTATTCATGTTTTAAATCAACAAATACTTGTTTTCAAATGAAACTTAACACTTCTTCAATATGTTTTTCTTGAGGAAGAAATTACTTTCCCATTTTCTGACCCAATTTTGAGCACTATATATTATGCCAGTTTTTCACTACTCTAAGATCCTAGATTCCTGAAACACATTGACTTAAATGTGTCAATGAACATCCTCCTGGATACAAGCAGAAAGAACAGTCATAGCTGGCACTCACGTACTGTGGCACACAGAGACCCTCTTATCAACTGATCCCATCTGAAACTGTGCTGATGGAAATAATTGCTATCTTACCCCATTAAATATTCATTTGCAGTCTTGCATGGATTGTTTTATGAGATAATACAACTTGATAAAATGGTATTAGGTGAATGTTGTTGTTGTTGTAGGGTTTAACGCCATTTTTCAGCACGATGGGCTATACATGGCGGCCAGTATTAATGGTGGAGGAAGAACCCGGAAAACCCCGGAAAGAACCACCGACCCACGAGAAGCTACTGGCAAGCTTTCTCACATGCCCACATTGGCTGAATCTTAGACTCGAACCGCCGCAGACAGAGGTGAGATGGCAGTGATCCGTAACGAAGAGCGCTTTAGACCACTCGGCCACTCGGGGCCCCATTAGGTGAATGTAATAAACACTGGCCTTAATCATTTTATTTCAAAGGCAAAAGGATTAAAATACCATTGGAGCTAGAATCCTGACATAACACTGCATATAGGGTTAGGTAATCCAAATAGGGCAACCATATTTCTTTATTAGAATCAACAATGTAAATGGGTTGCAGAATTAAGCCCAAAACAAAATACAGACTGACATGGTACTAAATAAATAAACAAATAAATAAATAAACAATTTTAGTATTATTTCAAAGCTCTTGTGAAAATGCAGTTTTTACACATTCTTCACAAGTTATGTCTATATTGTTTTTATTGCCATAGTGTTTCAGCATTATCAGGAACTTACTTTTTAAATATTAAATGTGCGATTCTGTTAACAAAACATTACACAACAGACAGCTCTGTAATCTGAAATTCAGTTCATGCAAAAATATTTCAGCTAACTACAGTGAAGACCAGCTCCCTGATTTCTCCCACAAATAACCTCATTTCTCCCATATTTATCTTGTTGGAAAGTCATTTTTCCAATTTTTCTGACCCTAGTTTGAGCCCTGGTAAAAGACGTTTGACTTTAAAAAGGAAACTGACCTTGTTAATGTGTCCTTTGAGACTTCACAAGTATATTTCATGCCTGACACCAGATATATGAAATATGTTTCTGAAATGCTGTATTAGTGAGTTTGATAAATCTTCCAATCACCAGACAAAAAAAACTTACCATATAGACGAGATGGAAGAGTTCTGTAACACATAGGTCCTGTCTAGGAAAAGGAATATACTTCTGATCATGATCTGAAAAAAATTATTAAAATGATACATAAACATTCAAGACTGAATGGCAGAGACAGATAAATGATGTATAAAGATAAAATATGCAAACAAAAGACATTTTTGTTTACCTTATTGATAAAGCTTTTTTTTATAGAGTTTGGTAAACACTCCCACCCCAGACACCAGCTCATAGATACAAAATAGACATGATGTGATATACTGCAAATAATAAGAAGCAACTAATGAAAGCAGCCCTGGATGTGTTCCATCATGATGGACCAGCAGAGGTGTTCAATTTTTTAAAAAGAATATGGTTTATATAAAAAGGTGCCTCTAAATTGTAAAGCTTCCTGACACTACATAGCCAGGCTTGTGCTGATATGGAATTAAACCATACACATACAGGCATGCATACTACTCTCTGAAATCAGAAATCAAGGACCACGATGAATGATGGATCATATATGAACCTAAATTTTAAAAGCGTTGCTGCTCTGTGCTGATTTGCATCCGATTTCTGCAGAAACTTTTGACTGGTAGTGATTTCACTTAAGTAGATTTCATTGCTGATCAAGTACATTTAAGTTAAATGTAAAACCATGCATGTAATTCAAATCTGTGAGCACAAGTTACATCAACAGCACATAATAATAAGAATACTTTTGACTGGTATATAATAAAATATGAATCCTTTTGAATAGTACATTGTAACAAGAATCCTGATAACCAGAACATTATAACAAGAATTCTGATGACCTGAACATTATAAAAAGAATCCTGAAGACTGGTATATTATAACAAGGATCCTGATGACAGGTCAATTTTAACCATAATCCTGATGACTAGTCAATTTTAACCATAATCCTGATGATTAGTCCATTATAAACAGATTCCTGATGACTAGTCCATTATAAGCAGAATCCTGATGACCAGTACATTATAATAAAAACCTTGATGACTGGTACATTATAATAAAAACCCTGATGACAAGACAATTTTAACAAGAATCCGGATGAACAGTGCATTATAACAAGAATCCTGATGACTGGTACATTATAACAAGAATCCTGAGGACAGGTACATTATATCAAGATTCCTGATGCCCGATACATTATAAGAATCCTGATCAATGGTACATCTTGCTCTCACACTGTGCTTAACAGTCATCTGTGTAGATACTAGTATGACATGGTTAGGCATGGCTGACTATGGAGATTACTAACCAACCAATCTCAATGACCTTGACCTTTCCAAAATGCAAGCAATCTACAAAGTTTGTAACTGTAGATGGTGAAGAACTCAAGTTCTTGTGCAGAAATAAGTGATAACATATAAGCTGACTGACAGACAGATGAAAGGATATCATAATATAATCTGCAGGCATATAAAAAAAACTGAAGTGATGTTTCATTTAAAGCTGTACCGATTAAGTGGCCATACTCCTTATCAGGCCAATTATTAGAACAATCGGTATAATTGGTATCGGCAGAAATAATCGGTGCCGATGTAAACAAATTTCCAAAATATAAATTCAATCATAACATTAATCTTGACATGGCTTGAATTTTAAATCAGAATTAATAGTGGAAATTAAGGAATAAACATTTGATTCGAGGGTTAACTGAAAGTCAATATATTCTTAAAAGTAAATACTTTTTAACACACTTGCTGTAAACTACAGCTGATTGTCTGCACACAACAAATTATCAATACCATTCATGCACTCATCCCAATCATAGCAGCCAACCAGCCAATGAGGCCTCATGTGGCTGTTGAACTTCCAGGATACTCATTAGCAGATGGCTAGGCAGATTAAATAGCTAGCGAAATTTCCAACTACTACAAAACTATGACTCACTATAGTTAATCTGTTCTTTAGCCAGTCCTGCAATGCTCTTAATCAATGAACAGCGCTTGCACACTGACATACAAATATCATGCAGCACTGATATTGGCATGCCAGTACCAGCGATGTTACCCCAGCTGCTGAGCTGCTTCAGCACGCGACTAGCAGCATGGTTCGTGCATCCATCCAGCCATGTGGACAACATAGTAGTAACTTACTTGATTAAAAACATTATTTCAAAAGCATGAATCGACTGGATTATTAATACTGACTAATAATTATACACTATTAAATATACCACCAAGCCTATACTACCACGCCTATGCATAATGTCGAACTCAAAACACTCAAGTTTGCAATGGTTTTAAAAGTAGGGTAGGTAGGTACATTTGTTGTTTAAACATTATATAATTAGTGTGTCTATATATATATATATATATATATATATATATATATATATATATATATATATATATATATATATATATATATATTGTATTAAAAACTTAAAAGTACTAAGCTAAAAGGAGCTCAATTAGATACACAAATCAAATTTGGGAATTGGTGGGATAACCCCCCTCCATGGAAAAAAGAGTGAAAATTTTGAGGTTCATATATGATCCATCATTCAGCAAAGACATCTCAGGATGCACCAGTTAACCACCTCATATGATATGCAGGACAGTGCAGTGGGCCTATTATAAATCACAGAGACTTGAGCTTGCAACTGAAATGTGGATCAAAGTGACCTACTTTCATGATAAGAATTCACTACTATGACAGTGTGTATATAGGGTGCAAACAGCTAAACAAGAACACTTCATCAAGAAAATGCAACTAATGAACAAAGTTAAGCCATTTCCATCAGGTAAGTGGCATGAAACACACCACAATTTTTAAATTATTGCCAGTGACCTAGGATGAAAGAATGGTTGAGATGCAGTGAGGCCATGCATATGTATATGTTCATTATTTAGATCTTGCAAGCTTAGGTTTTCGTACTATTTTACTCACCATCTGTCTACAATGAGCCTGCCAACAATGGTCTATCTTCTTCAGGAACTGTTCATAAGCAATGGTTTCTGTAAGACTGTTAAGGCATATTAAAAAAAAAAAAGGAAAATAAGTTTCAAAAGCACTGTATGGGTTAAGGTAACAACTAGGGCTGTTCTGAATAGTGGTTTTAATTATTTGGCCCGATTCAAATAGAGACCCATAATTATCTGGCCCGAATCAAATAGAAACACATAATTATTCAGCCCAATTCAAATAGAAACCCATACTTATTCGGCCAAATGCAAATATGAATAGTGACTGCCTGCTCCAAACTAGAATATTTTTATCTGCATGTCTAATGTCATTTTTATTAATTACAAAGTAACTAACAACGAACATGTAAAGGTTCATAGTAATAAAGGCATTACCAAAATATCAAAGTACTACAGTTATACATCTTGATAATGCTTTACACATTAGTTAATGAATACCAAGATTCAAATTTTGAAAAGCAGTCTAAAAGTTACTGCTGCATAAAGAATACATTAGCTTTATATATAAAAAACAGTCTCTTGGCAATGTCTGCCAGTAGACAACATCTGTTGTCTGACATGGTGTTGCCAAATGTACTGAAAAGACATTCACTTGGGATGTTTGTTGGAGGCGCTGCTAGCTAACAATGGGTGCAAGAACGGAGTAAAGGAAACATGTCAGTATTGGTCTGCCACCATTAAATTGGATCAATATCCAAGGTCCAAAGAGATTTGTTCAATTGGTTGTTGATATGAATTGAGGTACTCTTTTCTGATTGCAATGAATCTGCTCTTCACAAAGGTTGACCTAAGTGTACTATTCAGGTTGACCTAATTGTACTATTTGCATTCGGCTGCATTACGCTATTCAGCTGATTGTGAATACCTCATTTAACCCTTTACCTCATGCAAGCGTCTTTGGACGCCTCTACTCCATTCGCATGGAAGCCCCTTTTGATGCCTCTACAAGATCTGCATGGAAGCGCCTTTTGACGCCTGCTGTAAACATCAGCCATTTTGAGCTGGTTTTCATAGCGCCACCTTCGGAGAAAACCCTCCTATTAGATACTACATTCATTTCTGCGAATGACAATTACGTTAGTTCACGTGGTCGCTATTTATGCACTGGTCGATATCTGCTATTTAAAGTAACTGGGTCGTAATCTCCACTCTCCAAAATGGCGGTACGTACAAAGTTTTCACGATTAGAATCACAACCATGAAATATTCAATAACTTAGGTAACAGCTCTGATATTGATGAAGGCAGCAATTAGTTTTTACTGATTATCAAATTCAGATGACTTAGTGAAGTAAATGCAGACGTAAAACATGTAAATTTTGAGTATGAGAAATTGCAGCTATGGTTGGTCACGGTGCCTCAATGACATGACGGTGAACGAGTTCTCTCTCAATTTTAAAGCACATAAAAATTCTTCAGTGAAAAATAATTACACAGCTTTAACAATTGGACTTTACTCTTAAATTTTTCCAAATATAATACACGTGTACCAAAAATGTAAAATGGTTAAAATTTTAAAGCACATAAAAAATTCTTCCGTGAAAAATAATTACACAAATTAAACAATTGGACTTTACTCTTAAATTTTTCCACATATAATACATGTGTACCAAAAATGTAAAATGGTTAAAATTGCTGTTAAACGTAACATACATTACATTGCTTAACTGCTCACAGGCAGGCCTATGCGTATGCTGTCGACTAGGTAACAGGTGTTCTATTTATAGCGCGTTGCACTTTGTCACTATGCTCTATGAGGTAAAGGGTTAATAAACTATTCAGGGCAAGCAAATACGAAGTGAATATTCGGTACAGGCCTAATAACAACATCTACTTTAAACAAATAGCAAAAGAATCCAGTGTTCTAAATCGTTTCAGTACCTTGGACTTCAGGCCACCATTGATGATAAAAATATATAATTTCTGTGAATAATTTTTTTACCATTCATTCGTGAAAATTGCTGGTTTGGACCATTGGGGCAGGCATTAATTTCTTCTTAAGTTAATTATAATCATATAATTCTTAAGTTCATTATAATCATTTATATTCAGCATAGATAAACTTGCAAAGTCTTTGGTGATGCTTAGTATGACAATGATGCAATCACATACTCAATTCACTAGCAGTTCTCATTATTTACTGCCAATATGTATGGTACAAAAAGTCTACCACATACTCAATTCACTAGCAGTTCTCATTATTTACTGCCAATATCTATAGTACAAAAAGTCTACCACATACTCAATTCACTAGCAGTTTTCATTATTTACTGCCACTATCTATAGTACAAAAAGTCTACCACATACTCAATTCACTAGCAGTTCTCATTATTTACTGCCAATATCTATAGTACAAAAAGTCTACCACATACTCAATTCACTAGCAGTTCTCATTATTTACTGCCAATATGTATAGTACAAAAAGTCTACCACATACTCAATTCACTAGCAGTTTTCATTATTTACTGCCACTATCTATAGTACAAAAAGTCTACCACATACTCAATTCACTAGCAGTTCTCATTATTTACTGCCAATATCTATAGTACAAAAAGTCTACCACATACTCAATTCACTAGCAGTTCTCATTATTTACTGCCAATATGTATAGTACAAAAAGTCTACCACATACTCAATTCACTAGCAGTTCTCATTATTTACTGCCACTATCTATAGTACAAAAAGTCTACCACATACTCAATTCACTAGCAGTTCTCATTATTTACTGCCAATATCTATAGTACAAAAAGTCTACCACATACTCAATTCACTAGCAGTTCTCATTATTTACTGCCAATATCTTTAGTACAAAAAGTCTACCACATACTCAATTCACTAGCAGTTTTCATTATTTACTGCCACTATCTATAGTACAAAAAGTCTACCACATACTCAATTCACTAGCAGTTCTCATTATTTACTGCCAATATCTATAGTACAAAAAGTCTACCACATACTCAATTCACTAGCAGTTCTCATTATTTACTGCCAATATGTATAGTACAAAAAGTCTACCACATACTCAATTCACTAGCAGTTCTCATTATTTACTGCCACTATCTATAGTACAAAAAGTCTACCACATACTCAATTCACTAGCAGTTCTCATTATTTACTGCCAATATCTATAGTACAAAAAGTCTACCACATACTCAATTCACTAGCAGTTCTCATTATTTACTGCCAATATCTTTAGTACAAAAAGTCTACCACATACTCAATTCACTAGCAGTTTTCATTATTTACTGCCAATATCTATAGTACAAAAAGTCTACCACATTCTCAATTCACTAGCAGTTCTCATTATTTACTGCCAATATCTATAGTACAAAAAGTCTACCACATACTCAAGTCTCTAGCAGCTGTCATTATATACTGACAAACAGCTATATTCTAACAATTCCAATATATACTCAAGTTGCTAGCACCTGTCTTTATATAATGCCAAATATCTATAGTATAACAATTCTACCACATACTCAAGTCTGTATCAGCTGTCATTATATACCGCCAAACAGTAACAGTATAACAATTCTAACACATACATAAGTCACTAGCAGCTGTCATTATATTGCCAAATATCCACAGCTTAACAAGTCTACCACATTCTCACATTACTAGCAGCTGTCACTAAAATATCTATAACATAACAAGTCTACCACATACTCAAGTCTCTAACCACTGTCATTATATATTGCCCGATATAGAAAGTATAGTAATTGTACCAAATACACAGGTCACCAGCAGCTGCCATTATATACTGCTCAATGTTTACAGTATAACAATTCTACAACCTACTCAAGTCACTAGTAGCAGTCATCATACAAAGCCAAATAGCATAACAATTCTACCAGATACTAAAGTCTCTAGCAGCTTCCATTATGCATTGTCAAATATCTATAGCATAACAATTCTACCAGATACTCATCTCTAGCAGCCATATTATACATCACCATATATCTATAGCATAACAATTCTACCAGATACTCAAGTCTCTAGCAGCCATCATATAACAATTAACCAAACAATGTACTGTCACTAGAAGCTGTCATTATATATTATCCAATATCTACAGCTTAACAATATTCAACCACATACATCACACACTGCCCAATATGTATTCTTTGGTTAATACCCCCAAAAGCTGTCGCTTTCAAAGGATATTCTAAAAACTGCTGCAAGTTGGACTTGACATGGTTTTCACACACTTGTTTCAGCTGATCATAGAGGGTGGCTGACATCTTGTATGAACACATATTCTCAACTGCCTGATACAGTTCTTCCAAACTTGATTTGATGGCATGACTTTTGTGTATTGCCTCAACCGCTTCACTTAACTTCTCCCAGGTCTCTTGCTGGTAGTTCTCTGGCAAATTTGGTTTCTCTGAAACGAGGAAATTAAACAATTCACAGTAAATGGCATATTTAAAAGTATGGCAATTTTAAAACACAACCATTAAATTAAAGCCATTTTGCAATTTAGTTAAAAAATACTTGTGTTTCCAGAATTAGTATACTCCAAGTTGAAAATAAACCATTGAGATACAAAAACATTTTGATAATAAAAATACACCAATGTCCCTGTAATTAATAGTTCCACCACAACAATTAATCTTATTTAGCACCTCAGTATCTCTCTACCAATGACCAATTGCCAGGGCCACCAGCTGTCACCTGGTCTGAACAACTTTACAGTACTACATACTACAGTTTAACATGTGGTAGCAAAAGGTGGCTAGGTCCCACAAAACAGACTAAAATGTTGGCTTGAACAACTTCAAACATATTAATTGGATTTAGTTCACATTTAAAAGTCAACTTACTTTCATTAAAAGTAATACCATATTTCATGTAATTTTTCATACACAAAAAAATAATTATTAATTTCAGTGTTTGAAAAACTATATGTAAAAAAAATAATTATCATTTGGTGGTACTGACCATGTATGAAAAATAAAGGGATTGTACCTGAACAAATTCTACAGAACACATGGTACTCAACAATCTAACAGTATAAACGTAAAAGGTAAACATATATTTTCTGTCTCATTCTGCTCTCAACTCAAGAATCTAATTATAATAAAAAAATAAAAGCACTCAAAAAGATTTTTGTTGTTATTAGTGAACGAGAGAGAGAGAGAGGATTATGTCTCACTGTGCAAGCTCATCTGCATTTAGAGCATATGTAGCTGTTATGTTGTGTAATGTTGGCAAAATGATTAAGATGGTCTGAACATGTATTAGTTATGGGTATTATTTATTGGTAAATTGTACGCAATGATACGAGTCCAAATTGTCAAGAAATTAAGTGCAACTTGTATTTTTACAGCAACAATAATCTCATTATCAAATTGCAATAAAAAATAAAGAACTTGAAATCCCGTTTTAGTTAATGTGTGTGAGTGTGCACGAATGCATGTGTGTGTGTGAGATAGATAGAGAGAAAGATTAAACAAAATTTTATCAGTGTACAAGACCATATTTATTCAGGGTGGTTTTTATTTAGTAGCTTTAGCAAAGAGGCAAAAAGACTGTTTTCAGTTACCTGACAATTGTAATAATCCTCATGTATTACGACCCTACTATATTCCATTATCAATAAACACTACTAAATCAACAATTCATTCTTGTATTAATTACAATGTACAGTGTCACAACAACCACATGGCTATGCAGTGTTATTTACATGGCAATTAATTATGCTTAGTGCTTTGGTTATCCAGTTTAAACCAGACTGAGGGTAAGAACAGACAGAAGAGGTCAAATCAGCAAGGCTGCCAGTAGGGAAATGATGCTCTCTTTAGGGAAATGAAAATCTGTAAATGTGCTATTGAAGAAGTTGTCCATACAGCAGATGTTATAAGGACATACACATTACTTGTTATTCCAACTCGCCAATAAAGATACTAGTGGGATATATCGTAGAATAGAATTGCAATAAAATGTTAATTATATCCAAGTCAAAACAGAACAAGCACTTAAAAGATAATATATGTATATATACAAATCGAGTCCGTGACTTTCAAATTTATGATGGAAAGGGACAAAGTTTTTATATTTTATGTTTGTATGACTATAATGAAACAATAACACTAGTTAACCAATGGTATGTGATCTTCACGTTAGCATGCACCGAGATGCAATTTTTGTTCGATAAGAAAACATCAAATGGCTTCCGAACTCATTTTAAAATGCACATGGTGTTTTATTACAGTGCCGGCTTAATAAGAACAACTTATTAATGATAATACTTATAAGTATGGTCTGTGATGTCCTTTGTCCATTTGTTAATAAACACAAGTAGATACTGTAATGACAATAAGAGACCTTTATGCACATGGATGCCCGCAAGATTTTTTGCAAGGGGAGATCAGGATTTTTTGCAGGGGGTGGGGGCAGTCAGCCATGGCCAGGAGAGTTAGTATAGTAAGCAGTCTGAAACTAAGGCTAATATTTACTAAGGATTTTGAACTGAGTCTTGTGATATAATTTCATCTTCATGATTAAACTTGTCAGAATATATATATATATATATATATATATATATATATATATATATATATATATATATATATATATATAATTGTGATAAAAAAACAACACAAACGCCGAAAATTCTGTGCCAATAATCACTCTCTACTTGATTTTTCTTTCATGCCAATAGATATTGTGCATGGTGACATGAATAGACTCATAAAAGAAACTTATTGGATTCATAAGTTAGATACTCTGTATCCTAATGGACTTAATGCTAATGCACTATATAAAATTGTATAATTTACACTGATATATTGTATATCCTTTATAACTAGGGCATAACCGACTTTTGATCCGGAAATCAGATTCCACCGGATAGTATGAACTTCCGATTAATCGGAGTCGGACAAGGCAGGAACGACCGATTCGGATAATAAAAATAATAAAGTTGAATTTCTATAGCACCGTGTCTAACACTGCGTGTCATTCGATAGTGCGTTAATAAAGTTAAATAAGAAGTCAGAAAAGTCCAATATGGTCAACACAACGGGGTGAAACGATAATACTTGAGTTAGACCGAAAGATTTAAATTTATTAAAATATATAATACAGTCCTACCCGTTTATGTCAACATCCTCAAGAATGAAGGCATAATATTGAATACATTGACACATGCTAATGAGGTATTAAAAGAAAATGATTCTTACAATCGTAAATATAAATAAAGTTAATAAGGAAACTTTCACTGCACAATAAACTTGTTTCAATCACTGATCACTTTGGAAAATGCAAGAATCGATCAGATTTCATTGCTTTTATTTAAGTCGCCGCAAGAGGCCAACTTTATAGGAGTAAACAAAAGCCTGTTTTATTTTTGTTTGACCGCGACATTAAAGCATGGCAGCAAGATCAACTAATTGTTGAATAAAGTACAGGATGGAACTGGCCGCTTGCCGACATAAATGATTAAGGCGGGAAAATTAAAGCCTGGCGGCAAGATCAACTAATTGTTGAACAAAGAATGGGTCGGCACTGTGGCTTTGAAGTTCGTTGCATTTTGCTATAGTCCTGCCATATCCTTCCCCTTGTGACATCGGTGTGATATGCAAAACGTGTGTAACACGGTTTAAAAAGTTAATTTGAAAAACCTTTTAATTTAGCATTTCCGATTAATTGAATCGTATCAGGAATTGGAAAAATTTCATGCCCAAAATCCGGAATCGGAAATCAGTAGAAAAATGCTAATCGGTTATGCCCTATTTATAACAATATAATTATATGTATGACTGTTTGTCTCTAGTTTATTTCATATTATATATATATATATATATATATATATATATATATATATATATATATATATATATATATATATATATATATATATATGTATGTATGTATATAAAATTTGCAGCATGATTGGGGTGGGTCATGTAACCCACCCTTAACCTAGGCTACGGGCACCCATGCTTATGCATCAATCTTTGTATTTTTCCACAAACAATTAATTATTAATTTTGGTAAGAATAAAAAGGCAATATGGTATTTTCAATCTTTTTTGCAAATGTAAATCTTAGTAGAAATTTTATGTTCGATAATTTACTGGATTTTTGAAAAATACAAAGTGATATGTACCAAAAATTATGATACATTTAAAATAATTATTATTTTGATAACTGGATTGTGTACGAAAAATTAAAGGGTATGAAAAAATACATAGAATACGGTAAGTCTGAATATTTTTCAAATGCATGTACAATTAACAAGGTTTCCTTACACAAATGTGGGTGGATGTGGCTTACTGCTACTAGTGGACCTATTAATTTTTATCAGTGTGGTCCAACATCTTCAACACCAGAGATATAAATATAGATATATTGTAATTGATAGTAATGATATTGCTGACTTTTTGTACCAGTGAAGCCCAACAAAATGCAGGCCTGAAGTTGGAGCTATCGAAGTTAGACGTTAGAACTTTAAACCTTCTGAAATCAGTGGGGGAAATAGACAGAAAAAGGGGAAATGCCACCCTTTAGTCACCTCATAGGCAGACAGGTGGGGAGAAATGGAAAGGTTTGTGCAGAGAGGTTGAAAATTTTAACTGACACCAAAAACTTACAAGAACCATTTTACTAAACCTGAGCTAAATATTACAAAACAATATTAATCTACATGAAAATATGTTTTATTCAGCAAAATTACTGTTCAAGATTCTTTCTGCTAAAAATGGTAACCTCCAAAGTATTGAAAACACATGTCAGATCTTGAGGTATAAACTCTCTCATCGTACTGTTACAGGATGAGTATGAAATAAAATTGTTTACTTTTACTATTACTATAAACCTCCAGAATAATAATTTGCTTCTGACTGGGTTATAAACACATAGAATGTCAGTCTTCTTCAAGATTCCTGTGTGAATTTTCAGCAGTATATATGAAGACATAAATTAATCACTTAACTGACATAAAAGCTGATCAAAAAAGTATAAAAATATACAGTGTTTAATAACTGTTTTACACTACTCTTTGAACAACCATACCCACACCACAAGCTGCTATTTTACCAAGAATACTAGAGCGACCAAAGGAGTAAAATGGGGTTGAAGTCTTCAGCTCAAGAAATGGTGAATCAAATTTGCTTTTCAACATATACTGGGCAAAATGACAAGCCATAGGGTGACTTTCGCTCAGTTCACCCACTGGCATTGATCCTGATGAGATATTTTTAAAAAAAATGTTCCAGTAAAACTGTGATTTAATTTTGAGTACTAATGTTGTCTAACCCCAAGATAGAATCATTTATTGATGCTTAGATTACTAGGTGGTTTTCAGTATATAAAATGTACAAATTTAGATTGTTATATCATTCACACTTTTCCTTACAAAGACATGAGCATTCAGCAGAGTGCACAAGAATCTAATACATGTCTGTCCATCAGTTCAATTCTTATTGTAACTGGAATTCTGTTGACACCAATGTGAAAAAGTGCTAATATTTTACATGACTGAAGAGGATGCATAGATGACAACAAAGAATTAGATCAAAGATATAGCCCTCAGAGGATGAAGTGGTACAGATCAAATTTTGAAACAATATTCACTCATTTTAAAGCATCCTGATAACTCACTTATCCACTTGTAATACAAAGGAAGCTGTGGATCCCAAAATGTTTTCTTATGTGTGTGATGGGGATTTTTAATGTACCTTTAAATTTTTTTTAGTCATATCACTAGGATGACTGCAATGTGTCAGTTTATAGCAATGTCTACCACTGGGGCATCATTTCGCAAACATGTCCCACCCAGTCATATTATTCTGACACCAGGCAGACGAGTCCTAGCATCAACATCCTAATGATGAGTGCCAAGCAAGGCAGATGCTATTACCATTTTTTAAATCTTTGGTATGACTTGGCTGGGGCTTGAACCTGCAGCCTCCAGATTCTGAGGCAGGCACTCTAACCATCAGAGTGGTATAAAATGTTTTCTTATAAAAATGGGCAAAATATAGGCATTTAATTCTTTAACATGAAAAAAATTACAATCTAGAGTGGTAAATGAAAGCCTGATATATCACTTGTTTTATTGCTGAAACAGCAACTGGTGCTTGGAAATTCTGAATCATCAATATCAATAATGGAACTGCAACACTAAGAACCAGACTGCTAATGCTGGGTTGATGTTTACAGACACTATCATCCATGAATTATAATGGGAGATGTGTAAGGCTCAAAATAAATGTTTCCTATTGCATTGATTTTGAAACTGGGGTTGGTAGGTTGGTATTTTTTTAATTTTTTTTTAAATTATAGATATTATAATCATTATAATACATAACGTACTGCTTGTTTCAAGTACTGGACTAAACCAGCTCAATTAGATGCACAAATCAATTTTCTGAATTTTTTTGTTCTCTATTATTGTTTTTTTCCCTCAATTTTGTATATATTATAATGATTTTTATTTATACTGTACCAAGTGCTTGATGTACTGGGCAAAAAGCAACTCAAATAGATGCCCAAATCAATTTTGTATATTTTTTTTCCCCCTGGGGGTAAAAAGTGCTAGGGTCAGCACTGAAATACATGGACTGAGGAAAATGTATGGATGGTCATGCACATGGATGCTAAAATGGCTGCCATGATGAGCTTCAACCATGAAAAGTTAACAAAAATTTGATGATAATGAGTGGGCAAGACAAAGTTCAGTTTGTTAAATCAGGCTAAAAGTATTTATTTCTACCCCCATTAGTTGTGAATAAGAAAGTGCAGTGTGTGCGTGTCTGACTTGGATTTTTAATATAGCTTTACCAATTTTCAGGCATATGATGTCTGCAGTTTATAGAAACGTTGCGCGTTGAGGCAATGTACTAAAATGAATTTGTCCTTGTAAGGAAAACAACAGTGCATAATTACATTACAATAGTTCTCTGCTTTTTTTCTGACATGATTGGTGGCCGAGAGCAAAAGTCTAAGGCACATTTGTGCTGGAGTGACAGTGTGGTTATTCAGGCAGATTATTGGGCCTTCTTAACCATAATAAAGCCTCCATCACTGAGAACTAAAACATGTGATGATTATGACATGTTGCTCTTGACTCGAGGTGATGCTGCTTTCCACGCATGCATCAGCAATTCAACTCTAAGGCCAGTAGCCACCGGATACAGTGGTGTTCTGTTCTGACATGGATTAATACTACAATGTTAGTGTTGTAAATTATTTGATGCCATGGATAAAAAGAATCAGCGTACAAGTTTAGGGTCTTCCCTTGAATTTGTAGGGCGAGTTGCCAAAGTAGGTGAGAATTTGGAGGACCTCCCCAACAGGTACAGTGGTTTAGTTTTTTTAAAGTAGCCTGGTGTAATGTAAAAATAGCCTGGTAAATCACCCTGGTACCCACTGATAAGGAAAGCCCTGTAAAAGGGTCAGTCAAAATAAATTTGTCAACTAGTAGCGAAAGGACTGACAATCTGCGTGAATATCACCGACATCCAGCAAAAATCATGCCTTTGACAGTTGTTCTCCGCAACCAGTTATGCATCATAACAGAAAGAGAAAAAAAAAAACGTGGAGAACAACTAGTTGGTCTACAAGACTTATCATTCCTGTCACTTTATTACTTTAAATTTGCTTGATAAATAAGTAAATAAACTATATACAATCACTTTCTCGTTGCTGTCCATTTAAGATGTTGAAAATAATTCTTTTCTCATGAATATAGCCTTCGATTATTACTAAAGCCATTAATCACAGGGACAAATGTCATATATAATGTCGTACCTTTAAAGTTTTTTATCACAAGCTTTTTTGCAGTTCCCGTTTTACTTGTCAAAGGTGATGCATGTCTACTAATGCCATTGCTACCAGGAGTAGGGATGGCTGAGAAGTTTGCCTTTCTCTGAGATTCCGTCATAGCAAGTGATTCTTCCAGAAACTCTCGGGGCTTTTTGGAGAGGGGGGATATGTTGTTCTCCGAACTTTGTCGACGTTTCTTGCGATTACTTTCCTCTTCGGCTTTCTCCTGGTCATGTGAGACCCGTTTATTTGCATTTGAGAGAGGCATGCATTCCTCATACGGCCAATAAATGGCCTAACACAAGGACGAAACCAAAAGATACTGTCTGAAATGAACAAGTTTCTCTATCACCTGTTTCTGGCTATTGTCAATATGGCGGACACCTCGCGTTAAAATTCTAAACCAAGAGCAGATAACTCCGATTAGTGGTATTTGTTCAAATTTTGTAATATATCTGTTTTTCTTGATTACTTCCATTTGTGTTAAATGAAACATGCATCTGTCTGAAAAGGAAAAAAAACCACATGTCTTTAAAGACTGAAACAATATATGTCCCATGCTTTTATATCAACTTTTACTCTCGTGAGTCATATATTAGTCGACTTCATAAGTATTATCACATATGCACGTGTTCGTATATCAGTGTCCTATTTCTTTATATAAAAATATCTGCTTTATAATATATGTGTAAACTGAAAAAAGTATAAAGTTATTTTTTGTACAGATACTTGAGTTAGGTATATAAACAACGGAAAAGATTATACAATAGTGTTGTCTGCTTGCTCAGATAGCATAGCAGATATACATG